>CM045762.1:103154681-103730849 GCA_025200525.1 Camellia lanceoleosa | reverse complement strand
CAAATGAATATACAATAGTGGTGTAATACTAGATGATCTTTCCTTTGCCCTCATGCCATTTCGTTTAAGATTGACCGCTTTCCCAGTGATGTCCCTTAAGGCCGAATCATACATAACCGCAGTCAACATACCAAAGTAGCAGAACATCAACCCCTTACCTTATGACATAGTCAAAAGTCACAAAAGGGTACATAAATGAAAGTCATATCAATAATGACACGTAAGACTCATACGGTAAGGAAACAGGGATCCATTCTCTTACCTCATTACTCAGTCACCAAGCACATGTAATATGAATACATGTTACGGTAGAGTAACTCTTCCAAAGAGTGACGTCATACTCGATACACTGTATAGATCTTAGTCTAGTCGCTTTCTAGCACCTAACCTGAATTCTCTATTTGCTCGCCTTCCAGGCACCAAATGAGATCTCGTATCTAGCTAATCATAACAGGCACAACATGGAAAGTGGGTACTAACATCCATGTTTGGTCCTTAACACGACCTCATCTTGGTTGTAACTAAGGCGACACACATAATGGATAATTTAAGCCTCTCTTGGCTCCAAATAAAAAATAAACCACTAGTTTCATCCTTACTCGCTTCCAAGCGCCAAGGGCAATTGCTTGTGTTAGTGAGCCAATATTGCCTGATGGCATCTTCATCTGCTAATCATTATGACACAAACCATAACAGTGTCAATATCCCATCATCTCACAACGAATAAGTGATTGATTTTAAAAAACACAACCACAGTCTGCGCAATTCTAGATTCCAAGCATAAGCCTTATCAGCACCTCGTGCGATAAGCATATACAACGGAATCCACCATGTGCGCCTCACATGAAGTGTTTCAAAAAAAGATCAAGGAATATAGGTCATCTGTTTCTCCCAAAGACAATTTGAGGATTCACTTAATAGCTAAGGCTCTGGCTTTTTTTGATAGGTAAGTCAATGGGTTTGCAATTTTGTATCTAGAATCATTCTAGGATATTCCTTATGAAGTCATCAAAGACAAACCGGGAATTCTCCCAAAACAATCCCTAAGGATTGTACATCCAAGCATATACATTATATCACCCATGTCCATCATATCTAAAACAGAGGACTGCCCACCCTAGGTGGCGATAACCTTATAAATTCTTGGCTCATAATGACTAAGCAAGAAAAAACTTCTTTTGGACCATTGATCATGCCTCAGTGGTCTTTATCGATCATCGTTGGCCTATCATGGCTCGACGAAATCTAAGAACCACTATTTGGATAATTGTTTTAGGCTGTAAAAGATTTATTGGAACTAGCAACCTTTTTGCGCTCCCAACTTTTCACCATAAAAGCATAAGGTAAATCCCTACGGATCTACTTATCCAATTCTCCAATGAGAAGTTGGGTCACAACGTCCACAAATCAATGTTCCAAACTTATGTCAATCATAGCCTAAGTCGAAATAATCTCACTCCCAGAAGGAAGTGTTCTCATGGTCAACACCTTCCTCAATGGTGCGGCTTTTCAATATCTAGCGAGTCTTATGCCTCAACAATGACTATCCAAATTGCGCATAACTTTAGAACAGTTTTGCGTCATAATGGAAAGTCAACCAAATTATAGAAATGGTTAATCCTCAAAGGCTTTGTCTTAGACTGTGCAACATTGATCCACTTTCTAAAAATAGGGGACTAGAGCCTTTGGCATTATCCTAGGCTCTTTATCATATTGCGGAGCAATCATGAATGTTTCCCTCTCAATCACCCAGTGATGGCATAGAAAATTTTCACATTTGCTACCACGCAACTAAGAATGTAGAGTATTCTTATCTAATTGAGTAATCCATTAGTAGGCACATCGCTCCCACTGTCCCTAGGATATTGGAAATTTCTTTCCATTCTCAACTAGGCTACATAGGGCGCTATGCTTAGAATTCTCTATGTTATAGAGTTCCAAAACTCTATTCACGTCACCTTTACTAAGAAAACTTTATGTGACTTAGTTACACTCCAATAATGCGCCACACGACCCTAAGCGTTTACAAGACAGCATACAATAATGTGCCATAGAACCCTAGGTCTTAACTTCGCAACCATATGAGAAGTAAAATAAAGATAAGCTACTTAACGATTACAAATCATCCATAGATGGCTCTCCGCTAACCTATTACTCAAATGGAGTTTTAAATTTGATATGGAGGCACTTAGTTAGGGATATAGGCAACAAACTAGTGCAATTCCCAATTGGGAAACATTTTGCGCCATCATCTACCTAACATAAACAATACTTAATTCCTTATCTCTATTGCACCATTGTATTGCTGAGTACTAGGAATAATCAATTTTCAAAGCATCCATCTCTCTTCACAGAGCTTTCAAAAAAAAAAAAACTCAAATAGATACTTGCCACCTTGGTCAAAACTAAAAGCACAAAAGCTCTTATCTAATTGATCTCAACCTCATGTGTGCAATGTCAAAAATCATCTCAAAACTTTTGACTTATGAGAGATCAAATAGTCTTGACTCAGATGCATATCGTAATCTATAAATGTGTCGAAGAGGCTATCTATCATACCCTTACACATATCTAGTCACAAATATCATAGTGGACTAAATGCGCCGATACAAATGCCCTTCTGTGGCTTTCCTACTTGTGAGCAACCATTGCGAACAAATTACACGTTCACATGAGAGCATGATGTCACAAGCGAGTGAGCCCGAGTGGGCCTACTTAAACCATCCATGTCATCTTCTTATTAATGTGATTAAGTATAATAAGCCACCGATTCATGACTAAAGTCATAAACTATTTCCAATCATCCTAATATATGAGTTCTTAAAGACAAGTGTAAAGGTTTAGGCCCAACTAGATAATGACTCACAACTAATTCATGATCACTAGATCACAAAGGGATGTCATGGAGATATCAAGTGCGCCTAAGTCGCAAATTTAACTAGTAAGTGCTAATCCCCTGCACCTTCAAGTCAATTTTATTCTCCGTACACTTTACTGCATCTAGTTGAAACATGACGATACTCCTCTTGCCATATCTGTTTCTCGCTTCATAGTTAGTTGCAATTAATTCTACTATCCACAAGAAGGAGAGAATAAGCTATCAATCTATGACAGCTCCTGAAGTAACTTAAGCATAAATTAGGCTAAAGAGTCTAATTCAACACAATGCTCTCATTAGCGATGCATCAAATTCTCAGAGTCATAACAACCTTGTCTGCCTTGACCTTTTCATTACTATGCTGCAACTTTTGCGCTTAGTGGTAAACGTTATTCAAAAGCGTTAGCCTAGCTAAGGAATCATACAAAGAAGCACCTCCTCATCTCTCACACTCAAGTGTGGAAACAGTAAGTGTCTAGACTTAGACAAGTTGGTAATGCTAATAGATTTTGCAGCCACTTGATGCTAATCTCTTCACTTAGTATTAATAGATTTTTGAAGCCACTTGGCGCTAACCTTTTCACTTAGTGTTAATAGATTTTGCTGCTACTAAGCGCTAATCTTTTAACTTCAAGTGATACTTTAATGCACACTATTATAGTGTGTGAAATTTTGCTCCATCCAGTCCCAACAGTTAGGTAGAGAGCAAAACACTGTTCATACTGGCTACTCGTCTTATACTTAATTACTAATTTATTTAAGCTCGCATTTCTTGGATGACGTGACTCTTTAATGTTACTACATCCAATGATGCAACATTATTACAAGTCAAATTATAAAGTCAATCCACGCAGCTCAATAGTCAAGATCATATACAGATCTATTGAGGGCTTACTAATTTCACAACTCCAAAACTCGCCAATCAAAACTACGCAGCATGCCGCTAACCATAGCGCACACATCAATTTTTATTGTGCCAAACAAGGCAACAAAACCACGGTGACTTTGAGTCATGTTTCCTTACTTTGGCTCAATTAAGGTCTGGCCTAAAGTCTCCAAGACTTTTTTCTCATCTAAAGACTATGATTGCATTGTTCACGTTTGAACATCTCTACTAAGTTTAGGTCAACCAAATTAACTTCCATAAGCTAAGTCAATTTAGAGAGAAATTCGCATTGGGATTAATTTGATTAGAATAATATAATTTTGCTAAATTAAATAGTGACAATATTACACAAGTCGCAGAATCGAAAATCCGCTATGCTCGTAATCATCTCTTGTGCCACATGTGACAATTATCCAAAATCTAATTTAATTCATGTGCAAAATATTAGTTTTCGGGAGTAAATCTACAAAGATATCTCTCAACCGAACAACCTACCACTGACTATGGCATGTCTAAAGCGTGATAAAATATTTTAATCCCATACAATAACATCTTAATGTAGATTCACAATCAACTCATGCTATGTTACATTTAATAATGGAATTTAAATAAATAAATAAAATTAATCATGCTATTTTAATCACAACATAATAGAAACTCTAGGCAAAAAACAACAATATACTGTGTTTAATATTCAGATTATGCCATAACAAAAAGTACATCACTTCTGAAATTTTCTGAAATTTTAAATAATTAATAAATACACATAAAATCAGAAATAAATATTCCAAAATCTAGAAAAATGCAAAAATCATACCAGTAAATAGTAAACCATTACAATAGTCTACTGTAAAAATTTCAGCCTTAGAAACTTAGTCATGCAACCCCAGAAGCATTTTAAAGCAGAAATAATGAATTATTATTTCAGGAAAATTATTTTTTATTTTCATAAAAATTGAAAATTTTACAATAGATAAAAAAAAATTTAATTCTAAGTCCAACAGTACCAACCACACTCAAAACAAAGCAATAACAATTATTTATGACCATTTAACGCGATTCAGGATTTAAGGGAAAAACAAACAACGCCGGAGCATCCAGACGCCAAGCCAACCAAAGAAAAACAGCGGCGAAAACTGGCGCCGCAACCACGGCGTGCAGTGGCGGAAGACATGGCGCGACTCAAGGCGACTCGGCAAAGACGCATGTGAGAAAGATGCAAGTCGAGCGTGTAGAAAGCATGCCTGGAGTGTGCGGCTAATGGTGATGTATGGCGTGCACGTGATGGCGCATGGAAACATGTGGGAAGTGTGTGGCCCGTCGCTGACAGCATCATCTGGCGCGTGCGGCTCACACGTCTTCTTCCAGGGTGTTTTCTAGTCCAATTTTGGTACTGTCGGACTCCATTTTCCAAAATAAAAATATTGGTGGACCCAAAAATGGCATTAAACAAACAAAAATAACGGAGGGTTGCACACTCTCTCTCTAGTGAGGGTGGAAGTGTAGAAACTTTGCACGTCATCTTCTTCCTTAAGCCACGAAAAACACAAAACGGAGCCAAATTAGGGTTTGCTTTTTCTTATCAACAGTAAGTCGGAATCAGACCCATAATATACCATTTTAAAGGTATCAAAACACGGATTCCAAATATATAATTTTCATAACATAAAAACAAAGCATGTAAAACTAGCATGCAGCCAAGTTACCAAAAATTAAATATGAATCCCCATTTTTCTCAAAATCCGACTGTTGGATTTTTATGAAACTTTGCAGATATATTCTACATGAAATATACTACAACATATGTAAATTTCAGGTTGATCGGAGAAAATTCAGAAAAATATTAATTTTTCATGCATATATCATATGTATATATAATTATATACATATTTTAATGCACAAAAAAAAGCACGAAAATACCCATTTATTGCTTTGATACCAATGTAAGATACAGATAACACAACAGGTAAAAGAATTCAAAACAAAGAACCTTGTGAGTAAATCACGTGCTTGACAATCACGAACTATGAACTCCCAGCAATGGAGTGATACCACAATGTGAGTATCACCTTCTCTAGTCACAATGCAAAGGCTTGATCGTTTTTCATGTGGGAGAGAGTTAGAGAGGGAGTATGGGAAAAATGTTATGGATAAACCAACGTATCTTATATCTATTAAATAGATCAGATATATAATCTTACATCCCTATCTCGTAATAGAAAAAGATAGATTGGATGGAGATAATGGGTTATCCTAACAGGATAAATAGAAATTCAAATTACATGAGTAATTTAAATGGGTCATGGGTCATGCCACATGGGTGCCCAAAGTCGGGGCCAATACTCGGCCCAATTTCCAACAATTTATTTTTATAGAATCGAGTTCATTGCTATAAGCTAGGAAGCCAAATAAAATGATGACATCAAATTAATTAGTCTTATTTGTTTAATTACTTAATCAAAATTCATGCATGCTCTTTCTTTTTTTGCAAGAGCACAAAATTGATTATTTTTATTGAACCAGTGAAAAATAAATAAATAAAAAGGATAGAAATGGCACAAGATGCTCTGTTTGTAAATTTCTCAATTTTTTTATTTTTATTTTAATCATATCTTCGGATTTTAACATGATTCTAAGGCTGAAAGTGCATTGAAATTGAAAGGCAAGGATTTTTTTTTTTTTTTTATATGATATGACCTGCAAACTTTCTCTATTCTTTTTTTTAGCTTGAAACTAATATTTTTTAAAAGTTATTCTATGTCTCAATGGCATGGCCAGATAGTGCCATTGAAGAATTGTAATTAGTAAATACAGTGAGGTTCACCATTTTTTGCCGGTGATTGTGGGAAGACAACATGAGAGCATGAAATTTTGTTATTGAATTGTGGCATGGCCGTGCAGGGCACAGAATAATTTTCTAATATTTTCTCATTTTCAAGTATTCCGAGGGTCTTAATATTATCTTGCAACTATCTCAGAATTTTCTATATATAGTCTAATACTACTGGATTTCTCTTGATAACAGTCATAAATATTTAACAAAACTCTTAGTACTCTTCCTTTATGTAAGAGATAATAAACTAAATAATATATAATAGTTGAAAAAATTCTTCGAAACTGACAACAATATACATTTAAAAAAAAAAAAAAATCAAATTGGAGTTATCCAATAGAAGATGATTTACTAATACAAAAAACATTGGAAGCAAAATTAGATTTGTGACATTGAAGCTTGGAAACTACCTCTTTTCAAGTCTACATGTACAAGCAAGTAATGCAGAAAAAGAAAAAGAAAAAAAAATGAAGAAGAGAGAGAGAGAGAGAGAGAGAGAGAGAGAGAGAGAGAGAGAACTTCTAGCTTTGATTGTCTCCAAGAAAGCAAATTGGGAGGCCTCAGCCTCAGGAGCTGCAAAGCCCCTGAAGAGCAAGATGACAAGGCTACTATTGCAGAAATAGATGAAACAGCCATAGCGGTGAGTCAGAAAAGACCAAAAATTTGTACCCACTATTCATTGCCATCCTCCTCCATATGCCTTATCAAATTCCTGCATTACATATATCCATTCCAACCCTATATTAATATTTAAAAGGAATAAAATGACTTTTTTTTGGTCTCTAATGGCCCAGGTCCCAAGCGAGTCAAGACTAATCTAGCTCGATCAGTGCCAAATGTTACTACAAGGCAAAAAGTGAGCACCAAGAAGGCAACATATAGAGAAGACATGATACGATTTCGATTTTGGCCAACCTCCAAAATCATTGAACTGAAGAATAAGGTAATAGAGAGTGTAACGCCCTCAAAATAAACCCATAATATATAACAGTAGCATGCATTGATAAACAAAACCAATCATTATCTCATTCATCAGAGTATCATTATTGAAGGATATCACATGTAACATCAAAATAAATGCCCTATGGGCTTACAACTTTCCAAGCCAACACTTGGACAAAAAATGTGAGTACTAACTCAACTACAAATTAAGCCCTTGGCTTGAGTTTACATGTAATATCAAATAAACTGAAATAACAACTAATCTAAACAGAGTCTTTAACTCTAAATCCTTCCAAGCTAATTCCTTGGAGGTAGCACATCACCTGGACCTGAAAATGGTGTTCCCTTATAGGGTGAGCCACAGCCCAGTAGAAATATACTAAACCAATTATAAGCATTGAATAAAGCAATAGCATTCAATAGATGGTTAACCATGATAATTAATTATATCAATATACAGTCTTAAGACACTAATGTCTATGACACTTATCAATATCCATTATTATCAATATGGCTCAGAACTTGGCCAAACTTACAACTGTGAACTATATAGCATATTCACATTACTTCCAATATTAACAACACAAATGAGACTCAGGCTCATATCAAAACACTTCATACTTCCAGATTGATACACATTTTAGTGCTGTATCAATAAAACACTTCAATATAAATAAGCACACATAAAAGTGATGCTAATGGAGTCCATCCCCTATCTCCTCCCAAACAAAATCCGGTTTAGAGGTCCATCCCCTATCTTCCCCTAAACCGTGGAGTACATTCCCTATCTCCTCCCACACAATATGCATATGTAATGCTCAACCAATACATGTATTTTTCTGTATTAATTCAATAGTCAAAATTAATGACTTAGCCAATGTGATTAGTTCCAGTTTGCCCTAATCCACATGCAATGTCTACAACAATCATGACTATGCTCCACCGATAGCCCAAAACAGTTATTTATAAACAAGAAATAAAATATAATAACAATAATAATCTCAACATTTAAATAGGAGAGTGATTAAATAATCCAACTATACCATTTAAACTTATAAATCCCCAATTCCATGAATTCAACTAATATTCCCAATTTTCCTCAAATTAATTGTACAAATCAATTTATTAAAACAACTAGGGTTTTTCCCAAAACTACCAAAATACCCCCACCATATTAAAGTACCAAAACTTAGAACAAAACTCATAAGATGGAGTAGGAAATCCCTATCTCAAATGAAGAGACTCAAAGAAGATGATGAAAATACTCGGATGTGTTCCAACCCACAATTTTTCGGATCAAAATGAAGATCAAGGGAAGCTCCACACTCAATACAAAGGAACTAGGGTAGAAGATCACTAGAACTAGATGTATTTATAGAGAGAAGATGTAGTCTAGAGAGAGAAACTCTCAAGTTATTCATTCAATGAACTTCATTAAATTGATTAATGTATCTCATACATTCATGATACATAATGCATCCTCTATATTAATGAATTCATTAGATAGATTAATGTATCTTACATATTCATAATAGATATATAATGCATCTCTAAGATTCATTCATAATAAATCCATTACATTCAATGCATTAGCATTAGTCTTCTATACATTGTATATATAGGTATCAATGATTAGTCACCATCTAATTGATGTACATGTATCTTACTAATGAGATGAATCTAGTATAATCATGCAAAATCTTTGAAAAGTTAGAGAGAGAGAGAATGGCCCGAAAATGTGATCCAAAAAGCTATTTTTCGGACTGATATACAAACAGGTCCGCTCAAGCGTCAAGCCCAAAATCTGGACATCAACCCTCGGTTTCCAAACACAACCAACCTGTTTCAAACCTGCCCAACACGACCCAAGACTCATATACAAAGAGTAAAGGATGGAAACGGGAATAAGACAACAACACATCTACGGAACCGAGTTCGGAATACAATTAAACAATGAAGGGAAAATCGGGAATAATCACAAGGAAAAGACCGGGGTCGCTATAGAGAGGCTGCCGTTAAAGGTTGGTACTTTTAACATAAAAGTATGAGGATGACAATCAGGAGTTGATCTTAATGGCCTGTGATAAAGACTTGAAGGAGTGCATGGATATTTGGACTTCACGTGGCAACAACGAAGTCAGATTATTTATTCATAATAAAATTACCACTTCAAGGACTGCCTGTGAAAGTAGAGGGGTGAAAAGAAAACAGACATGCTAGTGAAATTAATTGCCTTAGGATCAATTAGAATTTCACAAGTAAAGAGTTCTATTTGTATTGATTGGAATTTTTTTTTGTTTTATTTTTGCTAGTATTGATTGGAATTTGGAACTAGCAAATGCAGCAAAGGATTAGTATTTTCGTGCAATTATTATGGCCAACTAATCAATTAAGTGTATATATGTTAAGTGTATTTAAAAATTAAAAAAATGTTGAAATTATTTTAAAAAATTCAATAAAAGTAAAAAATTACGAAAAACAAGAAAGTAGAATTTTATGAAAAGTTAATTTTGAAAACTGAAAACAAACCAGCTGAATAGTATTAGGGACAATTGTGGTTAATCATTCGTCGAATTATAAGAGTGGAGGAAAAGTCAAATTTTGACCCCATGGACCCCTAATAATTGAGGACCCTTGTCCTTTTTCCCTAATAAAATCGTGGGTTCTAGATTAGAACTCTTCAAAATTAGGGTTCGTTTTTGTTTGGTTTGAGCTTTTAAAAAATAGTTTTAAAAAAAATTTATTTTTTTATTTTCTGTATTTTAATATTTTCAATGAATTTTTTAAATATTTGAAGTATTTTTTTTAGATTTTTTGACACACCTAACATAAATACACTTAAATGTATAATATTTGTGAAATTTTTTTTTTTAAAATACACTAAATACCAAAAAATGCAAAAAAAAAAAAAATTTAAAAGAAAAAAGAAAAGAAAAAGAAAAGAAAATTCAGTACATTTTTTTTGGGCAAATTACATATATCTCCCTCGAGGTTTAGCTAAATTACAGATACCCCCTGAGGTTTCAAAAATTACAGATACCCCCCTCAGGTTTATATTTTCATAACAAATTGCCCCCTAATTTGTCATGCAAATATAACCTTCAAGGGGTATCTGTAATTTCTCAAACCTTAGGGGGTATCTGTAATTTTTCTAAACCTTGAGGGGGGTATATGTAATTTGCCCTCTTTTTTTTTTTTTTTTGTATTTTTGTGTTTTTATTAATTTTTTAAAATATTTTTTCACAAATATTTTATTATTTTGATACATTTAAGTAAGGTACATCTAAAAAAGTAAAAAAATTGTTTAAAAATATTCACTAAAAATAAAAAAATATGAAAACAAAAAACTCAAATTTCAAAAACTAAATTAAGAAAACTGAAACCAAATACACAAGTATTGGGGACAATTGGGGTTTAATCATTCGTCAAATTATAAGAGAGGAGGAGGAGGAAAAGTCAAAATTTGACCGCATGAACCCCTAATAATTGAGGACCCTTGTGCATTTCTAATAAAATCGTGGGTTCTAAATTAGAACTCTTCAAAATTGGGGTTCATTTAATAATAGTATTGGGGACAATTTGGGTTTAATCATTCGTCGAATTATAAGAGAGGAGGAGTGAGTCAAAATTTGAAGTTAACAGTGAATGTTTTAATACTAGAGTTAAGTTATGGATTAATGGGTGTTTTTTGTGTGTTGTCGACTCTCTCTCTCTCTCTCTCTCTGCTGGTTTGTGTTTAACTATTGAAGATGTCAGGTGAAGAAGAAGGTACGCGGAAGTTCGACGATTGGAGTTCATCGGTGGATTTTCCAAGAGACGGTTTGTGGGGAGATTTGATCTCTGATGCTAACATCGATCTCTTTGTCCCAATCGACCAGTGGCCCTGGTCTCCGACACTTAATTTATCGGGCCTTTTGCAACACATTAATACTACTAATACTCCAGCCGGAAACACCACCTTGTTGTCTACTTTGGCTTGTCTCTCTCTCCTCGCTAAATGTAAATATTTATAATGAAATTGTTTCAATTAATTTTTCTAGACTGATGGAACTAGATTTATGTGTTAATTGTTATGCTATTAATGAATTTGAATACTAAAGTAATTCATATGAGGTCACCAATACCTATAGGCCATGTTTGATTCACAAAATTAATAGTGAATGTGTTAATAATCTCATCAAATTAGTGTGGTATTCACTATCCAATTGGATTAGTAGGATAAATTATCCCCTTGCCCATTATTTAATTAGCATTGGATAAGAAAACATATGAATGTAGGATTACAACTATATTTATCTTTTTTCCGATCTTACCCTCTATCAATGTTTCTTCACAATCTTTACTTTATCAAAATTTCTTCATAAACGTCGTTTTGAAAAAAATTATAAATAAATAAATAAAACCAAAATAAAAATACAAAATACAAAGCTATGCTTGATTTGTTTTTTAATTTATTTTTTTGAAAATATAAACTAATTTGATAAAATAAATATCAAAAAATATTTTTAAATTTTTAAAAATAATTTTTAGCCTTCTAAACTATAAAATTATATAAAAATAATAAGTGTTTTAATTTTTAGTCAAGGGTAAAAGAGTTTTTTTTATTTTATTTTATTTCCCAAGTCAGTCTAACGCCCCGAAATAATTCAACATGAACTACCCAACAATAACCATAATCTGCCCATCTTTACATAATTACTAAAGAGTCTTTACAAAGGTTTTACATGCGGGTATACATTCATCAATACAAACATATGAATCTATAGCATGTAAAGCATCCATTCTCAAAACAATACAATGCCCTTAAGGGCTTACATCTTCCAAGGCATAAGCCTAGTTACACAAAAATAGTTTCTGCAACCCATACACATTAGCCCTTGGCTCAAAAGAATTACACAAAATAAAAGAGCTATGTACTCTTCTCAAAAACATCCAAGCCCTCAGTTCAGTGGAATCACCACATCTTTACTTGCACCAAATCCCATAGGGGTGAGCACAAAGCCCAGTAAAGAATTCTTACAAAGTATATACAGTTATGCATACTCTTTAAAACCATGCAATTGTTAATGCCATGCCATGCATCCTTATAAGAAAGTCCATTTCATGTACATTTAAAAGTTTCTATCTTTCCAACAATTATTTGCAATCTCAACATTTTTCCCAAAATTCTAATCATTAATCAATAAGGGCGGTAAATACGACACTGGTAATCTCTAGGCTGGTGTCTGCAAGTAGACTCTACGAGTATTACCAAACTGTCATTTTTATCGGTATTAACCGGAAGGCTCGACACCTATCCGTGCGGTTTTCTGGTCTTTCACTAAGGACACTCAGGCCAACTTATCAAATCATCTACACCCCTATCCAGACATACCACCGTATTTACCCCATACACTTCACCATAGTTTTCATTACATTATAATATTTCTCATGTAACATGATGAGAATGTAACAATAGTAATTATTCACTTCATGCACATGGATGATATAAAATTGAATGGAAATGAGATGCAATAATCAATATTTGTAACATTACTCTATTTTCGAAACGTCTTAACGACAATAATAAACAATTAGTTTTCCACTTTCACAATTTCATTTCTCATTTCGCTAAATAACCATGTGTCTTCAACACATCACCACAAGTTCTCAACACCAACTTATCATAACCAACCTTTCAACACGGTCAACATATCCTCATTCATTTCATTTTTCCATTCATTATGATTAAAACATTTTCATATCTTTAAGGGCACTCAAAGCTTGTCATCTTACAACCTTACACGATTTTATGAAATTCTCAAACATCATCCTCCAAGATTTCAATCTTCACAACCCATGGTGCTCAAGTATAATGCCATTATATTAAACATTTGGTGGAACTTACTCTCATACATCTTTTTAACATAAGGAAGTAATTAATTTCAAAGACATTTTCATCATTTTGTAAAATCCCCAATTCCTAGGGTTTTTATCAAAAACTCATAATTTCTTCCCTTTATGATGGAAACTCATCAAAATCACCCTTTTTAAACAATAAATAAGAAGTCACAAGGACCAACTTTGAAGCATTTAAATATTTAAACTCTCCTTTGAGAAATCTCATCATCTTTGAACCAATAACCAAAACTCTCAAAACAAATTCAATGGGAACACAAAATCAACATTTTACTTGCAAAACATATATATATAACTCAAGAATATCCCTACCTGAAAGTAGAAGCCCAAGGATAAGGGCTAGACAAAGGTGAAGCTTCCAAAAAATGGCAAATCCCACTTCTTCTTGGATGGAAATGAAGATCTTGAAGAGCTCAATCTTTTTATCTAAGGAAGGAGGGTGAGAAGATCACTAGATCTAGGTCAAATAGAGAGAGAGAGAGAGAGAGAGAGAGAGAGAGAGAGAGAGAGAGAGAGTATTTCTAGAGAGAGAAGCTCTCAACTTAGGGTTTTGGATGAAAAAGAGATGAAAAGTTATGTAAAAAGTCGCTTTTACGATATGATATACGTGCAGTCCGCTCGAGCGGAAAGTTTTACGCTCGAGCGTCAGACACAACAACAACAACTTGCTCGAGCGCAAAGAGCACCGCTCGAGCGTGGATTACACCTGTTCAGTATTTCACAAATTGCGAGCATACGCTTGAGTGCGGAAGCCGCCGAGCTCAGATGCGCTTAAGCGTAAGAAACGCCGCTTAAGCGTGAAAAACACTCTTGCAGCACTTTTGCAAACTCCGCTCGAGCGCAAGAAGGCCCGCTCGAGCAGAAGACCGAAATTCTGGGCAACAAGATTCTAGACTAAAAGGCAACCAACCTGTTCTAATCACGCCCAAGTCATTCCAAAACTCAAATTCAAGAGGTGTAAGGAAGAAAGACATAACTGGCAGCATTAAACAACAAGATTCGGATCTAGAATACCATGACAGTCAGGTAGAGACCCGTGGTCGCTATTCTCAGGATATATAATCTCACCCACCACTACCCCATTACTAATAATCTTACAAATTTGTTGGATTAATTATCCATTGGATTAATAATTCTGAAACAAAATTTCAAAACAAACACAGGATTATTAGGCTTACGGATTAATAATCTCAATCCCAAGTTTTAATCCTATCAATCAAGCATGCTCATATTTTTTAACCTTAACTTTATTTTCTCTAAGAAATATTAAGGAAAATTTACCTTTAATTCCCATTTTGAGGAATGACGATCCATTTAGTTTCAAGGATTTTTTTATAGACCAATTAGTCTCATTAATTTTAGAAAGATAGATTTAATATATTATTTAGAAATTAGATTTACGATTATACCCTTATTTCTATTATGTTTCCTTCTCTTTTTCTTCTTTTGTGCCAGTTATGATAATCAAATTTTGGATGAATTTTTATATGAGAATCTTTTTTACTTAGAAAACATTTTAAAAAGACTGTAAAAATGAGTTGAAATATGGCATCCCTCAAACATTTCAAAAGGAGTACAAAAACCCCTTAGTAAATTTTGAGCAAATGTATAATTTCAAACCGTAACACTCCAACATAACCCTTAAACGTAACACTCCAATGTAGCAGTTAAAAAAAAATTAGTAACTTTTTCCAAACATAACACTCCAAAAAAACCTTTAGTGTAATACTTCAATGTAACACACACACACACACAAAAAAAAAAAAAAAAAAAAAAACTCATTGGTGTACTTTTTCCAAACTTAATGATATAATGTAACACCCCAAAAAAAGGATATGGGATTCTTCAAATCATTCCAAAACAATGTAGGATTCTTCAAACCATTCCAAAAGGAGTACAAAAATTTCTTAATAAATTTTGTGCAGATATATAATTTCAAATTATGAGTGTTACATTTGAAAAAATTATATTAAGAAATTTTTTAGTACTTTTGTGTGTGTTACATTGGAGTGTTATGTTTGAGATTATTATTGGAGTGTTACGTTTATGGAAAAGTACACTTAGAAAATTTTTGTGTGTGTTACATTGGAGTGCTACGTTTGGAAAAAATATATTAATGAGTTTTTTTGAGGTGTTACGTTGTGAAGTTTGGGAAAAGTGCACGAAGGAGTTTTTTAGTATGTTACATTGGAGTGTTATATTAGAGTGTTACATTATTGGAGTGTCACATTTTTTGTCGTAATGTGAGATTTGTTTTAGGAGGGAAAATTCAAATTCTCTATAGTGCGGATTGTCCAAATGTGTAATTTTACATTTAGAGAAACTCACTTTTATCCCTAGAAAATTAAACCCAAACATTTAAGTGACTAGCATTTTCCATAATTTTCACTTTAATGAGACCTTTGGATTCATTAAAAAAAAAAAGGAAATACTAAACAGTTAATAAGATCACATTTTATGATTTGTTGGTACTTCACCCAAATATTAAAATAAAGAAAGAACTTTTTAGATAAAATACATACAATCTTGGAAGGTAATAAAAATAAAAGTAAATAATTAATGATAAATGGAGGGTAAATAAATAGAGAAAGAATTTAAGGGAGAAAAAGGGAAATTTGTTCAAATTTGTATTGTTGATGTAATAGAAGTAGGGAAAAGTTAAAATTCAAATATATATATATATATTGTAAGACGCAATATAGTTGAGACATTTTTAAAATTTATATTTTATTAATTTACCTTTCACTTTTGAATTTTTTTTAAAAAATTTTACTTTGATCTCTTATCTTCTAGTTGTAACAATTAAGTCCTTAAATTTCAACCCACTTTTCATTGTGGATCTCCTATTAGCCCATCGTTTAAAATTTAAGTAAAAATTAAACTTAAAAGGCCAAAATAGAATTTGACTAAAATTTGAGCGTGAAGTGCAATTTTTCATGTCAATTTTTTCGTCTTACATTTCTAAAATGAGCACACGTAGCCCCATGAGTACTTTTTCCATTTAAATTTCTAATGATTAGTGATGTCATAATTCATGACCACTTAAAAAAAAAGGGGTTGAAGTATGATGAGTTAGTTGCAATTAGAAGATGAAGAATCAAAATAAAATTCAAATGAAAGTTTAAGAGTGAAAAGTATAATTTTTTCTGTATTTTATTTCAATTAGTATGTGAATTATTTATTCAAAGGTAAGTAAAAAAAAAATTAACACTAATTAAAATTAAGAAGTCATATATCATAATATCAAGATATTATTTATGTAACAATTGTATTATAAAAAATGAAAAATAATCGTAGAACATTAAAATACACATGATATAAAACAATTGAATGGTTCTTAAACAAATGAATAGTACATAAGGAAAGAGTGAAATGTATCCGTATGTTTGTCATGTATCTTGTGTTGGGAAATTTTCAAAATTTATAATTTTAGTTTTGGGTGTTTTCAAAACCTACCTTACTTTTCTTTGAAAAGCTTGAAATAAGTTTGGAGATTTTGCCCCATATCGAAAAGAGATGAAAGCATGGAGCACTGACGTTGCGTTTGGTTGGGGGATTTGGGAAGGGATTAGGAAAAAGAAAGGAAAAAAGGTAGTTGAAATGTGAATAAAATATATTTATATTTCACCTAGTTTTACATACATTTTTCCTTTTCTTTTCCAAATCCCCCCCTCCCCAGATCCTCCAATCAAACACATCGTTAATAAAGTGCTACATGGAATATTCCTTTGAATATGGAATTGTGGAATGGATACTTGTGTGCATGCACTCACACCGCAAGGATGGTCCGTACACGCATACGCGTGCGTGGATGGCATGGGCAGTGGGTTGTGTGGCATTTGATGATGCACTTTGCACTTTGCATGGATGCATCGGCGCAAGGCGCCATTAGGGCGCTTTTCTATTTGCATCGGACTGGTATGAGTGATGACATGGATCCGACGTGGTATGGGTGATGTGGAATACAGTTAGCTCCACGTGGCAGTGATATGGCATCCATTGGCGATGAGTCAACCAATTGATCAAACGGTTACGTGTCTAATCTGGAGCGGTTTGATCATAGTCGTTCATTGGAGATGTACACAATTGTACGATTGAGATTGCACCCAATCGTGATTAGGTGTGATTAGTCAAGGCATCTATTTGGTGTGAGATTGATCTACTCCATAAATCGTCGATCCAACAGTTAAATCTGATCAGATGCGATCAAGGGACATGACCATTCGATTAGATACATCAAGGCCTATAAATAGGCTGGGAAATCAGCCATTTCAATCATCCAAAAAGCATTCCTGTAATTTTCTCTCTCTTCTCTTGATTTACAGTTTTCGATCAAGAGTTTCTTAAGCAAGTTTCTACTTTTCTTACTGGTAATCAAATTCTACTGACTTGATTATCAGTGTTTTGGTTTTCTTTATTATATCAAGAGTATTTTGAAAAACTATAGTGATCCCGGTTTCCTTTCCTTTGTATATTGTATTCCGGACTTGGTTCCGTGGTTGTGTTGTTGTCTCATTCTCATTTCCTTCCCTTACTCTTTGTATTTGTGTCTTGGGTTTTGTTGGGCAGGTTTGAAACAAGTTGGTTGTGCTTTGAAACCCAGAGCTGATGCCCAGAATTTGGCCTTCACGCTCGAGCGGGGCTTTTGACGCTCGAGTGGGCCCTTTGATTTTCCTTCTCCGCTAGAGCGGGAGTTTTGACGCTCGAGCGTGAATTTCCATCTCCAAGTATTTTTCTCTGCAGGTCTTCGTACGATCGAGCTAGTGTTTTGACACTCAAGCGTGACCCTTTGATTTTGTTCCTCCGCTCGAGCGGGGAGTTTGACGCTCGAGCAGGGACCATGCCTGCAAAACTTCTGCAGGTGTGCAATTGATGCTCGAGCGGCGCCTTTCAAGCCCGAGCGTGAGTCTGTGTTTGACGCTCGAGCGGGGGTTTCCACGCTCGAGCAGGGCGACTTTTATATCATTTCGGGATTGCACTTTTTGGATCACTTTTCAACATCCTTTCTCTCTCTTCCCTTTCGAAAACCATCATTTGAGAGCACCTCACTCTAAAACCTTAACTTCTCTCTAGGATTTGATCTAGTTAGAGTGATCTCCTACCTTTGGGCCTTTGTAAAAAGTGTTGATCTTGGTGAGGGCTATCTTTTGATCCAAAAATCTTGGAATTTGAAGCTTCTCGAAATTCTTCATCTTCTCCATTGGGTCTCATCTCTTGAGGTAGGGATTCCTACTCATCTTTATGAGCTCTAACCTAGATGTTGAGCTTTTGTTTAAATGGTTTGATTTGGGAAAAGTTAGAGTTTTGAAATGTGCTATTTTGAAAAAGGGGTTTTATTCTTTTGACTCATAAATATGTAATTTGGGTCTTAAAATGTTGGTATTGTTGTTGGTTGTTGATATTTGTGCCTTTGGACCAAAGTTGAGAAAGAGAAAAGAAAACCCTAATTTTTGTTATAAATTAATTTATACAATTAATTTGGAAATGTTATGGAAATATGAGATTGGGTTGAAGAATATGAAATTGACTCATTATGAGATAGAATGGTGAAGTTGGAAATTATTAATCACTCAACTTGGAAATTGTTAATAATTTATCTGTTGGATGAAATTATTATCTGTTTAGAAATAATTGCTTTGCGCTACCGGTGGAGGGTAGTCTTGATTGTTGTAGACAATGCATGATGATCAGGCAAACTAAAACTAATCAATTGAGTATGCTATCAAATATGGCGGTTGATATAATACATGAATTTTATGTATTGATTGTATTGATTTGATTATGTATATGATATGTGTTTGTATACATTGTGTTGTGTGGGAAGAGATAGGGGATGTACTCCACGGTTTAGGGGAAGATAGGGGATGGACCTCTAAACCGGATATTGTTTGGGAGGAGATAGGGGGTGAACTCCATTGATACAACACTAAAATGTGTATCATTTGTGAAGTATGGAAGTGTTTTGTTTGACATTGATACAACACTAAAATGTGTATCATTTGTGAAGTATGGAAGTGTTGGTACGTGTTATTGATGCAGCACCAAAATGTGTATCTGTTATGAAGTGTGAAATGTTTAATGTGAGTTATTATCTCATCTGAAATAGAAATACTATTGATATGGGATGTGATCCCAATCAAATTGTTTGGCCAGGTTCCGAGCCATGGTTATGAATTGAGAATTGGATAAGAAATGGAAAATAGAATGAAACATGGACATTTTTGTCATGTAAATGAGATGGTTTATGAATTGATTTATGTGAGTTAAACATTTATCAAATGCGGATGTTTTAGTTATTGCTCATATCATGTTTAGCATATCTCTACTGGGTGTTGGCTCACCCTTTATGGGACACCATTTTCAGGTACAGGTAGCATGCCACCTCCAAGGATGTAGCTTGAGAGGCTTAGTGGCTGGGACATCTTTTGTGATTATTTCTTTTGTATTACATGTATGTCAAGCCAAGGGCTTATTTTGTGTAGAGTTAGTACTCTTTTTTTGTAACCAAGTGTTGACTTGGAAAGTTGTAAGCCTGTAGGGCATTTACTTTTGTTGTCAACATGTAATACATTTTGTAATGAATACTCTGATGGAATGTAATAATGCTTTATTTTCTTATGTCTCAGCATGTCAATATTGTATAATTTATGGGTTTATTTTGAGGGCGTTACAAAAGCTATTGTCAGTGTAGACATTGGTAGAGTTGATCCTTAGATTAGGCTTTATTGTATCCTGAAGGCAAATTTGCAGTAATTCCTTGCACACCTTTTGGTGGGTGCAAATATTGTCTTTAGGAAAGCGACTAAGTAACGCGACTTGACACACCAAATTTATGTTCTACATAGACAAAATCATCGCTAAGTTTTGTAGACCCGAAGACCACCAACTAAAGAATTCAAGACGAATTGTTTCAACATCTTGTATATCATATTGCATGTCAGACAAAAATACATGCATTATAAGCTACAATCAAGATGGAATAAGAACAACGAAATTGAGAGTGATTAAGAAACAATTTTTTTTTTTAATTCAACAGTAGACTTATCTCCTCTCTCTCTCTCTAGGATATAATTCATTTAATCATCAAAGATATCTCTTTCCCACGGGCCTAACAAAGCAAGAGCAGTCAAAGAACACATTGAAACAAACATAGACAAATATGAAAGCTATTGCTCTTTGCCGTTTCAAATATAGCATAGATTATTGTTAACTTTCATTTATCTTAGTCTAGAATGTTTCAAAAAAAAAAAAAAAAAAAGAAAAAAAAGAAAAAAGAAAAAAAAGAATGATATTGAGTAAAATTCCTTGGAATGTCATGTTGTTCTAATATGGCTGGAATTGTTAACTTCAAAGGCTATCACCAATGATGGTCATGTTGCTTATTTAATGCATTCTAGAGGTTCACTCAATCACTCATAAGTTGAAAATTTCAGTAATCACAGACATATCTGATTTGGAGTCTGAAAGCCTAGAATTACAAAAGCTTGGTGATGAAGCACAATTGGTTTGCTTGAAACTCTCAATAATGAAAGAGGTGCTTCTTGACTTAGCAAAATGTCCGTCTGGAAAATTAAAATTATTACTACAGGAGGCAAAAACTTTGGAGCCAATACCAGCTTTTATGATTGAAGTGCCAATGACAAACTCGCTTTGGATCTTGACAGAATCGACTGCATTCTTGCCTTGGCTTTCTTATGATTGAAGTGCCTATTTTTATTCTTAATTTCTTAAAATTTGGAAATATACTACCATTCTTGCCTTGGCTTTCTTATTATATTTGTATGTTACAGAGTGATTGAGTTGAGATGAGTAGTTATGGTGTGGATGGTCATGGTCCTCTATGGTGAAGTTTTTCTGTGATGAAACTGGAGTAATTATAGAACTAAACAACACACGACTATTCTAATAGATATTAAAAATCATAGTGCATTCCATATATTATGGGTGCAAGATGCTCTATAATGCAATTCCTGTAGTAGGAGATACCATAATGACTCGGCTTTGGGGTAGTTTCTCTATGGACAAAGCCACCTTAAATCGTCATTTTAATCCTCATCATTTACTCCCCTTTATTTTAGTAAGCTCCAATGTTCTTCATCTAGACGTATTCTATCAATATGGATAACATAATCCATTGGGTGTACATTTAGAGATGGATAAAATTGCTTCTTCCCCCCTTTTTTTTTTCCTTTTTATGTAAGGGATCTAGTAGGTTGGTTTAATTATTTTGTCAACATCAGATTTTTCTATCATGGCAATCCTTGAGCCCTCAGTTTTCGAATTGGCATATTAAGCAAGTTTCCCCCATTTCCTTTTTCCCCGAGTCTTAAGTTTCTTTTTATTGCCAGATTGATGATCAAATTTGCACAACCCAAATTGTTAAAATGATTTTGGTGATTGGTTTTGTCACGCCCCAATTTATAATCACACGGAAACATTACCAAAAGCCTGTAATTTAGGTCCATTTTTTTTTTTTTACAAATATCTATTACCCTTGAGTAATAGAAACATAATAGTACATGTTCTCTCTCCTGATGAATACAACAATAATAATAATACATGTCAAGCTCCCGCTATGGAGTTACAAATAAATAATTACAAACATCAATGCACAATAAGATTACACATAAGAGATACATGAACTTCCTAATCCTCCAACCAATTAATTTAAATTCTTTTCCTGTAAAAAAAAAAATGAAACAACAAGGGGTGAGCACAATTGCCTAGTAGGAATCTCATAGTTCAAAAACAATAACCATCTTATAGATAGAAATGATCATGCATGTAAGGTGATACCATATAGTACGGTGACATTTTGTAATTTCAAAATATCATATGCAGCGTATCATTTTCTCGAAATTTATTTGAACATTTAAGGAAAAACCTTCGACCATCAAAACTATCCCTTTTCGTTAGAAAACCATAAATCCTTTTTGAAAACAAATAGGTTTAAGGAACAACATCATTTTAAATTTATTAACCCATTCCAAAATATTCCTTGCTAAATTCCCATCTTAACATTCCTCTTTTTATTCCCATTCTCCCCTTTTACTAGTTACATTTATTATAACTTCATAATCTCAAGTTCAAGTTCTCTTAATACTCCAAAACATCCCACATATATGCTACTCCAACCAATCTATTCATATTTGATGTAACTCCTCAATGTAGAAATCCAAATCTCCTCTATATTCAATAACAATTACATCATATCTACATTTGCATTATCAATTATAATCCAACATATTACAACTACATCACATCCACATTTACATTATCAATTAGAGTTCAAACATGACACAAGAATAACAAACCCTTTTTAACACAAATTCTCAATTATTTACAAAACAAAACTCATAATTTCCCCTTATAGTCACAAGCAATCCAGTGAGTCTGTCATCACCAACCTCTAATCCAATTACCATCTCATTCTCCATTCTCTCAAATAATGTCATATTAAACACCGGATCCATTAACAAATCATCTCTATGAATCACACACTTTACCGGTCACAAGCCGGAAGGAAGGCAGAACCTCATGCTTTATCGGTCACAGGCCGGAAGGAATGCAGAACCTCACGCTTTACCGGTCATAAGCCGGAAGGGAGGCGGAACCTCGTGCTTTATCGGTCACAAGCTGAAAGGAACGTGGAACCTCACGCTTTACCGATCACAAGCCGAAAGGAAGGCGGAACCTATTTCAAGTGCCACGCTTTGCCAGCTCAAAATACGGCGGGAAACGGTCCCCGAAACAACATTACATTCCATAAATTTTATCAAGTCATCCGTCATTGTAATTAATGGGCAAAGCCAACACATCATTCATTATTCCCGTAACACATTAGTTCAAAACGCATCCACCATAGGTTAAAATTCCACTTACATAACAAGTACACATTATGTTCCACCACCTTTTTCTATTACCCACCAAGTCATTCATGTGTTCATAATTCTTGGGTTCAAACTATTTCTTTACTCTTCCATATTATTATCAAGTCTTCCAAATCAATTTTCACAACACATCGAATATCAATTACTATGTGAGGCTATAAATTAAATCTCTAGAATTTATTTCTTTGATACAACTCCCTCTTGTAAGATCGTCATATTTCACAATCTCCCATTTATTGTTACTCACACTTATCTTAACCCAACCTTGACTTAACACAATTTAACATAATACAATAAGATTCTTAAATATTCACTTCATCATTTAATCACAATTCCTGCATCATCCTTACCATTAGTAATTTCTTTTCCTCAAGTTTAGTTTCATATTATAACATAATTTAAAATATCAACATTACGAGTTCAATCGCAACTTTTACATAAATTACTCAAATTCTTTAAAATTTCAATTAAACTTGTACGTGTGTAATTTAACACCTTAATTTCATGATTCTATTATTAATTGAAGCAAAACCATTAACCATCTTCATGAGTCAAACTAGGGTTTTTAAGAGAAGTTAAAGCTTTTCACAAAAACACATTTCATTCCAACCCTTCTATTACTTTTACACCCAAACTCATGACCCAAGATCATGGACCAACAAGTCAACCCAACTCTCTTCAAACCCTAACCCCCAATCTCATGAGTCATCACAATATACATAAAAATATAAACTTTTTTTATTTATATAAAGAAAATACCACAAATCTATCCATAAACGAGGGTATTGAAAGAGAACTAGAAGCCCCTACCTCTTGAAGCCAAGAGATGACGACCCAAAAATCGATGGCGACGAAACCATGAAGTAATCAGACCAAAAGGATGCCCTTGACGAGATCTACAACCTTTCTCAAAGGACTATGGTGAAAAGATCACTCTAAGTGAGTAGATCTAGAGATCTAAGTGCCAAAAGCTTGAGTTTAGAGAGAGAGAAAAACTCACGATTTGAGAGAGAGGAAAGAGGAGAAAAGTGAAATGAAAGTATGTTTGGAGCCTATTTATAGTAGTAGAAAAGTAGCCCTAAGGTTAATAAAATAATAGGCTCAAAACCCCCCCTCCCAAAGGTAGGGCCCATTCGAACCCACAAATCTGAAAATAAACACGCAAGGGTCAACCCTTTGTGTGGTGGTGTCGACCCTCCAGCAAGAAAAGACAATGCTGGCAGCAAACAAGGAGTCGACCCTTGGACAGAAGGGGTCGACCCTATTTTCCAGTAACCAATACCCAGGTTCTGTAATATACAAGGGTCGACCCTTTCCAGACCAGTGTCGACCTTTGTGGACAGGAGCAAGAGGCAGGTGTCAACACCGCCAAGGCTGGTGTTGACCCTAAATTCCAGCAACACTTCCAGAAACTTGACCAACAGGTAAGGGTAGACCCTTAGAAAGGCTGGTGTCGACCCTAAAATAGAATTTCTAAGTTCCCAAGGAACTTTTTGACAAGAACAAGCGCAAACAAACGAACCCAACAAGTTTAAATCAGATCATACTCCTCCAAAACCAACATTCAACAACTCCAAAGACTCCCAAAAAGGAAAATAAGGGAATTAAATACACTCTCCAATGGATTAAAGGATGCAGGTGTTACAGGTTTGATTTCTCATATTTTATGTTTATCAATTTTGGTCCAAATATAGGGCAAATTAATCCATACAATATGATTGTTGAAATTTGCAAATATTTATATTTCTTTCTTTTAGCGGCTATTCAAATTTAAATTAACTATTATTTTTCTTGAATCTAACCTCAGTTCTATATTGACACACTATTTTACATTAGTGATTATCGTTTAAACATTATATACTTAAATGATTACCTTCTTGATCATAATGCAACATTAATAAGATATACAAGATTTATCGTGCTCTCATTTTATCATTTTTTTAGTGAAGTTATTAAAATATAATTTTGGTTTTTAGTTCACAAATACTAGTTCCTTCTGTTGTACTCCCTGTTGGTAACAATGATGCAGCATGTTAGAGTTACCAAATCATCTACAAATGAGAAACTTGATTTGAGGCTTGACTATTTTCAAATATTGCAAACTACTAGGTCTCCACCACAGCCTCAAGCCCGACAAAATGGTGGTCCTATAGAGAATGGAAGTAATGTTATTAGTGCATGTCAAAGCCACAATGCTGTTGTGTTTCCAGGGATAGAAGATACCAGAGTACCATCCAAGATAAAATCTGGAAAAAAAGGGGACTGACTTAGTCGAGAGATTCTTGAACAGCATTTCCATCTGACTCGTCTAGACGTTGCAAGCAAGCTAAATGGTACGCATGTGTTCTTGAGTTGATGTGTTGCTTCCTGCTCATGTTGCTTTCAACTAGCTGAATTGTTCTTATATTATATGAAAGCTGACTAATCCAAAAGTAGCGGCATCAGAAATCACTTGCAATAATAAAATAAAATAAATAATGAAAAAAAAAATAGTAGCAGCACAGAAATAGAGTATTTCTTATTTTTACTATTGTTTTTGTAGTTAGTGAATCTACTCTAAAGCGCAGATGTAAAAAGCTTGATATCTCGAAGTGGCCATCTCACAAGAGAAACAAGGTAAAGCCAGTAGATGAATCCGTTCCAAGTGCCGGAGCAAACGATCCTACTCTTTCTACGAGTCCAAGTCTACTTCCCACTGTTGTTGTACTTGTTCAATCAAATCCTTCAGGCTCTGAACTTCAAAGAGAAAAGGGAAAATCACTCTGCTTTACAACGGAAGTGGGTTTTGGATAGTTTGAGAGGCTGCTGGATCATATGCCTGGGGGCTATCACAATGACCTTCGTGTGCAAATTGGTATTTTGCAATAGTTCGGTAAAATGACTCTGAAGGAGAATTTATTCATTGGTGTTACTAATGAACAATGTTCAAAAGTTGGGGGCTCCTCTGAATTGGTGTTTCAATCAACTTGACCAAACCCTTCAGTTGCTCATTGCAACCTTGATGCCATTCTTTCCACACTACCTCAAACCCCCTAAGATCTGCTGCTAATTAGAAATTCGGAAGGCTTTTCAGAGAATGCAGTGTTGGGATCTAGTTGAAGAACTGGCCCAACTTCCAAGCGAGTCAAGACTAATCTGGCTCGAGCTGTGGCAAATGTTACTGCAAGGCAAGAAGTGAGCACCCTGATTGTAAAGGCAACATATGGAGAAGACATGACATGATTTCGATTTCTGTCGACCTCCGGAATCATTGAGTTGAAGAATGAGATAACAAAGAGGCTGCCGTTAAAGGTTGATGCTTTTAACATAAAGTATGAGGATGACAAGCAGGAGTTGATCTTAATGGCCTGTGATGCAGACTTGTTGGAGTACATGGATATTTGGACTTTACCTGGCAACAACGAAGTCAGATTATTTATTCATGATAAAATTACCACTTAAACAGACATATTAGTGAAATTAATTGCCTTAGGATCAATTAGAATTTTAGAAGTAAAGAGTTCTGGTTGTATTGATTGGAATTTTTTTTATTTTTTTATTTTTTAGGACAGTATTGATTGGAATTTGGAACCAATAAATGCAGCAAAGGAATAGTATTTTTGTGCAATTATTATGGCCAACTAATCGATTAAGTTTTTTTTCTCTCCTTATTTTCTTTAAATTAATAATTTTTACAAAGTCTCACATTAAAGAGTTGAAGTAAACTCCATGGTGGCATATGGTGAATGGAATTACGAGCTCATTCTCCTTCCACTGTTTGGTTGTTAACATAAAATGATGTAGGAAGCAAAAAATAATTATCATTTCCATATTTGATTATACCTAATTAAACTGTTAGAATGGATGGAGTTTGTCAATTGGTCAAATCTTTAATGTTCTATTATAATCAACCTAGGGGGCTTGGCCTTGATCTAACGATTTGGAGTGGAAAAATCAGTAATTGATTGGGTTGTCGAGTCCATTAACCATTTAAAGGCTTCTAATCAACATAACGTTTTCTAATTAAGAAAGAAAAAGAATAAGTACAACAAAAAAAAAAAGAAGAAGAAGGAATAATTACTCATAAATCTCATTCGGCAAAATGTTAGTCCATTTAGTCCTACATGTTTTTTTTATAAACCAAATAGTCCTTTTGATTTGTAGTATTTATTATTGATTTGATTTAATAATATTTGAGTTTACTTGTTTGTCACTTATTGTGATTATGTTTTTGATTGTTTTTGGGATTGAGTGTATGTGGATAAGGTATGGTTTAATATTTCCATTTTTTTTAGGGATCTCGTGGAGTGATTGTGGGGATTATTGATGTCACATACTTGGTGTTACATTATAGATGTTAAATCATTTGCGTTTTCTTGGGGAGGTGTGTGGATTGTAATGTTCACATTTATCTACATAACATCATCCCAGAGCCACATTGCCGTACCATTAAGCCTCCCACTAACAACCTATAACATTAGCACCAAACACGAATCACATAACATAACATCGACACATTCCGACAATCCCTAACAATTAACAGCCACTACCCGCTACTACCACCAAACCCCACCAATACTTTGAAGCATACATCTTCTCACTAGCCCCCAACATTACAAAATACATACCCAATCATACAAACACTAGCTACAACACCATGAGTCTGTTACATTACATACATGCACAACATCATATTTGCAATCACTGGTAATCCCCAAACTCGTGAAAATATTACAACATTAACCAACAAAACCATGTGTCTGTCACATTACAAACATGCACAACATCACATTTGCAATCAATGGTAAACCTCAAACTTGCGACGTGAACATGATCACCTAAAACCCCACATGACGCACCAATTAAACAAAAACTCATTTTGAGCATCAATCTCGATGTCGTATTGTTCCATAAACAACGAAACTAACTTCGAAGGCACCCATACTTGTTGCCATCGCACTAACACACAATCAACGATGCCGTCAACGGATTAATTTTAAATCGCTGACATTACGTCCTTAATGTTAATCGCACTCCAAGATGTCCAAGCGCCCACGCTGCTTCGCCTCTGTAAATTTGATAGAAAGGGTTTCCATGATTTTCTAGGATTTTTTGGAAGTTTTGTAATGTTATTTGGGGAATAACGAATTCTGGGCGTAAGGTTCCCAAATCCAGCATTCAACTCGCACAAATTGAGGATCAACACTGCAACGTCATCAAGGAAACATTGACTTTCCCATTTTTAAGCTTCTGTTTTGTTTGCAATGGAGGGAAAAGGAAAAAAAAATGCTATAGTATACTTTTGGACTTTATGGTGATTACAACATCACTTAAATACCCAATATACCTCTCCAAACAGCAAACCCATGCGTTAAATTCGTGGGCTCAAGTGTAATTAACATTGACATGGGACCAATCAGTCTACAAAATAAATTACAGGACTAAATGGTTCAAACTATCTGAACTTAGGATTTATTGGTGTTTTCCCAAAAAAAAAAAAAAAATTGTCAAGGTTTGATTCTTATAACAAAATAAATTATAAATTTTTAATTTTATCAACTTAAATCTTGATTTTTTTGATTTGTTTTAAATATAAACCATTTGTGTAATAACCCTCACACTGCTTTGATCATACTCATATGCATTATGTATGATTTTGCTTTGTTAAGCTTGCCTTGCATTCTTGACTTGCTTCGCATCCTTGACTTGTCTTGCATAAGTGCTATGTTCCTTGTTGATGTGTGTGTCTAGCCGAGGTTATCATGAGCCTAGATCACCTTTGAATCCTTGTACTTAGAACCACTCTAGAACAAATTTTGTCGACCTTCATCTTCACCTCGGCGTGTTAGCCGAGATGCCCTTGCTAGCCGAGATGTTATACACTTAGTGACTTTTGTCCTGGGAAGGTATGACCTAGACCGAGGTGTGGCACATCCTCGCCGAGGTGTGGCACACCTTAGTCAAGTGTTGTCCTCCTAGCCGATGTCTTTGTTACCCCTGTGCGAAGTTGTCTTTAGCGATGTTATTGCTTGCGAAGTCTTGTTGTTGGCGATGTCATTACACGGAGTCCCTTGCTACCTAGCTTCTTGAACACGCTTTGTCAGAGACTTGTCTTTTCAATCAATCACCTTTTTGAGTTGAACCAACCAACTGCTGCCACGTGTCCGGGCTGAGTGTTATATCAGCTGGCAAGTCTAGAAATGTCTCATTTTGGGTTTCAATCGTGTTCTTGAGGAGAGAAAAGCTCTAGGAAGAGTTCTAGAGAGAGAAGGTAGATAGCAAGCTTGATCCTTGGTGTTTGATCCGTTGGATTTGTGATTTGAGGTTAGAATCTTCACCTCCTTTTGTTGTTCTTGATGATCACCTAGCCGCATTGCATGATTGAATCTGTTTTGCATGTCATACTTTGATTTAAAGTTGGTTTTGGAAAGAAAACGTGACCTTCATGTGTTCTTGAGGAAAAGTCTTGATTTGATCCGAAAGCTTGCATTGAAATCCATGCTTTTGTGTTTGTTTCACCAAGATCTTCTAGTATGGGTACCCAGGTCCATGTTTTCAAACTCATAGCATGAAATCTCTGATTTTGGTAAATGATAAGTTATGATCCTTGCATTTTATTTCATGTTCCCCATGATCATGTTCTTGATATTCTTGAGCAGAGGGAAACCCAGGTTTTCCCGACTTCATTTATCCTTGAATGTGGCCTCGGAACCTCACCTCAGCGAAGAGGTGTGGGACCTCGGCCTAGACCTGGTTAGGTGCCCAGCATGTTTTCCAAAATAAGAAACAGTGTTTGTTTTGATTTGACTTAGTCTTGGAGCATTTGCTTGCATGTGAAACTTGTTTGAAAGTATATTCAGTGAACTTGCCATGTATTTGTAGGACTTGGACTTGCCTTGGCCCCGACGTTCGAAGAACTAAGTGAGTGGCATTCTTAATAAAGCTATGTTGCTTTGACTTGATAGAAGTATTGTTTTGCCTTGTTTTGAAAAGTGTTTGTAAGCATGAATGATTAATCCTATCTTGAGTATCAAACGTTATGTCTTGTTTTGATGACCATTCTGGAAGTCCGTACGTGCCAGGGGACTTTAAGCGTTTGTGGCACTAGTCCGTACGTGCTAGGGGACTATAAGCATTTGTAGCACAAGTCCTTAGTGTCGGGGACTATAATGCAACGACATTCTTGCCTTGAAAGTCCTTAGTGTCGGGGACTATAATGCAACGACATTCTTGTATAGAGATCTCTCTTGTCTTGCCTTGCCACTGACGGTTTTACCGCGTGGGTTTGCTTGTTCGGAATGTCATCTATCTTGTATTATATTGATGTTAATGAACATCCCTTGAAGCTTTGAAAGGTTTGAAAGACAACTTGATTTATACTATGTATTGTTTTGTTAAAGACCTCGGATATCATTCATGTAAACCCTTTATTGTTTATGCCATTCACTGAGTATCCAAGCTCACCCTCTCTATATATATATGTAGGTGATGAGCAGAGCGGCGGAGACGCCTAGACTTGTTTGCCGATGTGTTTGCCGACGTGTTTTGTATTTTGTTTTGCAACATCTTGAAGATCATGCTTCTTAGTTAGTTCATTGTATTTTGTATTTGATGGCTGAGAAGCCTTTTGGTCAAGATGTAATTTTTGTACTCCATTTTGTTGTAATTAAAGCTATTATAAGATGCATGTTATTTCATTGGATCTATGCACAGCTCTTATGGACTACTTGTATTTTGATTTATTGCTTCCGCATTTGTAAGCCCCATATGTCTACTCTGATTCGTGTGTTGAATTCTTGTAAGTGGCCTTTGGTAAACTCGAATTACTGGCCATCATGGCACCATTCTACTAGGGGCGGAATGGGGTCGTGACAATTTGTCTATTTTCGTTAACTAAAACTGACACAAAAAAAAAAAAGGGAATAAATGCTTTGCAACCAGTTCTAGTCTCCAGCCTATTCAATTTTGCACCATTCTACCTGCATTTACCATAGAATCAATCACACCTGCCTTCAATTTTGAAATGTGACAAGCAGATCTTAGCAAATGTCACTCTGATTGTAATGCAAGTTCATTATTATGTTCAGGATTGAAGGTAGTAACCCTCCGAATTCCATCTTCAACAATTAAATGAATAAATGCTTTGCAACCAGTTCTAGTCTCCAGCCTATTCAATTTTTTCTTTTCACAAGGGTTTTCATCTACTTTAAAACCCTCTTCAGAACATAAAAATTCATGTTGCCTTATGTTCTTTGATCCACTATAATATCTTGGCTTTCCTTTCCGAATACTAAAACCCATTCGTAATGCATAATTGTTGTATAAAGCATATTCTTCGTCTTCACTACATACCACCTTATCTAACAAATTGTCATCACTATTTTCTTGCCTTGCAACAAACATGCAGTTATGTTCACTTCTTTCAGCATCACTTGAAGTGTTAATTTCTGCTGTAATTCCTGTATTAAATGTTAGAAACTACAATCGTATTTTTATAACAACTATAAAAAAATGTTAGTATGGTATGCCTTATTTAAGGTGTAATTTTTTTTTCATGTTGGAACAGTATGGCCAAGATGGTGCCTTTTACTATTTTGATTGATAAGAATTCATCAATTTTTAGTAAATTTTTAGATACATCAAGATTACATACATTTAAAAAAAAAAACTAAAATATAAAATAAAAAAACAACTTTACTAAAAACGAACGAAACCCAAACAAAAATACACACATAATTTTGTTCAGATTTTTTTTATTTTTTTTATTTTTAATACATTTTAGTCAATTTATTTTATTTTTTAAATGCATCTAGAACGCATTTAAAAAATGTAAAAAAAAAATGATTATCATATAAAAAAATTCATTAAAAACAAGCAAAAAAAAATCATGTTACTTCTTTTGCACTCATGTTTACTTTGATTATCATATAAAAAAATTCATTAAAAATGTTAGAGTAATAGTAATCAAATTATTTAAATTAAAATAATAACCAAAATAAAATTTAGATCACACTATAAAAATGAAAAGTGTAATTTACGTTTTAAAAAAAAAAAAAAAAAAAACCTTTTACTTCTTTTGCACTCATGTTTGAAGAGCAAAACGGGAATGATTATTTGGTATTTTATACTATTTATTACTTGACACTTATCAAAATATTTTTCAAAATATTAACAAAAACTATTGATGAATGCCAAGTTGGAGGAGCAAAATAGAGACGGACAGAGAGAGAAGGGAAGAAGAATGTGGGTCCATCTCTTTATATAATTCATTTTCTATCATTAGGGGTAAATTGGGAGTGTTCAATTAGTGCTATCAAACATTTTTCAATATACCACCGAGGGTGGTGGTCTAGTAAAGAATGCAGTTCTCTCCATAGAGGGTGCAAAAAATAGTTGATTTTCTAGCTGGCTCTCTTTGAGACCTCACACTATACTCCGTTCGACCTTGGGTTCTTCTGTGGTGTGGCTGAGCTCTATTGGTGCCTCGGTAGTGAGTGCCTTGCTATGGGTTTAGTAAAATTTGATTGGCAACCGACTACTTTGAAATCAAGGCCCACAGATGCGGTGACAACACCACATATCATCTTTTTTTCCTGTTTTTCAATCGAGTAATGTTAGAGATTTCAAAAGTTTTATCAAATTTTCTACTAAATATCTCACATGGATATGGGACCTACATGAAACCTACATAGTGTAAGTCTCTTACCTATTTAAGACATTTAATAAAAAAAATTGATAAAATTTTTAGGTTGACTAACATTTTGCTTGTCAATATAATTTATGGGAAAACGCTGTTGAGTCAGCTTGCCATCGGTCATTCATTCCGTTGGCGCTTGCGCGGCCAAAACAAGGTTTGACCCCATGAACCCCTAATAATTTTGGACCCTTGTGCTGTTCTAATAAAATCGTGGGTTCTAGATTTGAACCCTTCAAAATTGGGTTTCATTTAATAATAGTACTAGGTACAATTGGGGTTCAGTAGTCGAATTATAAGAGAGAAGGGAGGAAGGAAAGTCAAAATTTGAAGTTAACAGTGAGAAAGTTTTAATAGTAGAGTTAAGTTATGGAATTAATGGGTGTTTTTTGTGTGTTGTAGACGCTCTCTATGCTGGTTTGTGTTTAACCACTAAAGATGTCAGGTGAAAAAGAAGATTTAATGTCGAAGTTCTTCGATTGGTTGTCATCGTCGGATTCTCCAACAGACGGGCTTTTGGGAGATTTGATCTCTGATGCTAACATCAATCCCTGCAGCCCCATCGTCCCTTTTACGTCTCTCCACCAGCATCAACCGCCCTCGTCTTCGAAATGTAATTTATCAGATACTGCTACTACTATCTCGTTGTCTACTTCCACTTCTCTCTCTCTCTCTCTCTCTCTCTCTCTCTCTCCTCACTAAATGTAAGTATTTTTAATGAAATTTTTTCAATTAATTTTTCTAGACTAATGGAATTATATTTTATGCGTTCATTATATGTTATTAAAGAATTCGAATACTAAAGTAATTCACATGAGGTTTATTTTGAATTTTTCAAAATTCACCAATACCTATATTTTGTGTTTAATTAATTTTATTTTCTCTAAGAGATATTAAAATAAAGAGAGAACTTTTTAGATAAAATACATACATTGTTGGAAGGTAATAAAAATATAAGTAAATAATTAATGATAAATGGAGGGTAAATAAATAGAGAAAGAATTTGAGGGAGAAAAAGGGAAAGTTTTTCAATATGGGGAGAGGGAGAGAGAGAGGGGGCGGTGTTAAACCATTATACCTATATACTAGTTTATATTTTGACGTTGGGTTAATAATTTATATTGTTGATGTAATAGATGCAGGGAAAAGTTAAAATTGTTTTATGTAATAGTAAGGAAAAGCAATTTTAACGCATTAATTAAGGCGTATTTTGATAAATGACTTTTTTTTAAAGCTTATTGGCTTATTATAAAAATAACGTGTAAAAAGTAGAGTTATGATGTGTCTTAAATAAGTTAATAAACTAATAAGTTAGCTTCTTTTTTTCTTTTCTTTTCTTTTTTTGTCTTTCAAAAAGAGGCTAAGTAGCACAATAGGCACATTCTCATGATAATTTTCAAAAAAAAAAAAAAAAATGAAAGACACAATATAGTTGAGACATTTTTAAAATTTATAGTTTATTAATTTACCTTTCACTTTTGAATTTAATTTAAATTTCACTTTGATCTCTTATCTTCTAATTATAACAATTAAGTCCTTAAATTTCAACCCATTTTTTAGTGTGGATCTCCTATTGGCCCATCGTTTAAAATTTGAGTAAAAATTTAAACTTAAAAGGGCCAAAGTAGAATTTGACTAAAGTTTGAGGGTGAAGTGCAATTTTCATGTCAATTTTTTCCTCTTATATTCCTAAAATGAACTCACATAGCCCCCATGAGTACTTTTTCCATTCAAATTTGTAACGATGAGTGACTCATAAGTCATGATCACTTAAAAAAATGGGTTGAAGTATGATGACTTAGTTGTTGCAATTAGAAGATGAGGGATCAAAATAAAATTCAAATGAAAGTTTCAAAGTGAAAAGTGTAACTTACTCTTTATTTTATTTCAATTAGTATGTGAATTATTTATTCAAACGTAATTAAAAAAATTAACACTAATTAAAATTAAGAAGTCATATATCATAACATAAATATCAAGATATTATTTATGTAACAATTGCATTATTAAAAATGAAAAATAATTGTAGAACATTAAAATACACATGGTACATAAGGAAAGAGTGAAATGTATCCAAATGTTTGTCATGTATCTTGTATATCATATTGCATGTCGTACAAATATGTGTATTATAAGTTACAATCAAGATGGAATAAGTACAACGAAATTGAGAGTGATTAAGAAACAATCTTTTTTTCTTTTTTCTTTTTTTTTGAATTCAATAGTAGACTTATCTCCTCTCTCTCTCTCTCTCTCTCTCTCTCTCTCTCTCTCTCTCTCTTAGTAAGAATATAATTCATTTAATCATCAAAGATATCTCTTTTGCACGGACCCAACAAAGCAAGAGCAATCAAAGAACACATTGAAACAAACATAGACAAATATGAAAGCTATTGTTCTTTGCTGTTTCGAATATAGCATAGATTATTGTTAACTTTCATTTATCTTAGTCTAGAATGTTTCAAAAAAAAAAAAAGAAAATAGAATGATATTGAGTAAAATTCTTTGGAACGTCATGTTGTTCTAATATGGCTGGAATTGTTAACTTCATAGGCTATCACCAATGATGGTCATGTTGCTTATTTAATGCATTCTAGAGGTTTATTCAATCACTCATAAGTTGAAAATTTCAGTAATCACAAACATATCTGATTTGGAGTCCGAAAGCCTAGAATTACAAAAGCTTGGAGATGAAGCACAGCTGGTTTGCTTGAAACTCTCAATAATGAAAGAGGTGCTTCTTGACTTAGAAAAATGTCCATCTGGAAAATTAAAATTATTACTGCAGAGGCGAAAACTTTGAAATATTTAGCCAAGCTAAAGCCACAGAAAAAGCAATGACTCGGCGGTGCACGATAATGTGCGTGGCAGTGCACATGGTGCGGCTCAAAGCAACGCAACTCAGCATGCATATGGGAAAGACGCAAGTCGAGCGTGCAAAAAGCGTGCTTGGAGCATGCGGCTAATGGTGACACGTGGCGCGCACGTGATGGCGCTTGGAAACACGTGGGAAGCACGTGGCCCATCGCTGACAGCGTCATCTGGCACATGCGGCCCAGGCGCCGCCTTTCGGGGTGTTTTCTGGTCCAATTTTGGTACTGTCGGACTTTATTTTCCAAAATAAAAATACTGGTGGACTAAAAAATGGCATTAACCAAACACAAATAATGGAGTGTTGCACACTCTCTCTCTAATGAGGGTGGAAGTGCAAAAACTCTGCACTTCATCTTCTTCCTTAAGCCACAAAAAATACAAAATGGACCCAAATTAGGGTTTGCTTTTTCTTATCAACCGTAAGTCGGAATCAAAAGGTATCAAACCAAGGATTCCAAATATATAATTTTCATAACATAAAAACAAAGCTTGTAAAACTAGCATGCAGTCAAAGTTACGAAAAATTAAATATGAATCTCCTTTTTTTTCTCAAAATCCAATCGTTGGATTTTCATAAAACTTTGCAGATATATTCTACATGAATTATACTACAACATATCTAAATTTCAAGTTGATCGAAGAAAGTTCGGAAAAATATTAATTTTTCATGCATATATCATGTGTAGATATATAATTATATATATATATTTTAATGCACAAAAAAAAGCACAAAAATACCCATTTATTGCTTTGATACCAATGTAAGATACAGATAACACAGCGGGTAAAAGAATTCAAGTTCATGCCTTGTGTAAAAGAATTCCGAACAAAGAACCTTGTGAGTAAATCACATGCTTGACAATTACGAACTATGAACTCCCAGCAATGGAGTGATACCACAGTGTGAGTATCACCCTCTCTAGTCACAGTGCAAAGGCTTGATCGTTTTTCATGTGGAAGAGAGTTAGAGAGAGAGAGTATGGGAAAAAATGTTATGGGTAAATCAACATAACGTATCTAACATCTATTAAATAGATCAGATATATAATCTCACATCCCTATCTCCTAATAGGATAAGATAGATTGGATGGAGATAATGGGTTATCCTAACAGGATAAATAGAAATTCAAATTACATGAGTAATTTAAATGGGCCATGGGTCATGCCACATGGGCACCCAAATTCGGGTCCAATACTCGGCCCAATTTTCAACAATTTATTTTTATAGAATCGAGTTCATTGCTATAAGCTAGGAAGTCGAATAAAATGATGCCATCAAATTAATTAGTCTTATTTGTTTAATTGCTCAATCAAAATTCATGCACGCTCTTTCTTTCTTTTTTTTTTTTTTTTTTTTCAAGAGCACAAAATTGATTATTTTTATTGAACCAGAGAAAAATAAATAAATAAAAAGGATAGAAAAGGCACAAGATGCTCTGTTTGTAAATTTCTCAATTTTTTTATTTTAATCATATCTTCATATTTCAACATGATTCTAAGGCTGAAAGTGCATTGAAATTGACAGACAAGGAATTTTATTTTTTTAAAAAAACCTTCATATGATATGACCTGCATAATTTCTCTATTCTTTTTTTTTTAGCTTGAAACTAATATTTTTTAAAAGTTATTCTATGTCTCAATGGCATGGCCAGATAGTGCCATTGAGGAATTGTAATTAGTAAATACAGTGAGGTTCACCATTTAGTGCCGGTGATCATGGGAAGACAACATGAGAGTGTGAAATTTTGTTATTGAATTGTGGCGTGGCCGTGCAGGGCACTGAATAATCTTCTAATATTTTCTCATTTTCAAGTATTCCGAGGGTCTTAATATCATCTTGCAACTATCTTAGAATTTGCTATATATAGTCTAATATTACTAGATTTCTCTTGATAACAGTCATAAATATTTAACAAAACTCTTAGTACTTTTCCTTTATGTAAGAGATAATAAACTAAATAATATATAATAGCTGAAAAAATTCTTCGAAACTGATAATAATATACAAATATATATATATATATATCAAATTGGAGTTATCCAATAGAAGATGATTTACTCATATAGAAAACATTGGAAACATAATTAGATTTGTGACATTGAAGCTTGGAAACTACCTCTTTTCAAGTCTACATATACAAGCAAGTAATGCAGAAAAAAAAAGAAGAAAAGAGAGAGAGAGAGAGAGAGAGAGAGAGAGAGAGAGAGAGAGAGAGAGAGAGAGAGAGAACTTCAAGCCTTGACTGTCTCCAAGGAAGCAAATTGGGAGGCCTCAGCCTCAGAAGTTGCAGAGCTCCTGAAGAGCTAGATGACAAGGCTACCAATGCATAAATAGATGAAACAGCCATAGCAATGAGTCACAAAAGACCCAAAATCTGTACCCACTATGCATTGTCATCCTCCTCCATGTGCCTTATCAAATTCCTGCATTACATATATCCATTCCAACCCCATATTAATATTTAAAAGGAATAAAATGACTATTTTTTGGTCTCTAATGGCCCAGGTCCCAAGCGAGTCGAGACTAATCTGGCTCGATCGGTGCCAAATGTTACTGCAAGGCAAGAAGTGAGCACACATATAGAGAAGACATGATACGATTTCGATTTTGGCCAACCTCCAAAATCATTGAACTGAAGAATAAGGTTGTAACAACCCTCACTTTGCCTTAGTCATGCTCACATGCATTTATATGATTTTGTCTTGTTAAGTCGCATTCATGAAATCCTATTTTGTTTTATCTAAGTGTTGTTGCATGCTTTGTTCCTTGTTTGGTGTGTGTTTAGCCGAGGTCATCTTAAGCCTAAGTTGCACCTTTGAACCTCTTACACCTAGGACCATCTTGGAACCACTTTGGTTGACCTCCACCTTCACCCTGGCATATTGGTCGAGATGTGTATTATCTAGGCCGAGATGTTATCCTTGCACCTAAGTGATCTTGTTCCTGGAATGGAATGACCTAGATCGAGGTATGGCACAGCTAGGCCGAGTGTTATCCTTCCTAGCTGAGATCATTGAGACCCCTTTTGCCGGAGTCGATGTTATAACCCGAGATCCTCGCCTTACCAGAGTGCCCTTGTCACCTTGCTTGTTATACACACTTTGTCATGCTCTTGTCTTGTCATTCAGTCGCCTTTTGAGGAAACCCAATCCGGTGGTGCCATGGTCCCAGCAGAGGGTTAAGTTAGCCAGCAGAGAGAGAAAACATATCATTTGTCATATCTTTTGCATTGTAGAGAGAGAAGCTCTAGGAAGAGAAGAGGAAGTTGGAGTGAGATAGTAGATTTCCAAGCTTGATCCTTAGAGTCTAAACCGTTTGATCCGAGTGTTGAGGTTAGATTCTTGATCCACTCTTGTTATTCTTTATGTTCATCTTATCGCATTGCATGATCTAGCATGATTCATGAGCCATGCATTGATTTAAAGCTTGTTTTAGAAAGATAAAATGGTGTTCTTGCGTTCTTGAAATAAAACCATGTTTTGATCCAAAAGTTTGTATCAAGATCCATGTTTTTGTGTTTGTTTACATAAGATCTTCAAGTATGGGTACCCAGGTCCATGTTTTCGAACTCATCTCATGAAATCTCAGATTTTGAATAAGGAAGTTATGATTTTAGCATTTATGTTCTTCATGTTCTTGTCCTTCATGTTCATCAAGAGGGAGGAAACCCAGATTTCCAGACTTCACCTTTCCCTAGGTGTGGTCACCGAGACCACTCTTGCCTAGATCTCACACCTAGGCCAAGCATCGTATCTCACCTTGGCCTACCTTGCATGATCACTTGCACCTTAGTCTATCTTGCATGCACACCCAGGCTAACCACTGCACACCTAGGCCGACCTTGGTACACCCTTGCCGGCATCTTGTAACACCTCGGCAGACAGCTGTTTGCCGAAGCCTTGGTAACCACACCTCGGCCAAGAGGTGTAACGCCCTCAAAATTAAACCCGAAACATGGCATGCATTATTAAAAGAAAAACAGTATATTATTTAAATCATCAGAGTAATATGGAATAAAACATCAAATAAATGCCCTACGGGCTTACATCTTGCCAAGCCAACACTTGGACACAAATTCATGAGTTCTAACTCAAAACAAATAAAGCCCTAGGCTTGAAAGTTTACATAGTTCAAATAAAAATAAATAAAACATATAAAGCAAGTCTTCAAGTCCACATCCTCACAAGCTAAGTCCTTGGAGGTAATGAACCGCCTGAACCTGAAAATGAAGTTCCCATATAGGGTGAGCCACAGCCCAGTAGAGAAATACTAAACCAAGCATAAGAAATAACTAAAGCATTAGCATCTGATACATGGTTAACACTTACTATAATCAAGTTACAATTTACATGATACGAATGTCTACTCTGCCTATAACATGAGGTCTATGGCACACTTTACTTTCCACTTATGGCTCAGAACACGCCAAATAACTCAGCGGGGTTTCATCTTTTATTAACAAAACTTCCAATTCCACAGGAATAACAATTCAAGTTAGACCTAATCATAACAAATACACGAGTTGGTATTGTATCAATCATAATCAATTCACTTTCATACTTCCCAACTGATACACATTTTAGTGATGTATCATATCAACCATAAATAGAAATATATCTATTAATCAATAAGCACACATAAGCGTGATGCTCTTGGAGTCCATCCTATCTACTCCCAACAAGTCCGGTTTAGAGGTCCATCCCTATCTTCCCTAAACCGTGGAGTTCATCACCTATCTCCTCCCAACAAGTCCGGTTTAGAGGTCCATCCCTATCTTCCCTAAACCGTGGAGTTCATCCCCTATCTCCTCCAAACCAATGCATATGCAATGAAACATACAATTGCCATATACAACACATAATTAATACACAAAAGTTCTGTATTAACTCAACAGTCAAACAATTGACTCAATTCCAGTTATACTTAAGCCGCATGCAAGGTCTACAACAATCAATGGCTATCCTCCACCGATAGCCCAAAACAGTTATTTCTAAGCAAGAAATAAATATCACAATCTGTATATATTATCAAATCCACAGATGAATGATTAAATATTCAATTACATCAACCAATCTCAATTTCCCAAATCTCATGAATTTAACCAACACACAACTCCCCTTTTTAAATTAATTACATGAATTAATCTATGACAAAACCCTAAGGTTTCTCCCAAAATTACTAAACTAACCCCCCACATACCAGAACACCAACACTTAGGATTAAAACGTATACAAGGAGTAGGAAATCCCTACCTCAAAGCAATGAACCCAACAGAAGAAGATGAAGATGTTTGCCCAAATTTCAAAGTGCTCCAAATCCAACAATGCTCAGATTAAATGAAAGCCCTCACTCTCCTCTACCTTTTTAATGAAGGAACTAGGTTAGAAACACCCTCTAGATAGATCAAACCCAAGGAAAAGATGAGTTGAGAGAGAAAAGACTCGAAACTAGGGTTTCTGGATCAAAATTTGTGAAAAAGACGTTTTAAAAGCTGGCTGCGTTTAAATCTTGGAGCCAGCTCGCTCGGCGAAGACATGGTAGCTCGGCGACGGACACAAGAAATACTCGCCGAGCGAAGAAAAGCTCGCCGAGTTAAGAACTCGATGCTTCAGCTGAACTCCAGAAGCACGCCGGCGACGAATGCTCGCTCGAGCGAAGAACTCGAAAACATACAACTCGCTCGCTCGAGCGAAGAAAAGCTCGCTCGAGCGAAAACACTCTGCTCTCAGGTCTATACTAGACGCAATCGCTCACTCGAGCGAAGAAATCCTGGCTCGAGCCACTAGAGACAAAACTCAACCCTAGCTCGAGCGACCAAACCCTCGCTCGAGCGACCAACTCAAAAACTGGACAGCAAGATTTGGTTTCCGAACCCAACCAACCTGAAACAGACCTGCCCAAAACATCCTATAACTCAAAATGAGAAGTTAAAGAACGACGACAACAATTAAACCATGCTAGGATCTACGGAACCTAAGTCCGGAGACAATAATCAAATGGGAAAAGACCGGGGTCGCTATAAGAGGTGTGGCACCTCGGCAAAGACCTGGTTGGTACCCAGCATGTTTTCCCCCGAGATGAAAAACAGTGTTTTAACTTCCAGCATGTTTTGCTTTGACTTGACCTAGTTTTGAAAGAAATGCTGGGATCATTTGCACTCATGTAAAGCTTGTTTTAAGAATGCATTTCATACCCATCTTTGAGTATCTCTTCTTGTCTTCTTGAAGTGCATTCAGTAGACTTTATTATGTGTTTGTAGGACTTGGACCCTTACTTCAACCCCGACGTCTGAAGAGCTATGTGAGTGGTATTTTTAATAAAGCTATGTTATAAAGTTTTGATAAAGTTTTGCTTCGTTTTGTAAAAGTATTTGATCAAGCATGAATGATTATCCCTAGTTTTGTATCAAGTATTATCTTGTTTTGATGACATTCTTAGAAAAGTCCTTAGTGCCAGGGGACTATAATGCAACTGCACCCTCGTTTTGCCACTGACAGTTTTTCGCGTGGGTTTGTTTGTCCGGAATGTCATCCTTTGGTATTATGTAGATGTTATTAACATCCAAGAAGTTTTGAAAGATTTGATAGATGAACTTGGTTCATCCCTTTGATTTGTAAAGTTATGATATGTATTGTTTTGGAAAAGATCTCAAATATCATTCATTTAAACCTTTATTACTTATACCATTCACTGAGTATCCAAGCTCACCCTCTCCTTATATATATGTAGGTGACGAGCAAGAAGGCTATAGTGACCCTCATCCTCGTCTTAGTCACGTTCATGTGCATCTGCATGTTTTGTTTTGTTAAGCTTGCACTTGTGGTTTTGACTTGTGTTGCCTAAAGTAAGGTTTCCATCTTGTTTTGTACCTATGTGTTTTGGCTTGAGTATTGTTAGTATGTTTTGTCCCTTGCCTGGTGTGTGAAGCCGAGGTCATCTTAAGCCTAGGTCACGCCTTTGGACCTTTTACACCTAGGACCATCTTGGAACCCCTTTGGTTGACCTCCACCTTCACCCTGGCATATTGGCCGAGATGTCATTATCTAGGTCGAGGTGTTCATCACCAAGGCTGAGATGTGTACTATCTAGGCCGAGATGTCATCCTTGCACCTAAGTGATCTTGCTCATGGACTGGTATAACCTAGGTCGAGGTGTGGCACATCTAGGCCCAGGTGTGGCGCAGCTAGGTCTAGTGTTATCCTTCCTAGTCGAGATCGTTGAGACCCCTTTCGCCGAAGCCGATGTTATAACCCAAGATCCTCGCCTTACCAAACTGCCCTTGTTACCTTTCTTGTTGTATACACTTTGTCATGCTCTTGTCTTGTCAGTCAGTCACCTTTTTGAGGAGAGCCAACCAGTCATTGACATGTGCCCCAGTAGAGGGTTAAGTCAGCCGAAAGTGGGAGAAAACATATCATTGTGTGTCATATTTTGCATGGTAGAGAGAGAAGCTCTAGGAAGAAGAAGAAGGAGTTCCTAGGGAGAGAACTAGATTTCCAAGCTTGATCTTCGCACCTTGAACCGTTAGATCCGTGTTTTGAGGTTAGATTCTTTGTCTACTCTTGTTATTCTTATGTGGAACCGATCACATTGCATGATCTAGCATGATTCATGAGCCATGCATTGATTTAAAGCTTGTTTTAGAAAGAGAAAATGATGTTCTTGTGTTCTTAAAATAAAACCATGTTTTGATCTGAAAGTTTGTATCAAGATCTATGTTTTTGTGTTTGTTTTCATAAGATCTCCAAGTATGGGTGCCTAGGTCCATGTTTTCGAACTCATCTCACAAAATCTCAGATTTTGAATAAAGAAGCTATGATTTTAACATTCATGTTCTCAATGTTCATATTCTTCATGTTCTTCAAAGGAAAACCCAGATTTTTCCCAGACTTCATTTCCCTGAATGTGGTCGTCGGGACCACACCTCGGCTAAGAGGTGTGGGACCTCGGCCAAGACCTAGTTGGTACCCAGCATGTTTTCCGAGATGAAAAATAGTGTTTGACTCCCATCACATGACTGCTTTGTTTTGACTTAGTTTTGAAAGAAGTGCCGAGATCATTTGCACATGTAAAGCTTGTCTAGGGATGCATTTCATATCCATCTTTGAGCATCTCTTCTTGACTTCTTGAAGTGCATCCAATGGGATTTATTATGTGCTTGTAGGCCTTGGATCCTTGCTTGTAATCCCCTCACCCGAAGAGCTATGTGAGTGGTATTTTTAATAAAGCTATGTTATAAAGTTTTGATAAAGCTTTGCTTCGTTTATAAAAGTATTTGATCAAGCATGAATGATTATCCCTAGTTTTGTATCAAGTATTAAATTTGTTTTGATGACATTCTTGGGAAAGTCCTTAGTGCCAGGGGACTATAATGCAACTGCACCCTTGTTTTGAAAGTCCTTAGTGTCAGGGGACTATAATGCAACTACACCCTTGTTTTGAAAGTCCTTAGTGCCAGGCGACTATAATGCAACTGCACCTTTGTTTTGCCACTGACGGTTTTCCGCGTGGGTTTGTTTGTCCGGAATGTCATCGTTTGGTATTATGTAGATGTTATTAACATCCAAGAAGCTTTGAAAGATTTGATAGATGAACTTGGTTCGTCCTCTTTGATTTGTAAAGTTATGATATGTATTATTTTGATAAAGATTCATGTAACCCTTTATTGCTAATATCATTCACTGAGTATCCAAGCTCACCCTTTCCTTATATATATATATATATATGTAGGTGACGAGCAAGAAGGCCGACATGCAGTTCTGCCTCCGCCTCCACCTCCTCTAGTGCCGCAAGTGCCTCCACTGCAAGCTTTATATGGGGACGGCACGATAACCTTGATCAAAGAGTTCATGAAGATGAACCCGCCGAGATTCCAAGGGGGTATAGAGCCGATGAAAGCCGAAGCATGGATTTTGGAAATGGAGAAGTTGTTCGAGATATTTCCCAGCACCAACACTCAGAAGGTGTCATTAGCAGCATTCACGTTAGATGACGATGCTCGAAGATGGTGGATGATGATTCGAGAAGGTAACCCAGGGCTGACTTGGGCTAGATTTTTGGAGTTATTTTACAACAAGCATTTTTCCCTCAGTGTCCGAGATTGCAAGACCACAGAGTTCCAGACTCTGACACAAGGCAACAAGATAGTGGCAGAATACGACCGTGCTTTTACCGAGTTGGCAAGATATGCGCCTCATATGGTCGATGATGAATATAGAAAAGCTAGGAAGTTTGAAAGTGGATTGCGTGGACCGATACAGGATCGAGTTAATATGCTCAACATGCTGACTTACGTCGGAGTGTTAGACAAGGCCATCCTGGCAGAAGCTAACTTGAACCGATACCAGAGTTCAGGAGAGGGCCAGAGGAAGAAACAGAACTATGAGAATCGCCGAGTACCGTTTAATGCCAAGAGGAAGGCGAACACGGGCAGTTCCAGCAACTCAAATCAGGAGGGTGATGCTAAGTCGACGTGTGCGAGTTGTAGGAAGCCACATTTCGGGGTCTGTCGTTAGCCGTCAGGGGCTTGCTTTTAATGTGGCGAGATAGGCCATCGTGTGAAGGACTGTCTGAAGACAAAGGCTGACGATGGTAAGAAGAATGGGAACACTTCGGGCTCTGCACAGAAAAACAACGTCGGGAGGGCGCAGATGAGACAGGGTAGAGTTTTTGCATTGGTGCCAGGAGACACTCAGAATGCCGAGACAGTAGTGTCAGGTACCCTTTTAATTTGCTCTCAAGATGCATACATATTGATTGATTCGGGTTCTACACATTCATTTGTATCTACTAAGTTTGCCGAGAAGTTGAATAGGGAATTAGAACCCCTTGGTTATGTGTTATCTGTGTCTACTCTGTCAAGAAGAACTATGACTATTACATCCATTTATAGAGCATGTGTTGTTATGATTGAGAATGTTGAATTATTAGTTGATTTGATGCCGTTGGACATAACTCATTTTGATGTAATATTGGGAATGGATTGGTTAGTAGAAAACCATGCATCCATTAATTGTGTTTCCAAAAGTGTCGTATTGAAACCTCCAAACCAAGCCGAGGTCACATTTCATGGTAAGGGAGTCGTACCCCCACCTTACTTGGTCTCATCCATGAAAGCTTATAAGTTGATCCAAAAGGGATGTCAAGGTTATCTGTGTAGTGTACTAAGTAATCTGAATGGAAACGTTGAAATTGCTAACATCCCAGTTGTTAACGAATTTCCCGACGCTTTTCCAAACGATTTGCCTAGCCACTTAATCGAGAGAGAAGTAGAATTTACTGTTGACGTCATGTCAGGAACCCATCCCATCTCCAAAATACCCTATAGAATGACTCCAGCCGAGCTTAGGGAATTGAAGCTGCAGTTACAAGAATTGTTAGATAAGGGCTTCATTAGGTCGAGCACTTCACCTTGGGGAGCACCAGTTCTATTTGTTAAGAAAAAGGATGGTACACTTCGCCTTTGTATTGATTACCGAGAACTGAACAAGGTGACCATTAAGAATAAGTATCCATTGCTGAGGATTGATGATCTACTTGACCAATTACAAGGAGCACGAGTCTTTTCAAAAATTGATCTCAGGTCGGGCTACCATCAGCTCAAGGTTAAAGCCGAGGATGTTAAGAAGATTGCTTTTCAGACAAGGTATGGCCACTACAAATTTTTGGTGATGCCTTTTGGAGTGACTAATGCTCCTGCAGCATTCATGGACTTGATGAACGGAGTTTTTAAGCCTTGCCTGGACAAGTTTGTGGTTGTGTTCATTGACGATATATTGATCTATTCCAAGGGTGAAGTTGAGCATGAGAAGCATCTGAGACTTGCTTTACAAATTTTGAGGGACAGGAAGTTGTATGCCAAGCTTAGCAAGTGTGAGTGTTGGCTCTCCAGCATTTCATTTTTAGGGCATGTGATTAATGAAGAAGGTATTTCGGTTGATCCTAGCAAAATTGAACCCGTTGTAAATTGGCCGACACCGACGAATGTGTCCCAGGTTCGTAGTTTTTTGGGTTTAGCAGGTTATTATAGGAAGTTTGTGAAGGACTTCTCGAAGATCGCAGTACCATTGACACAACTAACTCAGAAGGGAGTGGCGTACAAATGGACTGAGGATAGAGAATCAGCTTTCCAGGAGTTAAAGATGAGGCTAGTTACAGCACCAGTTCTTGTACTACCACCGGGTAATGAGGAGTTCCAGATTTATAGTGATGCTTCGCACAAGGGTTTGGGCTATGTGCTAATGCAAGGGGGTAAGGTCATAGCATATGCATCTCGCCAATTGAAACATCATGAAAAGAACTATCCTACCCATGATCTAGAGCTAGCAGCCGTGGTGTTTGCTTTGAAGATTTGGCATCATTACCTGTATGGAGCTTCTTGCCAAGTTTTTACAGATCACAAGAGTTTGAAGTACTTGTTCACCCAGAAGGAATTAAATATGAGGTAGAGAAGGTGGCTTGAGTTATTGAAAGACTACGATATGCAGATTCAGTACCATCAAGGTAAAAGCAAACGCGGTGGCTCCCGCTTTAAGCAGGAAATTAGTTGGGAGTTTGGCATGTTTAGCGATGATTTCAGTGGAGCCGACTATTATTGAGGAAGTGAAGACCAGGCAGATGGAGGATGAATTCCTAAAAAGGGTGATTAAGGAATTTGTCATTAAGCCGAGGTCAGGGTACACCGTCAAGAATCAAGTGCTTAAGTTTGAAGGAAGATTATGCGTGGCCGACGTCCCCGAGTTGAAAAGAAGAATTTTACAGGAAGCTCATAGTTCCAGATTTGCCATTCACCCAAGAAATACCAAGATGTACCAAGATGTGAAGCAAACTTTTTGGTGGTCGAATATGAAAAGAGAGATAGCCAAGTTCGTGTCTCAGTGTCTATATTGCCAACAAGTGAAAGCAGAGCATCAGAGGCCAGCAGGACTTCTTCAACCTTTGTCAATTCCAGAGTGGAAATGGGAACACATCTCCATGGATTTTGTAGTTAGTTTGCCGAGGTCACAGAAGGGTATGGATTCAATTTGGGTTGTAGTTGATAGATTAACTGTAACGCCCTCAAAATATTACATAAAACCCATCACTTAGACAAGAAATGATATAAGAGAAATCCACCATTTTATATTCATCAGAGTAATTCTTACAATAGTATTACATGTTAACAACAAAAACAAGTGCCCTGTAGGCTTACAGCTTTCCAAGTTAACACTTGGTTTCACAAAAGAAGAGTACTAACTCTATACAAAATAAGCCCGTGGCTTGATGTACATGTAATACAAAAAAAAAAAAAAAAAAAAATCAAAATTAAAGAGTCTTCAACTCCCACATCCATCCAAGCTATGTCCTTGGAGGTGGCATGCTACCTGTACCTGAAAATGATGTCCCATATAGGGTGAGCCAACGCCCAGTAGAGATATACTAAACACAATATGAACAATAACTAAGATATCAGCAATTGATAAATGTTTAATTCCCATAGATCAATTCATACACCATTTCCAGTACATGACCATAGTGTCTGTGTTTTATTTCATTTTCCATCCATTAACAAGCCCACAATTTACAACGATGGCTCAGAACCTGGCCAACAACTTACGTGAGACAAAACTCATTTTAAACGGTTCACATTTCACAATAGATAAGCCTACTAGCTGTATCAACAAATCACCAGATAAGCATATAAGCTATATCAACACTTCCAAAGATAAGCATATGAGCTGTATCAACACATAAACTAACAAGCATATGAGCTGTATTAGTGGAGTCCATCCCCTATCTTCTCCCAAATAAGATCCGGTTTAGAGGTCCATTCCCCATCTTTCCCTAAACCATGGAGTACATTCCCTATCTCCTCCCCCACACACACAATGTATATACATATAGGTCATATACACAATTAATCAATACATAACGTTAATGTATCCTATCAACCGTCATACTCTATGACACATCCAATTGATTAGTTTTAGTTTGCCTAATCATCATGCATTGTCTACAACAATCAAAACTACCCTCCACCGGTAGCCCAAGCAATTATTTCTAAACAGATAATAAAAGCTCCAACTAATAAATTATCAATGTTTTCAAAAGTGAGCGATTAATAAAACCAACTCCACCGTTTCATAATATACTGAATCAATTTCATTGTTTCTAGCTCAATTCCATATAACCACAACAAAGTCATTTATTACACTAATGACCCCGACATACCCAAGCATGGCATATTTCTCTTATTTCTCAACATTGACTCCACGAGCCCAATATTACCAACAACATCAACAACCCATTTTGAAACCCAAATACAAGTTTATGATTCAAAACTATCAAAAACCCTCTTTTTAAAAATATACACTTGAACCCTAGTTTCCAAAACTCAAAACCATTTATACAAAAACTCAATATCTAGGTTAAACCTCATAAGAGTGAGTAGGAATCCCTACCTCAAATTTCGGAGCTCAAGGAAGAAGTTGAAGAAAACCAAAATGCTCCAAACACCAAGATCCACGGATCAAAATGAAGCCCTCGATGATCAACACAACTTTAACAAAGGCCAAAGGAGAGGAAAGCACTCTAACTAGATCAAACCCTAGAGAGAAGGGGGTTTCTAGAGAGAGAGGCTCTCAAAAATGCTTTTGGGAAAGTAAGAGAGAGAGAGAAGATGTAAAAAGTGATTTCAAAATGCCCAACTGTCAACTGATATACGACATTCCCGCTCGAGCGTAGAACACAATGCTCGAGCGTAAAGAACAAATAACTAGGTCCGCTCGAGCGCAATAAATACCGCTCGAGCGCCAAGACACAAGAATAAAATACATCCGCTCGAGCGTGAAAACCAGTCCGCTCGAGCGTGGATTTACCCCTCCCAGAACTTACACCAACAATGTACTACCCGCTCGAGCGCCAACAAGCCCGCTTGAGCGCAGGAAACCCGCTCAAGCTCCGAAAACACACATGTAGAAGTTTGCAGGGACACAAAATACTAGAAGAGTGTAAACCCCGCTCGAGTGCAAGAAGGCCTGCTTGAGCGGACAACCCAAAACCAGACTCCGCTCGAGCATAGAATAAGCTGCTCGAGCGCAACACCAAAAACTTAGGCGACTAGAATTAAGACTCAGGCTCAACCAACCTGTGACACACCTGTCCAAAACATCCCAAAACTCACACAAATGGAATTAAAAGACGACAACAAGATAGACACAACTACCAACTCCACGGAACCGAGTCCGAAGTACAACTGAACAGTAGAGGGAATACCGGAATCGCTATAATCTCCCCCCCCCCCCTTAAAGAATTTTGTCCCCGAAATTGAGCACAAGTTTGTCAAAAACAGGTTTTCTCCATTCTCAATAATATTACAACATTATATTAAGCCTTCCGACCCATTGTTGGTCAATCTCATCTTTTCTCAAGAGGCATTTCACATTACACATAACAACCTGCATTATCAACATGCAACGCTTTGAAATTTACCAATTTCAACTCATTTTCCACAATTTCATAATACATGCAACATTAATATTATACTTGCATTTCCACCACACTTAACATATATAATGTTAACTTCCATTTTCCAAACATTCACAATGTTTTACAACTTAAGACATATATAATGTTCTTTAAGTTTGATATTATTACAATATTTCATTACGTGATTACACATCAACAAACATGTTCGGATATTTCTCACGGACCTCTAACTCACGTTCCCAAGTGGCTTCCTTCACTCCATGATGTTTCCACAAAACCTTTACCAAAGGAATGGTCTTGCCTCGCAAGACTTGATCCTGTCTATCCAAGACCCGAACCGGTCTCTCCTCATACGAGGCATCCTCATCTACCTCTAAGTCGGTCCAATCTAACATGTGGGACGGATCCGGCTCATACTTCCGAAGCATACTCACATGAAACACGTCATGCACTCCGGACAACTACGGCGGCAAGGCCAAACGATAAGCAACCTCCCCGATCCTCTCAAGGATCTCAAAGGGACCGATAAACCGAGGGGATAACTTCCCACTCTTCCCGAACCTCATCAAACCTCGCCTAGGTGATATTTTCAAGAAAACATGATCACCTACCTCAAACGCCAAAGGCCTCCTCCTACGGTCAGCATAACTCTTTTGGCGACTTTGGGCTGTAACAAGCCTCCTACGGATAAGCTCAATCTTCTCCGTCGTCTCCCTAACCAACTCCGGGCCCAACAAAGGCGCATCACCCACCTCAGCCCAACACACTAGGGATCTACACGGTCGACCATACAAGGCCTCAAACGGTGCCATACCGATACTAGACTGAAAGCTGTTGTTGTAGGCAAACTCCACCAATGGCAAGTGCCTCTCCTACGTCCCACTAAAGTCAAGGACACAACCTCGAAGCATATCCTCAAGGATCTGAATAGTACGCTCGGACTGCCCGTCAGTCTGAGGATGGTAAGCCGTTCTAAAGGTCAACTTTGTACCCAAGGCACTCTGCAAACTCTGCCACAGCCTAGTAGTAAAACGAGGATCTCTATCTGAGACGATCGTCACTGGGACCCCGTGCAATCTCACTATGTCCTGAATATACAAGTCGGCAAGATGATCTACCGAATCTCTCACGCCAAGATAGGATAAAGTCGTCGACTTAGTCAACCGGTCTACAACCACCCAAATAGCATCACTACCCCGAGTCCTCGGAAGACCTACAACGAAGTCCATAGTGACATGCTCCCATTTCCACTCGGCAATAGGCAAGGGTTGCAACAAACCCGGCCGGCCTCGATGCTTTCGGCCTTCACTTGGCGGCAAGTAAGGCACTTAGACACGACTGCTACATCTCTTCATAACCCGCCACCAAATGGCGACCCAAATCGATACATCTTAGTAACCCCCGGATGCACCGCAAGGCGCGAATGATGGAACTCTCGGAGTACCTCCTCTCGGCAAGACTCCGGCACAAACAAACGATCTCAGTATCTCACACTCAGAACGAGATACACCGTCAAACCCTTCTCAACTTTCCCTCTGGAGATCTTCTCGGAGGATCCTACCTCAAGGTCACCTCTCGTGCCTCTAACACTCGAGTCACAAGTGTAGGTCTGAACAACGAAAAAACAAGGCCTGACTCGGCCTCAGATGCAAATCGAACTCACCAAGTGCCCCCAACATCCCCCACTCCCAGATGGCTATACAAGTTACATCACCTATGGATTTTCTGCTAAGGGCATCGGCCACAACATTGGCCTTCCCCGGATGATAATGCAACTTGAAGTCGTAATCCTCAATGAACTCCATCCATCTCCTCTGCCTCAAGTTCAAGTCCTTCTGTGAAAACAGATATTTCAGACTCTTATTATCCGAGAACACCTCGAATCTCTTGCCATAAAGGTAGTGCCTCTAGATTTTCAAGGCAAAGATCACCACTGCTAACTCTAGGTCATGGGTAGGGTAATTCTTCTCATGAATTTTCAACTGACGTGAGCCATAAGCTACTACTTTCCCCTCTTGCATCAACACACAACCCAAACCCTCTCGTGAGACATCACAATAAACCGCATAACCCAACCCTCTCTCCGGAATAATGAAGACTAGAGCGGTGGTCAATCTAACTTTCAATTCCTGGAACGACTTTTCACAAGTCTCACTCCATATAAATTTGACTCCCTTCCGAGTCAGTCTTGTCAACGCTGAAGCTAACCTGGAGAAATCCTTCACAAATCGACGGTAATACCCAGCTAATCCCAGAAAATTGCGGATCTCAAACACACTCTTAGGCTGTGCCCAATCTCGTACCACCTCGGTCTTGGATGTATCAACAGACACCCCTTCCCCGGATACCACATGGCCTAGGAACTTGACTTCCTCTAGCCAAAACTCACACTTCCCAAACTTGGCATACAACTTATGGGCTCTAAGTAACTCAAGCACCACTCTCAAGTGTTCCTCGTGCTCCTTCTCAGAAGGTGAATAGATAAGAATGTCGTCCACGAAAACGACCACAAAACGATCCAAGAATTCCTGGAAGATCCGGTTCATCAAGTCCATAAAGACTGCCGGTGCGTTGGTAAGCCCAAATGGCATCACTAGAAATTCATAATGGCCATACCGCGTACGGAATGCTGTCTTCGGAATATCTTCCTCCCTGACTCTCAACTGGGGGTAACCCGATCTCAAGTCTATCTTAGAGAAACAACGGGAACCCTTCAACTGGTCGAACAAATCATCTATACGAGGCATCGGGTACTTATTTTTGACCGTAGCCCGATTCAACTTCCGGTAGTTGATTCGCAATCTCAAAGCACCATCTTTTTTTTTAGCAAAGAGTGCCGGTGCTCCCCACGACGAAACACTAGGGCGAACAAATCCCTTATCCAGCAACTCCTGGAGTTGAATCTTCAACTCACTCAACTCGGTTGGGGCAAAACGATAAGGTGCCATAGAAATTGGCGCCGTGCCGGGCACCAAATCAATGGAGAATTCAATCTCACGGTGAGGTGGCAAACCAACGAGATCCTCGGGAAAGACATCCGAATACTCACAAACCACCCTCGGTAAAACAATCTGGGTCTCATCACACTCACCACTCAAAAAGCTAGCAAGTAGGCCACTAAGCTCACTCCGCCCTCGCGGATTATACCCCGGTGGTACAACACTACCAACCCGATCCCCCAAGAAATGGAAACACTCCCCGCTCACAGTACAACAAGTGACCCTCTGGCGGTAGCAATCAATAACTGCCCGGTATGACGACAACTAGTCCATACCCAAAATAACATCAAAGCCCTTCATGGGCATAACTACAAAAGGAAACGGAAGCCTATGGTCGTCAACCTCTATATCACAACCCTTACATCCATGTTTCAAAATCAACTCACCCCCAATAGGCGACACGACACAAATAGGAGACGCTAATAGTGCTAACTCCAACTCCAACACTGATGCAAATGCAGCAGATACAAAAGAATGAGACGCACCCGTATCAATCAATACACTAGCAATCGAATTGCAAAACAGAAAGGTACCTCTCACTACTGATGGAGCCGGTACTAGATCCTGCGCGGTAACAGCATACATGCGCCTTGTAGGCCCCTGATCCACCTGCTTACCTCTAGGAGCATACGACTGTTGCATAGACTAGGATGATGAAGCTCCCGGGTTGGCCCTTGAGGCCTGCACAAACTGAATCGGTGATAACTCGGCGACGCCTAGAACCGACGCCTCAAGTGGCACTCAGCGTGGGCAAAACCTCTTCAGGTGCCCAGGCTGTCCACACTGATAGCAAGACAAAGGCTGGCCCCTCGACTCGACTCGCCCGAGGTCTAGTGAAGGGAAGGCCACGTGACCCCCTTCACGGGCAAATCAAGGCTTGTGACCTAGCTGGCCACATGCAAAACAAGTCAAACCTCCCTGACTACCTCTCCCGGAGCCTGCACTCGGTACCAGAAAAGTCGATCTAGCCAAACCCCCTTGAGATTGCTGAGGGTTGAAACCCTTCTGTCTCCTGCCATCACCCTGGCCCTCTTGGCTCCTCTTGGAACCTTACTGCTTCTCATCATCCTCCTCCTACATCATAATTTCCATATGAGCAGCCGCATCCACCAGATGTCTATACTCTCAGATGTAAGACCCACCAACTCTCAACTTGAGGCCCCGCCTCACCTTCCGCTCAAACTCATAGCAACGGCGTTCCTCGGACGACACTAGCTCAGGTGCAAACCTGGACAAGCTAGTAAAAGTAGCCTCAAATCGACCCGACAAGCCTGCTTGGCTAAAGCTAATGATCCTCGGCTTCTCCTAGTAGGCTGCAGATAAAAACCTCCCCTGGAAAGCCTCTACAAAAGCCCCCCATGCACCACCAACACGGGCCTTCTCATACTTCCACCATTGACCCGCATCTCCCTTCAGTTGGAAGGATGCCGAGGTCACCTTTAGAGTCCCATCCTCAATGCCAAGCTTCTCGAATGTCTTCTCCATCTGTTCCAACCACTCGTCAGCCTTAAGTGGCTCATTCGGATCTCCAACAAATTCGCCCGGATTAGACCGAAAAAATTCCCTCTTCAAGAAAGAAGGCCCTGCCTCTGCAAGCTGATGCTCAGCTCTGAGAATATCCAAAGCTCCCGCTATCTCTCGGGCCAAGGCACCCATAGCCTGCTGACCCACTGGTTCGGCCACGTTGGCCTGACCAACTCCCTCCTGCACTGCCGGAATGTCATCCGCTAAAGGCACCTCCTGCCTCCTAGGCCTACCACGCCTACCACCTCGTCCTGACATCCTATTAAAGATAACAAAGACGTTAGCACATTCATAAATGTGCTGAAACTAAACACCAGCGTCCTAATGCATGGACAACTGTAATTCACTCCACGTAAGCACATAAGCACATAAGCACTTACGAATTTCATTTCCGGATAATGATAGTCCCGAGGCGTTACTAGAGTTCCGGTTAGAAACAGCATTGATCAAGTGCCTTTCCAACAAGACTCCTAGAAACCCAAGGATCCAATCAACATCCTAAAAATTAAATTCCATACCCAAATAATCACATAAACATACTATCACATAAGCACATTACATTACACTTAAGTCTCTAACAAGCGAGACAAACCCATTGTGATACTAATCACTTCCCACGTACCCAAAGTATTCGAACCTGGTACGCTCTGATACCAAGTTGTAACACCCTCAAAATATTACATAAAACCCATCACTTAGACAAGCAATGATATAAGAGAAATCCACCATTTTATATTCATCAGAGTAATTCTTACAATAGTATTACATGTTAACAACAAAAGCAAGTGCCCTGTAGGCTTACAGCTTTCCAAGTTAACACTTGGTTTCACAAAAGAAGAGTACTAACTCTATACAAAATAAGCTCGTGGCTCGATGTACATGTAATGCAAAAAAAAAAATCAAAATTAAAGAGTCTTCAACTCCCACATCCATCCAAGCTATGTCCTTGGAGGTGGCATGCTACCTGTACCTGAAAATGATGTCCCATATAAGGTGAGCCAACGCCCAGTAGAGATATACTAAACACAATATGAACAATAACTAAGATATCAGCAATTGATAAATGTTTAATTCCCATAGATCAATTCATACACCATTTCCATTACATGACCACAGTGTCTGTGTTTTATTTCATTTTCCATTCCTTAACAAGCCCACAATTTGCAACGATGGCTCAGAACCTGGCCAACAACTTACGTGAGACAAAACTCATTTTAAACGGTTCTCATTTAACAATAGATAAGCCTACTAGCTGTATCAACAAATCACCAGATAAGCATATAAGTTATATCAACACTTCCAAAGATAAGCATATAAGCTGTATCAACACATAAACTGACAAGCATATGAGCTGTATCAGTGGAGTCCATCCCCTATCTTCTCCCAAATAACATCCGGTTTAGAGGTCCATCCCCCATCTTCCCCTAAATAGTGGAGTACATCCCCTATCTCCTCCCACACACACACAATGTATATACATATAAGTCATATACACAATCAATCAATACATAACGTTAATGTATCCTATCAACCGTCATACTCTATGACACGTCCAATTGATTAGTTTTAGTTTGCCTAATCATCATGCATTGTCTACAACAATCAAAACTACCCTCCACCGGTAGCCCAAGCAATTATTTCTAAATAGATAATAAAAGCTCCAACTGGTAAATTATCAATGTTTTCAAAAGTGAGCGATTAATAAAACCAACTCCACCGTTTCACAATTTAATGAATCAATTTCATTGTTTCTAGCTCAATTCCATATAACTACAACAAAGTCATTTATTACACTAATGACCCCGACATACCCAAGCATGGCATATTTCTCTTATTTCTCAACATTGACTCCACGAGCCCAATATTACCAACAACATCAACAACCCATTTTGAAACCCAAATACAAGTTTATGATTCAAAACTATCAAAAACCCTCTTTTCAAAAATATGCACTTGAACCCTAGTTTCCAAAACTCAAAACCATTTATACAAAAACTCATTATCTACGTTAAACCTCATAAGAGTGAGTAGGAATCCGTACCTCAAATTTCGGAGCTCAAGGAAGAAGTTGAAGAAAACCAAAATGCTCCAAACACCATGATCCATGAATCAAAATGAAGCCCTCGATGATCAACACAACTTTAACAAAGGCTAAAGGAGAGGAAATCACTCTAACTAGATCAAACCCTAGAGAGAAGGGGGTTTCTAGAGAGAGAGGCTCTCAAAAATGCTTTTGGGAAAGTAAGAGAGAGAGAGAAGATGTAAAAAGTGATTTCAAAATGCTCAACTGTCAACTGATATACGACATTCCCGCTCGAGCGTAGAACACAACGCTCGAGAGTAAAGAACAAATAACTAGGTCCGCTCGAGCGCAATAAATACCGCTCGAGCGCCAAGACACAAGAATAAAGTACATCCGCTCAAGCGCGAAAACCAGTCCGCTCGAGCGTGGATTTCCCCCTCCCAGAACTTACACCAACAATGTACTACCCGCTCGAGCGCCAACAAGCCCGCTCGAGCACAATGTCACGCCCTCAAAATAATACATAAAACCCATCATTTAGACATGCAAAATATAAGAGAACTCAACCACATTCCTATTCATCAGAGTAGTTCTTACAAGAATATTACATGCTTATTAACAAAACAAAAAAAATAAAAATAAATGCCCTACGAGCTTACAGCTTTCCAAGTTAATACTTGGTTACAAAAAAAGAAGAGTACTAACTCAATACATCTTAAGCCCTTGGCTTGAATTTATAGGTAATACATCAAGAAAGCAAAACAGCAAGTGAAATCTGTCTGCCTCTATCCTCCCAAGCTATGTCCTTGGAGGTGGTACACTACCTGTACCTGAAAATGATGTCCCATATAGGGTGAGCCACAGCCCAGTAGAAATATACTAAACTAACTATGAACAATGACTAAAAGATTAGTAATTGATACATGGTTAACACTCACACATCCATTTATATCTTATTACAATTCCATGACAATCAAGTCTATGTTACAATTCCCTTTCCATTTCTTATTCAACATTGAGTTTGAAAACAAGGCTCAGTGCTCTGGCCAAAACCTTTGATGGGATTATAATCCATCACTAGAACACTTTCGAAAATTTAAGGTGGGTACACATTTTGGTGTTGTATCAATAGCACATAAACCACTTCCATGCTTCACAAACGATGATGATATACATTTTAGTGCTATATCAAATCGAACAAACTTTTCAATAGATAAGCATATGAGCTATATCACTACTACAATAGATAAGCATATGAGCTATATCAACATTCCAATAGATAAGCATATGAGCTATATCAACACTTCAACAGATAAGCATATGAGCTGTATCAACACTTCAATGGGAGAGCATATGAGCTGCAACCCTGGTCCATCCCCATCTTCCCATAACCATTAACGGTTTAGAGGTACATCCCCATTTTCCCTAAACCGTGGAGTACATCCCCATCTCCTCCTATACACAAGCAATGCATATAAACACGTAATCATATACGCAATCAATACATAAAGTTAATGTATTCTATCAACCGTCTACACATAATGCACATAAACACATTGGTCATATGCACAATCTATCAATACAGGAAGTTAATGTATTCTATCCACCATCATACTCTATGACACTCCCAATTGATTAGTTTTAGTTTACCTAATCATCATGCATTGTCTACAACAATCAATACTACCCTCTACCGGTAGTCCAAAACAATTATTTCTAAACAGGAAATAAATGCACAAATGGATAATATATCAACATTTCAACTAGGTGAGCAATAAATGATTCAACTACACCCTTTAGTCCCATACATTCCTAATTTCAACATTCTCAATTCAATTCCTCATTTTCTCTAATTAATTATATACATTAATTAATTAAACCAATTAGGGCAAATAGCCATAATTCACAAAACAACCCTAAGGTTCCATTTCCATCAATGTTCCAACATTAATCTCATTTCTCTATGCCTAACTTGCATATAGGTTTATATAATTAAAACCCCAACTTTTGTAAAATTGCACAAAGGCCCAAACTTTCTCAAAATTACCCAACAACACCCAATATATCAAAATGCTAAAATTTAAAGGCAAAATCCATAAGGAGGAGTAGGATATCCCTACCTCAAATTCGGAGCTCAAGGAAAGAAGATGACGAAACTCAATGTGCTCCAAAACTCAAAATTTTCGGATCAAAGTAAAGCCCTCGACGATCAACCCAACTTTTGTAAAGACCAAAGGTGAGGAAAACACCCTAGCTAGATCAAACCCTAGAGAGAAGGGAGTTTCTAGAGAGAGAGGCTCTCAAAAATGCTTTTGGGAAAGTATGAGAGAGAGAAAAGATGTAAAAAGTGATTTCAAAATGCCCAACTGTCAACTGATATACGACATTCCCGCTCGAGCGGAGAACACAATGCTCGAGCATAAAGAACAAATAACTAGGTCCGCTCGAGTGCAATAAATGCCGCTCGAGCGCCAAGACACAAGAATAAAGTACATCTACTCGAGCGCGAAAACCAGTCCGCTCGAGCGTGGATTTCCCCCTCCCAGAACTTACACCAACAATGTACTACCCGCTCGAGCGCCAACAAGCCCGCTCGATCGCAGCAAACACACTTGCAGAAGTTTGTAGGGACACAAAATACTGGGAGAGTGTAAACCCCTTCGGCCAAGAAGGCCTTCGAGCGGACAACTAAAACCAAACTCGCCGGCGTAGAATAAGCCGCTCGAGCGCAACACCAAAAACCTTGGCGACTAGAATTAAGACTCAGGCTCAACCAACCTGTAACACACCTGTCCAAAACATCCCAAAACTCACACAAATGGAATTAAAGGATGACAACAAGATAGACACAACTACCAACTCCACGGAACTGAGTTCGGAGTACAACAAATAAAGAAAAGGGGAAACCGGGATCGCTATACACAACCCGCTCGAGCGCAGGAAACCCGCTCGAGCACCGAAAACACACCTGCAGAAGTTTGCAGGGACACAAAATACTGGAAGAGTGTAAACCCCGCTCGAGCGCAAGAAGGCCCGCTCGAGTGGACAACCCAAAACCAGACTCCGCTCGAGCGTAGAATAAGTTGCTCGAGCGCAACACCAAAAACCTGGGCGACTAGAATTGAGACTCAGGCTCAACCAACCTATAACACACCTGTCCAAAACATCCCAAAACTCACACAAATGGAATTAAAGGACAACAACAAGATAGACACAACTACCAACTCCACGGAACCGAGTCCGGAGTACAACTGAACAGTAGAGGGAATACCGGAATCGCTATATTAACTAAGTCAGCACACTTCTTGCCTGTTAAGACTATATTTAATGCCGATCGACTTGCTTCATTCTATATGACTGAGATTGTAAGACTTCATGGAGTGCCGATATCCATTGTTTCAGACTGAGATCCAAAGTTTGTTTCTTGATTTTGGCAGAATCTACAAAGAGCTTTGGGAGCCGAGTTGAGGTTTAGCACAGCTTTTCTTCCCCAGACCAATGGGCAAACAGAGAGAACAATTCAGACACTTGAAGATATGCTTAGACTATGTGTATTGGATTTCAAGGGAAGTTGGGAAGTGCATTTGCCATTAGTAGAATTCGCCTACAATAACAGTTATCAAGCTAGCATTGGCATGGCGCCGTATGAAGCTTTGTATGGAAGGAAGTGCAGATCACGGATAGGTTGGGCCGAGGTAGGAGATAAAGCTTTGATTGGTCCCGAATTAGTTCAAGTTACAACTGAATCAAAAGCGCTTTCGAGTCGAAAAAGAATTATGCCGACCAGAGAAGAAGAGAGTTAGAATTTGAAGTTGGGGATCATGTATTCATGAAGGTTTCGCCAATGAAAGGAGTTTCAAGATTCGGGAGGAAGGGTAAGTTAGCGCCTTGTTACATTGGGCTGTTTGAAATTCTTGAGAAAGTTAACCCCATTGCTTACAGACTTGCTTTGCCACCAGAACTAAGCCAAGTCCACAATGTATTTCATGTTTCGATGTTAAGGAAGTATATTCGGGACCCACTACACGTGATTGATTATTTCGGGATTGTGGTTAATGAAAATTTAGGCTACGAGGAGAAGCCGATGAGAATTATTGATAGACAAGTGAAACAGTTGAGGAACAAGTCAATACCGACGGTGAAAATTGAATGGAAAGAGCATTATGGCAAAGATGCTACTTGGGAAATGGAAGAAGAAATGAAAATTCTTTATCCGGAGTTGTTTTCAGAGCAAGGTAACTTAAGTTTGGGGACCAAACTTCTTTAAGGAGGGTAGACTGTAGTGACCCTCATCCTCGTCTTAGTCACGTTCATGTGCATCTGCATGTTTTGTTTTGTTAAGCTTGCACTTGTGGTTTTGACTTGTGTTGCCTAAAGTAAGGTTTCCGTCTTGTTTTGTACCTATGTGTTTCGGCTTGTGTATTGTTTGTATGATTTGTCCCTTGCTTGGTGTGTAAAGCCGAGGTCATCTTAAGCCTAGGTCACGCATTTGGACCTTTTACACCTAGGACCATCTTGGAACCCCTTTGGTTGACCTTCACCTTCACCCTGGCATATTGGCCGAGATGTCATTATCTACGCCGAGGTGTTCATCACCAAGGCCAAGATGTGTACTATCTAGGCCGAGATGCCATCCTTGCACCTAAGTGATTTTGTTCCTGGACTGGTATGACCTAGGCCGAAGTGTGGCACATCTAGGCCAAGGTGTGGCACAGCTAGGTCTAGTGTTATCCTTCCTAACCGAGATCATTGAGACCCCTTTTGCCGGAGCCGATGTTATAACCCGAGATCCTCGCCTTACCAGAGTGCCCTTGTTACCTTTCTTGTTGTATACACTTTGTCATGCTCTTGTCTTGTCAGTCAGTCACCTTTTTGAGGAGAGCCAACCAGTCGTTGCCACGTGCCCCAGCAGAGGGTTAAGTCAGCCAGCAGTGGGAGAAAACATATCATTGTGTGTCATATTTTTCATGGTAGAGAGAGAAGCTCTAGGAAGAAGAAGAAGGAGTTCTTAGGGAGAGAACTAGATTTCCAAGCTTGATCTTCGCACCTTGAACCGTTAGATCCGTGTTTTGAGGTTAGATTCTTGGTCTACTCTTGTTATTCTTATGTGGAATCGATCACATTGCATGATCTAGCATGATTCATGAGCCATGCATTGATTTAAAGCTTGTTTTAGAAAGAGAAAATGATGTTCTTGTGTTCTTAAAATAAAACATGTTTTGATCCGAAAGTTTATATCAAGATCTATGTTTTTGTGTTTGTTTCATAAGATTTCCAAGTATGGGTGCCCGAGTTCATGTTTTCGAACTCATCTCACAAAATCTCAGATTTCGAATAAAGAAGCTATGATTTTAACATTCATGTTCTCCATGTTCATATTTTTCATGTTCTTCAAAGGAAAACCCAGATTTTTCCTAGGCTTCATTTCCCTGAATCTGGTCGTCGGGACCACACCTCGGCCAAGAGGTATGGGACCTCGGACAAGACCTGGTTGGTACCCAGCATGTTTTCCGAGATGAAAAACAGTGTTTGACTCCCATCACATGACTGCTTTGTTTTGACTTAGTTTTGAAAGAAGTGCCGAGATCATTTGCACATGTAAAGTTTGTCTAGGGATGCATTTCATATCCATCTTTGAGCATCTCTTCTTGACTTCTTGAAGTGCATCCAATGGGATTTATTATGTGCTTGTAGGCCTTGGATCCTTGCTTGTAATCCCTTCACCCGAAGAGCTATGAGAGTGGTATTTTTAATAAAGCTATGTTATAAAGTTTTGATAAAGCTTTGCTTCATTTGTAAAAGTATTTGATCAAGCATTAATGATTATCCCTAGTTTTGTATCAAGTATTATATTTGTTTTGATGACATTCTTGGGAAACTCCTTAGTGCCAGGGGACTATAATGCAACTGCACCCTTGTTTTGAAAGTCCTTAGTGTCAGGAGACTATAATGCAACTGCACCCTTGTTTTGAAAGTCCTTAGTGTCAGGGGACTATAATGCAACTGCACCCTTGTTTTGAAAGTCCTTAGTGCCAGGGGACTATAATGCAACTGCACCCTTGTTTTGCCACTGATGGTTTTCCGCGTGGGTTTGTTTGTCCGGAATGTCATCGTTTGGTATTATGTAGATGTTATTAACATCCAAGAAGCTTTGAAAGATTTGATAGATGAACTTGGTTCGTCCCCTTTGATTTGTAAAGTTATGATATGTATTGTTTTGATAAAGATTTCAGATATCATTCATTTAACCCTTTATTGCTAATATCATTCACTGAGTATCCAAGCTCACCCTCTCCTTATATATATATATATATATGTAGGTGATGAGCAAGAAGGCAATGACGCCTAGATGATTATTTGCAAGATGTTTTTGGATTCATGTTTTGTAGCATCTTGAAAATTATGCTTCTTAGCTTTGTATTTCATGTATTTTGTATATGTCGGCTTGAGAAGCCTTTTGATCAAGATGTAATATGCACTTTATTTTATTTGTATTCAAGTTGAAAACCATGTCTTAGTGTATGTCTCTTCGTTTAATCTATGCACAGCTCTTATGGACTAATTAGATTGAAATTTATTGCTTCTGCATATGTAAGCCCCATATGTATACTCTGATTGTGTGTGAATCCTTGTAAGTTGGCCTTTGGTAATCTAGAATTACTGGCCATCATGGCACCATTCTACTAGGGGCGGAATCGGGTCGTGACAAAGGTAATAGAGAGGCTGCCGTTAAAGGTTGGTACTTTTAACATAAAAGTATGAGGATGACAATCAGGAGTTGATCTTAATGGCCTGTGATAAAGACTTGAAGGAGTGCATGGATATTTGGACTTCACGTTGCAACAACGAAGTCAGATTATTTATTCATAATAAAATTACCACTTCAAGGATTGCCTATGAAAGCAGAGGGATGAAAAGAAAACAGACATACTAGTGAAATTAATTGCCTTAGGATCAATTAGAATTTTAGAAGTAAAGAGTTCTATTTGTATTGATTTGAATTTTTTTTTTTTTTTTGGCAGTATTGAATGGAATTTGGAACCAAAGAAATGCAAAGAAAGGAATAGTATTTTCGCAATGCAATTATTATGGCCAACTAATCAATTAAGTGTATGTATTTTAAGTGTATTTAAAAATTAAAAAAAAATGTTGAAATTATTTTAAAAAATTCAATAAAACTAAAAACTTACGAAAAACAAGAAAGTAGAATTTTATGAAAAGTTAATTTTGAAACTTGAAAACAAACCAAATTGCAAAGATTAGGGACAATTGGGGTTAATCATTCGTCGAATTACAAGAGAGGAGGAAAAGTCAAAATTTGACCCCATGAACCCCTAATAATTGAGGACCCTTGTCCTTTTTTCCTAATAAAATCGTGGGTTCTAGATTAGAACTCTTCAAAATTGGGGTTCATTTTTGTTTGGTTTGAGCTTTTAAAAAATAGTTTTTAGAAAGTTTTATTTTTTTTTATTTTCTGTATTTTAATATTTTTAATGAATTTTTTTAATATTTGAAGTATTTTTTTTTAGATTTTTAGGCACACCTAACATAAATAAACTTAAAATGTATAATATTTCTAAAAAAAATATTTAAAAATACACTAAATACCAAAAAATACAAAAAAAAAATTTAAAAAGAAAAGAAAAGAAAATTCAATACATTTTTTTTTTTGTAATTTTGTGTATTTATTAATTTTTGAATTTTTTTTTTCACAAATATTTTATTATTTAGATACATCTAAGTAAGGTGCATCTAAAAAAGTCAAAAAATTGTTTAAAATTTTAAAAATATTCACTAAAAACAAAAAAATATGAAAACAAAAAACTCAATTTTCAAAAACTAAATTCAGAAAACTGAAACCAAATGCACTAGTATTGGGGACAATTGGGGTTTAATCATTCGTCGAATTATAAGAGAGGAGGAGGAAAAGTCAAAATTTAACCGCATGAACCCCTAATAATTGAGGACCCTTGTGAGTTTCTAATAAAATCGTGGGTTCTTATAGCGATCCCGGTTTTTCCTCCATTATTTATTGTATTCCGGACTCGGTTCCGTGGATGATTGTTGTTGTCTGTATCGCATTTTCGTCCTTTAATACTTTGTATTTGAGTTTTGGGATGTGTTGGGCAGGTTTGAAACAGGTTGGTTATGTTTAGAAACAAATAGCTTCTACCCAGATTTTGGCCTTCATGCTCGAAAGCTGCGGCCCTTTTGATTTGCTTCTCCGCCGAGCGGCGTACCGACGCCGAGCGGGATTCTTTAACCTTCAGTATTTTTCCTGCAGGTCATCGGACGCTCGAGCGTCCACTTTCACGCTCGAGCGTGGACCTTCGTCTGCAGAACTTCTGGAAGTGTGCATCCACGCTTGAGCGGCGCTTTTGACGCTCGAGCGGGGTGTTCCACGCTCGAGCGGACTGTGCTGTATATCAGTCCGTGGGAAGCTATTTTGAATGACTTTTTCGGCTCTCTCTTTAGCTTTTCAAAACCCTCATTTGAGAGCTTCTCTCTCTATAATACATCTTCTCTCTACAAATACATCTAGTTCTAGTGATCTTCTACCCTAGTTCCTTTGTATAAAGTGTAGAGCTTGGCGTGATCTTCGTTTTGATCCAAAAAAAGTTGGTGTTTCGAGCATCTTGGGTTTTCACCTTCATCTCCTTTGAGTCTCTTCACTTGAGGTAGGGATAACTATTCATATTTATGGTCTTTGACATAAACATGTAGCCATTTTGATTTAATGTTGAAGTTGGGAAATTTTGGGTGTTAGGGTTTCAAAACTTGAAAGGTATAAAGAGGGGTTTTGTTCCTTTGAACTATACATGTGTATATGGGTCTTAAGTGAGGTTATTGATGTTTATTGATGATATTTGGACCTTTGGGTCAATATTTGAGAAAAAGGGAAAAAGCCCTAATTTAATGTAATTGATTAATTCGTATAATTAACCCGGGAAATATGGAAATATGACATTGAGTAGAAAATCATGAAATTGGAAAGTTATGAGATTGAATGGTGTAGTTGGATTAGTTAATCACTCACCTATGAAATTGTTGATAATTTATCTCTTTGATGAATTTATTACCTGTTTAGAAATAATTGTTTTGGGCTATCGGTGGAGGATAGTCTTGATTGTTGTAGACACTGCATGATGATTAGGTGAATTAAAACTAATCAAATGAGTATGTCATTGAATATGACCTAGGAAATAACACATTGAATATGTGCTTTGCTTAATCACTGTATATGATAAGTGTTTAAATACAGTGCATATGTATCTTGTTTGGGAGGAGATAGGGGATGTACTCTCAAACCTGTTTGGAAGGAGATAGAGGGTGGACTCCGTTGATAACTAAGTTGGCCAGAGTGTCTGGGTGAAAGTCCCGAAATCTTAATTATGTTTGTATAACGTAGGTGATTGAAGTGTTGAAGTATTAATGTTATGAGTTGTAGTCTCATTTTAAATTGAAGTGTTGAAGTATTAATGTTATGAGTTGTAGTCTCATTATAAACTGCCTGGATGAACGGAGGACCATAACGATGAGTTGGTTTGGTTAATGAAATGGAAAGGGATTGAAATATATCTGTGAATATGGATTGGTTATGAAAAAGATGTACGTTTGTTTATATAAGTTAAACATTTACCAAATGCTAATGTTTTAGCTATCGTTCATATTATGTTTAGCATATCTCTACTGGGTGTTGGCTCACCCTATAAGGGACATCATTTTCAAGTACAGGTGATATGCTGCCTCCAAGGTCTTAGCCTGGAAGGTTTTGGGAGTTAAAGACTCTTTTGGCTATTTTTTTATTATTTTTGGTGTTACATGTAAATTCAAGCCAAGGGCTTAATGTGTTTAAAGTTAGAACTCTCCTTTGTAACCAAGTGTTGGCTTGGAAAGTTGTAAGCCCGTAGGGCATTTACTTTTGTCGTCAACATGTAATACTTCTGTTACTAAATACTCTGATAAATGGAATTATGTGTTATTCTCTTATGGCTATGAATGTCTTGTATGATTGGTTTATAAGTATTATTTTGAGGGCGTGACAGTTCTAGATTAGAACTCTTCAAAATTGGGGTTCATTTAATAATAGTATTGGGGATAATTTGGGTTTAATCATTCGTCGAATTATAAGAGAGGAGGAGGGAAAGTCAAAATTTGAAGTTAACAGTGAAAGTTTTAATAGGAGAGTTAAGTTATGGATTAATGGGTGTTTTTTGTGTATTGTCGACTCTCTCTCTCTCTCTCTCTCTCTCTCTCTCTCTCTCTCTGTGTGCTGGTTTGTGTTTAACTACTGAAGATGTTAGGTGAAGAAGAAGGTACGCGGAAGTTCGACGATTGGAGTTCATCGGTGGATTTTCCAAGAGACGGGTTGTGGGGAAATTTGATCTCTGATGCTAACATCGATCTCTTTGTCCCAATCGACCAAAGGTGTACGGTCTTGACACTTAATTTATCGGGCCTTTTGCAACACATTAATACTACTAATACTCCAGCCGGAACACCACCTCGTTGTCTACTTCAGCTTGTCTTTCTCTCATCGCTAAATGTAAGTATTTATAATGAAATTTTTTCAATTAATTTTTCTAGACTGATGGAACTAGATTTTAAGTGTTAATTATTATGCTATTAACGAATTCGAATACTAAAGTAATTCATATGAGGTCACCAATACCTATAGGCCATGTTTGATTCACAAAATTAATAGTGAAGGTATTAATAATCTCATCAAATTAGTGTAGTATTCACTATCCAATTGGATTAGCAGGATAAATTATCCCCTTGCCCATTATTTAATTAGCATTGGATAAGAAAACATATGAATGTAGGATTACAACTATATTTATCTTTTTTCCGATCTTACCCTCTATCAATGTTTCTTTACAATCTTTACTTTATCAAAATTTCTTCATAAACGTCGTTTTGAAAAAAATTATAAATAAATAAATAAAAGCAAAATAAAAATACAAAATACAAAGCTATGATTGATTGGTTTTTTAATTTTTTTTTCTGAAAATATAAACTAATTTGATAAAATAAATATCAAAAAATATTTTTAAATTTTTAAAAATTATTTTTATCCTTCTAAAATATAAAATTATATAAAAATAATAAGTGTTTTAATTTTTAGTCAAGGGTAAAAGAGTTTTTTTTAAATTTTATTTCCCAACTCAGGATATATAATCTCACCCACCCCAACCCCATTACTAATAATCTTACAAATTTGTTGGATTAATTATCCATTGGATTAATAATTCTGAAACAAAATTTCAAAACAAACACAGGATTATTAGGCCTATGGATTAATAATCTCAACTCCATGTTCAAATCCTATCAATCAAGCATGCTCATATTTTTTTACCTTAACTTTATTTTCTCTAAGAAATATTAAGGAAAATTTACCTTTAAATCCCATTTTGAGGAATGATGATCCATTTAGTTTCAAGGATTTTTTTATATACCAATCAGTCTCATTAATTTTAGAATGACAGATTTAATATATTATTTAGAAATTAGATTTACGATTATACCCTTATTTCTATTATGTTTCCTTCTCTTTTTCTTCTTTTGTGCCAGTTATGATAATCAAATTTTGGATGAATTTTTATATGAGAATCTTTTTTACTTTGAAAACATTTTAAAAAGACTACAAAAATGAGTTGAAATATGACATCCCTCAAACATTTCAAAAGGAGTACAAAAACCCCTTAGTAAATTTTGAGCAAATGTATAATTTCAAACCGTAACACTCCAACATAACACTTAAATGTAACACTCCAATGTAGCCCTTAAAAAAAAATTAGTATACTTTTTCCAAACATAACACTCCAAAAAAACCTAACACTCCAATGTAACACACACACACAAACAAACAAACAAACAAACAAACAAAAAAACAAAAAAAAACTCATTGGTGTACTTTTCCCAAACTTAACGGTATAATGTAACACTCCAAAAAAAGGATATGGGATTCTTCAAATCATTCGAAAATGATGTAGGATTCTTCAAACCATTCCAAAAGGAATACAAAAATTTCTTAGTAAATTTTATGCAAATATATAATTTCAAATTATGAGTGTTACACTTGAAAAAATTATATTAAGAAATTTTTTAGTACTTTTGTGTGTGTTACATTGGAGTATTATGATTGAGATTACATTGATTGGAGTGTTACATTTATGGAAAAGTACACTAAGGAATTTTTTTTGTGTGATACATTGGAGTGTTACGTTTGGAAAAAAATACACTAATGAGTTTTTTTGAAGTGTTACGTTGTGAAGTTTGGAAAAAGTGCACCAAGGAGTTTTTTAGTATGTTACATTGGAGTGTTATATTAGAGTGTTACATTATTGGAGTGTCACATTTTTTGTCGTCATGCGAGATTTGTTCTAGGAGGGAAAATTCAAATTCTCTATAGTGCGGATTGTCCAAATATGTAATTTTACATTTAGAGAAACTCACTTTTATCCCTAGAAAATTAAACCCAAACATTTAAGTGAATAGCATTTTCCGTAATTTTCACTTTAATGAGACCTTTGGATTCATTAAAAAAAAAAAAGGGAATACGAAACAATTAATAAGATCACATTTTATGATTTATTGGTACTTCACCCAAATATTAAAATAAAGAGAGAACTTTTTAGATAAAATACATACAATGTTGGAAGGTAATCAAAATAAAAGTAAATAATTAATGATAAATGGAGGGTAAATAAATAGAGAAAGAATTTAAGGGAGAAAAAGGGGAATTTGTTCAAATTTGTATTGTTGATGTAACAGAAGTAAGGAAAAGTTAAAATTCAATATATATATATATATATATTGTAAGACGCAATATAGTTGAGACATTTTTAAAATTTATATTTTATTAATTTACCTTTCACTTTTGAATTTTTTTTTTTTAAATTTTACTTTGATCTCTTATCTTCTAGTTGTAACAATTAAATCCTTAAATTTCAACCCACTTTTCATTGTGGATCTCTTATTAGCCCATCGTTTAAAATTTAAGTAAAAATTAAACTTAAAAAGGCAAAATAGAATTTGACTAAAATTTGAGAGTGAAGTGCGATTTTTCAGGTCGATTTTTTCGTCTTACATTTCTAAAATGAGCTCATGTAGCCCCATGAGTACTTTTTCCATTTAAATTTCTAACGATTAGTGATGTCATAATTCATGACCACTTAAAAAAAGGGGTTGAAGTATGATGAGTTAGTTGTTGCAATTAGAAGATGAAGAATCAAAATAAAATTCAAATGAAAGTTTAAGAGTGAAAAGTGTAATTTTTTCTGTATTTTATTTCAATTAGTCAATTAGTATGTGAATTATTTATTCAAAGGTAATTAAAAAAAATTAACACTAATTAAAATTAAGAAGTCATATATCATAATATCAAGATATTATTAATGTAACAATTGTATTATAAAAAATTAAAAATAATCGTAGAACATTAAAATACACATGATATAAAACAATTGAATGGTTCTTAAACAAATGAATAGTACATAAGGAAAGAGTGAAATGTATCCGTATGCTTGTCATGTATCTTGTGTTGGGGAATTTTCAAAATGATTTTCAAAATTTATAATTTGAGTTTTGGGTGTTTTCAAAACCTTCTTACTTTTCTTTGAAAAGCTTGAAATAAGTTTGGGGACTTTGTCCCACATCGAAAAGAGATGAAAACATGGAGCACTTATGTTGCGTTTGGTTGGGGGATTTGGGAAGGGATTAGGAAAAACAAAGGGAAAAGGTAGTTGAAATGTGAATAAAATATATTTATATTTCACCTAGTTTCACACATATTTTCCCTTTCCTTTTCCAAATCCCCCCCCAGATCCTCCAATCAAACACATCGTTAATAAAGTGCTACATGGAATATTCCTTTGAATATGGAATTGCGGAATGGATACTTGTGTGCATGCACTCACACCGCAAGGATGGTCCGTACACGCATACGCTTGTGTGCGTGGCATGGGCAGTGGGTTGTGTGGCATTTGATGACGCACTTTTGCACTTTGCATGGATGCATCGGCGCAAGGCGCCATTAGGGCGCTTTTCTATTTGCATCGGACGGGTAGGAGCGATGACATGGATCCGACATGGTATGGGTGACGTGGAATACAGTTAGCTCCACGTGGCAGTGATGTGGCATCCGTTGGCGATGAGTCAACCAACTGATCAAACGGTTACGTGTCTGATCTGGAGCGGTTTGATCATAGCCATTCATTGGAGATGTACGCAATTATACGATTGAGATGGCACCCAATCGTGATTAGGTGTGATCAGTCAAGTCATCTATTTGGTGTGAGATTGATCTGCTCCATAGATCGTCGATCCAACAGTTAAATCTGATCGGATGCGATCAAGGGACATGACCATTCAATTAGATGCATCAAGGCCTATAAATAGGCTGGGAAATCAACCATTTCGACCCTCCAGCCAAAAAAGACAATGCTGGCAGCAAATAAGGAGTCGACCCTTGGACAGAAAGGGTTGACCCTATTTTCCAGCAACCAATACCCAGATTCTGCAATATACTAGGGTCAACCCTTCCCAGTCGACCCTTGTGGACAGCAACAAGAGGCAAGTGTCGACACCACCAAGGCTGGTGTCGACCTCAAATTCCAACAACACTTCCAGAAACTTCACCAACAGGTAAGGGTCGACCCTTAGGAAGGCTGGTGTCGATCCTAGAATAGAATTTCTAAGTTCCCAAGGAACTTTTTGACAAGAACAAGCGCAAACAAACAAACCCAACGAGTTTAAATCGGATCATACTCCTCCAAAACCAACATTGAACAACTCCAAAGACTCCCAAAAAGGAAAATAAGGGAATTAAATACACTCTCCAATGGATTAAAGAATGCGGGTGTTACAGGTTTGATTTCTCATATTTTATGTTTATCAATTTTGGTCCAAATATGGGGCAAATTAATCCATACAATATGATTGTTGAAATTTGCAAATATTTATATTTCTTTCTTTTAGCGGCTATTCAAATTTAAATTAACTATTATTTTCTTGAATCTAACCTCAGTTCTATATTGACCCACTATTTTACATTAGTGATTATCATTTAAACATTATATATTTAAATGATTACCTTCTTGATCATAATGCAACATTAATAAGATATACAAGATTTATCGTGCTCGAATTTTATCATTTTTTTATTGAAGTTATTAAAATATAATTTTGGTTTTCAGTTCAAAAATACTAATTCCTCCTGTTGTACTCCCTGTTGGTAACAATGATGCAGCATGTCAGAGTTAACAACTCATCTACAAATGAGAAACTTGATTTGAGGCTTGACTGTTTTCAGATATTGCAAACTGCTAGGTCTCCACTGCAGCCTCAAGCCCGACAAAATGGTGGTCCTATGGAGAATGGAAGCAATGTTATTAGTGCATGTCAAAGCCACGATGCTGTTGTGTTTTCAAAGATAGACGATACCAGAGAACCATCCAAGATAAAATTTGGAAAAAAAGGGGACTCACTTAGTCAGAAGATTCTTGAACAGCATTTCTGTAACACGCCCGCGAGGGAACTCACGGGTTACAGTTCGGACTCAATTGTCACGGTTCTTAATCTTGAACCAAAGAGTCCAACTCTGGCAAATCGTTTTGAGAAAAACAGATTTTGAAAAGAAGTGCCAAACATGGATTGCTTTGCGGAATCTGAGTCGCCACCTAAATATTTTAAAATGGGAAATTTAGGAAACCACGACTCGGTGCGAAGGCGTCATAAATCATAACCAAAGTAGTCTTGGCTCGGGAGCTTGGGTACGATCAGGGAAGGTCAGCTATGAGCACCCCCTTTCGCCCGATCTGAAGACCGGCCTCTACTAACCGTGATATCCGATTTTGAAAACATTACATGCACTTATCCCAATTATTAGCCTAGAATTACTATGTTATGCGCACAGCAAACAAGTATAGACTAGATTGCCTAATTTGGAAATAATCATTGCATATCCGTTTGTTTGGAAAACAGTTTGAAATTGCTACTCGCAAGTAGGCTAAAATACGGATTTCAGCGAGTTTTTCCAACACAAGCAATCCGATCTCCACCCACATGCATTCAAACAGTTTATCTCATATAAGCACTTAGCCGCATGGTAAGCATACTATCATGTTAACATTTGCACACATGCAAGATGCTAAAGCATAAATACTCACATCGTACTCCGTGCCAAAACAATAAACCAGTTAGCAAACATGCGTGACCTAGCTCATGTTAAGATGACTAATGCAACGCATACAGAGTGCAATTAGATAGGCTCGGCTATCCTAAACATGGCATGTGAAATGCACGAGTAACACTGTAACAACGCCCGCGGGGGGCCTCGCTACAGCTCGGACTCGATTTTGTTGCGGTTCTAAATCTCGAACCAAAGAGTCCAAATCCGGCAAATCGTTTTGAAGGAAAACAGATTTTTTGAAAAGAAGTGCCAAACATGGACTGCTTTGCGGATATGAGTCGCCACCTAAATATTTTAAAATGGGAAATTTAGGAAACCCCGACTCGGTGCCAAAAGGCCACGTGTCCGTCATCACCAAAGTTGGCTCGGGAACTTGGGTACGATTAGGGAAGGTCACATCGTGAGCACCCCCTCTCGCCCGGTCAAAGACCGGCCTCTACTAACCATGATATCTGTTTTTGAAAACATTGTGAGTTCTTATTCCGGTTATTAGCCTAGATTACTATGTGATGCTCGCAGCAAACAAGTATAGACTGGGCCGTCTGAATTGGAACAAAACATTTCATGTTTGTTTGTGAAAGATGGTTTGCTACCCGCAGGTAGGCTTAAAATGCAGATTTTGCCACAATCTAGTGGGCTTAACAAACAATTAATGAATTGCTCCAATTCAGATAACTCAACCTCCACCCACAGGCATTCAAGGCAGTTATATCACATAAGCACATAGCCACATGGTAAGCATGCTATTCATGGCAACACTCACACGCATGCAAGGATGCTAAAGCATAAAGACTCACCGAGTACTCCAAGCCAAAACAGAAAGCTTATTAGAAATCATGCATGATCCTAAAATATCTGTAATGCCTAATGCAACACATGCAAAAATGCAACTATAGCAGCTCGGCTATTCTAAAGATGGCATATGAAATGCAACGGCTAACATGTATTCAACTTAGAATTGAAATACAAATGCGGTTTGTATGATCGCCGAGCCGATGCATGCAATCTGAGATGAATGATGCAAACATCTTTGTCATCTTGTATGCTAATTGAAATATGCCCTATATCTAACCATCCAAAGCGGGTAAATAAAAGGGAGAAAGAAATGGGGGTTGGAAGACATACATCACACTCACACACCCTTATTACATTTATGTCCTCGCACAGAGGGTCCGAATAAAATAATAATACAGTCCGAATAAAAGAATATACAGTCCGAAATATACAAATTCCTAATTAATTAACAAATTAGTTCTGAAAAAGTAAAAGCGGCATGCAAGCCGAGGCGCCTTACTCGATAAATGGTATATCTTTGGGTCGCTTGGCGAAATCCTTTGGGATGCCTGATTAGCCTCTGTTTGTAATTTTCTCGAAATGCGTGCCAGCCTCCGAAAAGTTGTTGATTGTTGATTTTGCTTTAGAGAGCGGGAAAAGGGCATAGCAATGTATTTCACAAATATATGCATGCCTCGATCCTCGTGCCACCAATCACGCACATCGATGCATGATGGCCGAGGAATCAGTGCACAACTCAATATGGGATGAATGCATATGAATGTTACAACAAAACCTAACTCCATCATGGGTGATCCGAATTAGCCGGTGACTTGGGGAATTGAGACCCGTTAAGATTACTCGAGTCTGAGTAGCGCCTCATTTCCCGTGCAAAATGCATGGTATGCATGAAATGCAACTAACATACAACCTAGCATGCACGATGCTATGAAAATGAGATGCCTCGAAATGCGTGCCCACTGGCACGCAAACCGAGGCAATGCGGAATGACATGCGAAATGCAATGATGGGCTTATACCAACATGAAGAGGGCCTCAGCCACACTCACATAGGATGCCGAAATGATAAGAATGAGGTGCCTCGAAATGCGTGCCCACTGACACGAAAACCGAGGCAATGATGAAATGCAAACCGGATAAAACAGAGTGCCTCGAAATGCGTGCTGCAGACGCATAAACCGAGACGGAGGCATACGCATAGCATGTCGGATAAAGCAGAATGTCTCGAAATCGTGCACAGACGCATAAGCCCGGCGAGGCATACGCAATGCCAAGCGGATAAAACAGAATGCCTGGAAATGCGTGCACACGGGCACGCAAACCGAGGTGATGATGAAATGGAAAAAACGAATAAAACCGAAGTGCCTCGAAATGCGTGCACACGTGCACGCAAACCGAGACGGATGCAATGAGAAAATCGGATAAAACCGAAGTGCCTCGAAACGCGTGCCCACAGGCGCGCAAATCGAGGCGATGATGAAAGAATGAAAATCGGATAAATTGGCAGCCAAATGCGTGCCCACAGGCGCGCAAATCGAGGCAATGATGTAAGAATCAAAATCAGATAACACCGAAGTGCCTCGAAACCCGTGCCTGGTAGCGCCGAAATCGAGGCGATGATGAAAGAATGAAAATCGAATAAAATCGATGCCTCAAACGTGCCTACAGCGCCGCAAATCGAGGCGATGATGAAAGAATGAAAATCGGATAAAATCGAAGTGCCTCGAAACGCGTGCCCACAGGCGCGCAAACCGAGGCGATGATAAAATGAGACCAGATGGCATACAGAAAGCAACGATGGGCTTACACCAACATGGGAGAGCCTCGGCTCACCACTCACATAGGAGGCCGTCGGATAAAAACAAAAGCCGTTAAAGCAGCGTGTCCGCGGACACGCAAATCGGGCGATGATGTAGAAGCATGAAAATGCAAATTGGGCTTATGCCAACATGAGATAGCCTCCACGCCACATAGGCCGGAATGATAAAATGAAGTGCCAAATCGTGCACACGGCACGCAAACCGAGGCAATGGCATACAAGCATGAAAATGCAAATTGGGCTTACGCCAACATGAGAGGGCCTCAACCACACTCACATAGGCCAGGAATGATAAAAATGAAGTGCCTCGAAATCGTGCTGCAGACGCATAACCGAGGCAATGGCATACAAAATGCAAATTGGGCTTACGCCAACATGAGAGGGGCCTCAACCACACTCACATAGGCTCTAGGAATGATAAGAATGAGGTGCCTCGAAGTGCGTGCCTATTGGCAAAACCGAAACAATGCAAAATGATGCAAATGGCATAGGGAATGATATGTAAGCATGGAAATGGAATTTCAGCACCTAAATAAAGGGAAAACAGCCCAAACAATTGAAATAACACTCGAAGCATGCATTCATCCCGAAAATGTGAAATTAAGCCCCGAAATGGCCTATAGCCATGCTATACATGCAAAATATGATCATGGCAGCAAGAACAGTAGCAAGGCAGTCCCAAATATGGCATTTTTTCAGTGACAAACTTGGCCAAAATGCAAGTAGGGATAGATCAACAATAGCATGCAAAATTAGTGGCCAAAAGAGGGGTATTGAGACAAGTGATATATGCAAACCCCAAATGGACAAAATTTCTTCTACAACATTGAAGATGAGATAAAAATAAGCACAATTGCAGAAGATGACATCCTCAAAATCAGAATACAAACATGCTATAAAATCCATGCAAAGTAGGCTTCCAAATAGGCTATATCATGAGACATGCAATGCACACACCAAATGACAAAACTTTCTTCATGAAATATGTAAAGGGGTCTAAATAAGAACAATGCCAGTAGGGTTGGAAGTCCCAAAAACAAACACATATAGGTCAAAAATTACATGAAAAACTGGCACACTTGATGAAATTGGAAGGAGGTGCTATATAAAATGTCCAAATGTCGTTGAGCCCTTCTTCTTAGTTGTAGAGGGGCTCAAAACAAGCACAAAACCAGTAGGGTTCGGACCCCTGAAAACAAAAGGAAATAGGCCTAAACTAGCATGCAAGATAATGGCATAAAAGCTAGGTATTGAAACAAGTATATCATAGGAGCATCAAATGAAGTTGAGCCCTTCTACAAAGTTGTATAGGGGCTCAAAACAAGCACAAAAGAAGTAGGGGTCGGAGCCCCAATTCTCAACCAATTGGAGTATAGAAATGAATCAAGAAAAAGCCCTAAAAGTTGGTTTTGAAGACTTACCCTTGAAGACTTGTCTTTCTTTGATTCTTGGCTTTGATTTGTAGCTTCTCAACCTCTGAAATTCACTTCCTAGCTGCTGGAATGGTAGTAGGGATGGTGAGGCTAGGTGTTGATGAAGAAGACCTAGGGACTTAGAAGCTTTTTGAGGTTTTGAGCTATGAAAATGGAGGAATTTGAAGATGATCTCTTGAGACAATTTTTTCCAACCTTGAAGAAGGAGAGGAGGGCCCTTCAAATAGACAAAAAATGGGGTGTAAAGGGAGGAAAGCACCCAATCTTTCCCTCGAAATATCCGGATGCCGGGATATCTTTGGAAGATATTCTGACAGTGGGACAGTGAAGCGAGGTGGCGGCCAGAGAATTTGTGGGAGGTGGCGGCCGGCCACCCACTGGTCGACCATACCCTTCTGGCCGGCGGCCATGGCACAAAATTGAAGTGAAGATTTTCCGGCCGACCACCATGCGAGTGTCATTCCAAGTGTGTAGAATAAGGTCCTGTGGTCGAATCTGGCAACAAGGTAAGTCACAACATAGAGCTTGAAGGAGAGGCAAAAATGAAACCAATAATTCTTTGGCCGACCACCATACCAAAGTGTCCTCCTAGATGTGTGCAACAAGGTCCCAAGGTCGGAAATTGGCAACAGGCAGGAGTCACAACATAGAGCTTGAAGGAGAGGCCCAAAAATGAAACCAAGAATCTCGGCCGACCACCATACCAAAGTGTCTGCCATGTCCTCGATCACAGATATGTAACTTTGGTTGGAAGAAAATACCCCAAGGTGTTCAACATTGGCCCTAAGTGAGAAAACGGGCTCGGAGGCTAAATCTGGGATAATTGCTGACCTCCACCCCAGTGATCTTCTGGTGTTGAAGCAGAGGTACGCCAAGTTTGAACAAAACCAATGAGAAATGAACGTTCGGGGACAAAACTGAGCAATTCGGGATCAAAATGAGTGCAGGTGCGGAAGTGGTATTCAAGAAGTGGGTATCTGCGACCCAGTGTCCCTCGGGATGACAAAACAGAGGTCCTGCCAAAAATCGAGAAAACCGATGCAAAATGAATGCTCGGGACCAAAAGGCGATTTGGGGTCCCAAAACCGATTCTGAGCACGAAAGTGGCATCTGACCCAGAAGTGGGCATCGGGGCCCAGGGTTCCTCGAAATGTTAAAAGAGGTCTCATAAAACCGGAGAAAGCGGATGCGAGATGAATGCGCGGGGCCCATACCACGCAGTTCGGGGTCCCAAAAATGGGTCGCCGGGCACCGGAAGTGGTGTTCGGCTTCGAAGTGGGCATCAGGGGCCCCAGTGTTCCTCGGAACATTAAAAGCAGGTCTCCGTAAAACCGGAGAAGTCGGAGATGGTTGGGCGGTCCCGAGCGAGCGCCCGAAATGGCAAAATGGCCTCTGACCACGAAAAAGTAGCTCACGGCCACCGGAGATAATCTGGATCACTCCTTCCCTCGGAAAGAAAACAGAGAAAACCGAACTGGTTATGGCAAAGAGACAAGGTAGAGAATATGGTTGAAGTCCGGAGGCGGTATGCTGCCACGACTCGAGACTTCGGAAGCAAACCTGATATGAAACATCACCGAGCGCTCAACCGGTGACGTCTGAGTCTTAAGGTCGGTCAAAAATGGGGTGTCTACAAACACGTATTCAAATTAGATTTGAAATACAATGCAGTTCGTATGATGTACCGAGCCCGATGCGTGTCAACAAATGCATGGATGCACGCATGCATTGCATATAGGTATGCTAATTTTAAATATGCCCTAATCTACCATCATAAGCAGGTAAATAAAAAGGAAGAAAGAAATGGGGTTGGAAGACATACACACCACTCACCCACACTTATTACAAATTTGCCCTCGCTCGGAGGGACCGAATAAATATTACAGTCCGAATAATAAATAAATTAATTATTACAAAAGTTCTAATTATTAAATCAAATTCAATATATATATGTATAAAAAAAAGAAAGGGGCCTCAGCCCTGCCTCGGGATGCGCGAATGATGCATGCTCGAATCCGGCTTGCCCGAAAAGCCCACACCGCACCACTGCTGCCTCTGTTTCCACTGCCCTGCCTTTCTGAAGCACTGCCAAAGTCCCAGGACATCTTCCAAATGCACCGCAGTACACCACCGGCTAGAGGAAATGGCCACCAGCTGCTTAAATTGACCACCGGCTGCTCTGGAGGCTATCGGCTGCCCATAAAGTGCCGGTCGGCACATTATACTGCCGGTCGGCAGAAAGTTCCTGCAAGGGACAGTTTGACAGCAGCAGCAGACCAGCAATGCATGGCATGGGTTTTTAGGCATATTTATGCACGGCCATTGCCTCCTATCATGTTTGGGAACTCAAGGAAGCATGACCCTTGGTTCTTGGGCCATCAATTATGCATGTTGATGCATGATGGCCTAAGGAACCAAGGTTGCATTTTAATGGTAATGCATGCAACACACAAATGAGACCAAAACCTTATCATGTATAGATCAAAGGTCTTGGTGACCAAGAGTTGAAACAAGTTGCACCACTTGTAGTGTGAACTTCCCTCAACCCTTATGCTTGGTTTGACAACCCCAAACCAAGTAATGCAATGCATGTTATGCAAACATGACTCCATAACACAATCCAATGCTAAAATGCCAACATGCTAAATGTAATGCAACATGCAAGGTGCAAATGCAATGTAAGCATGGACAAATCAAGCATAGGCTCATCATGCTATAACACTTAATGAAACAAGTATGCAACAAACATGACGCAAGCATACAATGGTGGATTTAACTACAATGGGGCGGCCCTCAAATCTCCCCAAAACAGTGGCAAAAGGTGCCCCAAAACATGAGCAAAATACTATACAAGCATGCAAGTAAATAGGCCCAAAACCAAGGGCACCAAAGAGAGCATCTAACTACCATCAATATGACCACTCATGGCACATGTTGAACAACCAAAAACAGTTTCTTAGCATGCAAAATTACACCTAATCCCCTTATATGGCAGTCCCAAAATGCCTTGAAACATGGAAGCATGCAAATGGCCTATTCCTAGGTATAACATTACAACATTTCAAAGCATGAATGAGATGGTAAATGGAAACTTATAGGCATGATATAAGGACTGAAAGGTGATCTAAAATGATGCCAAATCATGAGATCAAGGTAGGCTAAACATGCTAGGGGCTCACACATCCAAGGCTTACAAGCCAACAAACAAGACAACAATACCAAACATGCCAAACATGGCAAAACAGTGGCTAACAGCCCTTATACATAGCAATATGATGCTAATGCCCTCATGGAACTATGCTAAAACATGCAAAGAACATGGCTTAGATGCATGGCATACTTTTAAGCATAAGAGAGCATTTCAAAGCAAGTATGAGAGACATGCTAAGGGTCATAAATCCGACCAAAAACAGAGGTTAAACATGCTTCAAAACACTCAAAAAAACTCTGAAATGAAGCTAAAACCGACCATGCACACATGCTACTTTTTAGGTCAAAAAACAAGGCAAACAAAGGACAAAGGGGAGAGGGGTGTCTCTCCCCTATATGAGACTTGAAACCATCTTCCTCACCACTGAAAACCCACTGGTTTTCAGTGGTGAGAAGACCAAAAACACCAAGTAAACAAAGCCTTAAGAAAAGGGGGCTAAAATGGCCAAAGCAAAGCCTAAGAAGGTGAGTTTTCACTCAAATAAAAAAGTGACCTTAATGAATGTTCTTGAGCAAGTAAAAAAAAGATTTTTTTATGTTATAGACAAAGCTCAAAACACAAAGCAAGATGAGTAGAAACTAGTTGCAAGAATGGGGAAACTAAAGTAACAAGCTCACCCTTGAAGATCCTTTGAAGAACAGGTGGAGCAGCCCTCCTCTAGTGATCAAAATCAGTCCAAAACTTCAACAAACAACCCTCTAAGTCTCTCAATCTCGAGCTAAGGTGTAATGGTGTGTGTAATGGTGCAAAAGTAAGGTAAAACATACCTTTTAGGCCAAGAACACACACACAAAGATGAGAGAGAGGGAGATATAGATATATATGGATGTATATCAGGGGTATAGAGATATATCTCTGGTTTTTGCCTTCAAAGATTCTAACCTAGCTCAAGGGAGATGAAATGAGCTTATATAGGCAAAACTAAAGCCAAGACTTAATGGCTAAGTAAGACCAAAGGATTCAAGGGGGGTGCAAAGGGGTCTTGGCTTCTTGGAGAAGGCAAGACAGCTGGCCAAGCTTCTCCAAGAAGCTTTGGCCAAAGGGTCAAGCTTCTAGAAGCTTTAAGGGTGCAAAGGTGCAAAGGGATCACCCCTGTGCACGGGGGAGTGTGATAGTGTATTCCAGCTGGCACAGCTGGCATGCACCATGCCTCAGAGGTGTACATGGTACACACCGGCCAGCCAAAAAGATCATCGGCACAAAAAAGTGCCGGTCGGTAACATAAAGTGCCGATCGGCCAAAGTTCTTGAGAAATCAGTGCCGATGGCCAAAATGGAGTGCCGGCGGATGGTAGGGGCAGCCAGTGGGGTACAGGGATGGCTAGCAAGCCTCCTCCTACCCTCCAATGCAAAAACACACAAGTCTTGGTGCAAAACCAAGCATAGAACAAGCCGGTTGAGAGGTCCTGAGACACAACGCGCAGCCGGAATCTCCGGGAACTCAAAACGAACACAATCATGGGTAATCACCGGGTGTTCAAGCGGTGACGTCCAAGTCTTGAGGACGGTCAAAAATGGGGTGTCTACAATTTCCATCTGACTTGTCTAGACGCTGCAAGCAAGCTAAATGGTAAGAATGTGTTCTTGAAGTTGAAGTGTTGCTTCCTGCTCATATTGCTTTCAACTGGCTGAATTGTTCTTTTATTATATGAAAGCTGACTAATCCAAAAGTAGTGGCATTAGAAATCACTTGCAATAATAAAATAAAATAAATAATGAAAAAAAAAATAGTAGCAGCACAGAAATGGAGTATTTCTTCTTTTTATTGTTGTTTTTGCAGTTAGTGAATCTACTCTAAAGCGCAGATGTAGGAAGCTTGATATCTCGAAGTGGCCATCTCGCAAGAGAAACAAGGTAAAGCCGGTAGATGAATCCGTTCCAAGTGCCGGAGCAAACGATCCTACTCTTTCTACGAGTCCAAGTCTACTTCCCACTGTTGTTGTACTTGATCAACCAAAGCCTCCAGGCTCTGAACTTCAAAGAGAAAAGGGAATATCACTCTGCTCTACAACGAAAGTGGGTTTTGGACAGTTTGAGAGGATGCTGGATCATATGCCTGGGGGCTATCACAATGAACTTTGTGTGCAAACTGGTATTTTGCAATAGTTTGGTAAAATGACTCCGAAGGAGAATTTATTCATTGGTGTTACTAATGAACAATGTTCAAAAGTTGGGGGCTCCTCTGAATTGGTGTTTCAATCAACTAGACCAAACCCCTTAGTTGCTCATTGCAACCCTGATATTCTTTCCACACTGCCTCAAACCCCCTAAGATCTACCGCTAATTAGAAGTTCGGAAGGCTTCTCAGAGAATGCCGTGTTGGGATCTAGTCAAAGAACTAGCCCAACTTCCAAGCGAGTCAAGACTAATCTGGCTCGAGCTGTGCCAAATGTTACTGCAAGGCAAGAAATGAGCACCCTGATTGTAAAGGCAACATATGGAGAAGACATGACATGATTTTGATTTCTGTCGACCTCTAGAATCATTGAGTTGAAGAATGAGGTAACAAAGAGGCTGCCATTAAAGGTTGGTGCTTTTAACATAAAGTATGAGGATGACAAGCAAGAGTCGATCTTAATGGCCTGTGATGTAGACTTGTAGGAGTGCATGGATATTTGGACTTTACCTGGCAACAACGAGGTCAGATTATTTATTCATGATAAAATTACCACTTAAACAGCCATATTAGTGAAATTAATTGCCTTAGGATCAATTAGAATTTTAGAAGTAAAGAGTTCTGGTTGTATTGATTGGAATTTTTTATATTTTTTTATTTTTTAGGATAGTATTGATTGGAATTTGGAACCAGTGAATGTAGCAAAGGAATAGTATTTTTCGTGCAATTATTATGGCCAACTTATCATATTGTTTAACAAACAATTATTACTGTTTAACAAACAATTAAATACCATGTAGGCTTACATCTTTCCAAGTCATTGTTTGGTTACACAAATTGAGTCTTGTTCATTACAGCTTAAGCCCTTGGCTTTACAAATACCAACAAACACACACAACAATACATAATTAAGAAGCTCTTGCTTCCCGAAAGTCCATCCACGCTATTGCCTTGGAGGAAACATCTCATCTGCACCTGAAAAATGGTATTCCCTTATAGAGTGAGCCAACAGCCCAGTAGAAATAGTCGAACACAATTTATGAAGTTTAGCAAAGGTATAAATACCACGTATATAAACAATACCGATATGGAAGCATCCACAAGGCCTACATATCCATATGCCACTGAGGCCAATCTTATTCCATGTTCCATCAATTCATTTCCAATTCATATACACTACTCAATTCATGAGTTAAATTCATTATCTTTCAACAACCCAAAATGAGACTACAACTCAATGGTTTTCCAAATATGCAAAACACACATAAACACTTCAAACTTTGCCATTTTACGGATATTTCGTCTGAAGGAACCGGCACCCATTTATATAAGAGATTTCGGGTCTTTCACCCAAGACACTTAGGCCAACTTGCTTCAAATGGAGTCCATCCCCTTTATCCTCCCCAAACAAATATACATATGCAAAGCATTTATAAACATAATCATATATGGAGTACATCCCCTTTCTCCTCCCAATAAACATACATATACAATGTAATTACAACATGATCATATTCAATGACATCAACAATGGGTTAGCATTAAATTGCCTAATCCTCATGTAATTTGTACAACAATCGTAGCTATCTCCCACCGATAGCCCAATGCAATTATTTCCAAGATATATTCAATATCGAAATAAAAAGTTTATTCAAAACTTCCATAGGTGAGATAATACATATCCAATATCACCATCTATATCAATAACCATCCAATTTAACATATTCAATGTTAATTCCAATTATTTATACAAAATAATCATTTTATCCAATTAGGGCAAAATCCCCATTTTCCCAATATTGACTCAAACACCCAAAATCAACTATTTTGGTATGCCAAGATTTTATGTTCAAACCCCATACTCATTTATCTTTTATACATCAAAAATCCCTCTTTTCATTTCACACCCAAATCTTAGATTTGTCCAAACCACAACCAAATCTCATCATCTATACACAATAGCAAATAACTAAACTAAAAACCATATTAGAGTGTAGAAAATCCCTACCTCAAGTGTAGAAGATGAACAAGCAATATCGAAACTCTAAAGATGACGAAATCAACTCTTACTTGGATCAACACGAAGCTCTTGAAGCCCTCTACCTTATTCTCCAAGACACTAGGGTCAAGAACACAATGAATGTAGATGAAACCTTAGAGAGAATGTGACTTCTAGAGAGAGAGACTGCAGATTTAGGGTTTGTGGGTGAAAAGGAGATCAAAAATGAAGCCAAATTGGCACTGCTGTGAACTGATGTACAACAGGCTCGCTCGAGCGAAGGAGTTCTCACTCGAGCGACCAGACGCAAAAAGGTTGCCTCGCTCGAGCGCAAGAAGCGTCGCTTGAGCGAACAATGCAAAGCTTCAGGTCTGCAAGGCAGAAGCACACTCGAGCAAAGAACACCAACCTTCAGGTCTTATAGAGACGCAGACGCACGCTCGAGCATAAGACTGCTCGCTCGAGCGAAGAACAGTTTACACAAGGCTCGCTTGAGCGAAGAGGCCAAAATCTATGCAACAAGGTTTTGGAAAAACAAGTGTGGGGAAGTGGTTTGGAAATACTCTTCAGATCCTGGGAGGCACTGGTGATCCTTAGCTAGTCACTTGAAAAGAGGAAAACTCCGGTCGGGGGTGCCGGGATTAGCACTCCGACGGCAAGTTAATTTAGACACTCAAGATAACTTTCTCTTTAAGTTAAATGAAATGATTCTTACATACCTTTCTGGATTTGTGGTTCTTCTATTTATACTCACTACTTGGGCCTCAGGGCCTGAGCCTACTTTCATCTTATTCACCTTACATTCATTTGGATCTACTGACCCTCGTCTATTCGGCTCGTTAACGTATTCGGCACCCTAGTTACGCAATATGAAGCCGAGTAGTATCCAGTTCCTGGGGTATGCATCTCCTGACTCTTCCAATTATTCGGCCCCCACAACAAGCAACCAACTTGTTCCAAACACACAACTACAACCCAATAACCAACATTAAGGGAAAGACAAGGGAAGCAAGACATAAACCACCCTCCAAACCATAGAAACCCGAGTCCGAAACACCACAAGAGACGGGTCAAAAGCAGGGTCGCTATAGACATGGGACCAATCAGTCTACAAAATAAATTACAGGATTAAATGGTTCAAACTATCTAAACTTAGGATTTATTGGTATTTTCCCCAAAAAAAAATGTCAAGGTTTGATTCTTATGACAAAATAAATTATAAATTTTTAATTTTATCAACTTAAATCTTGATTTTTTTGATTTGTTTTAAATATAAACCATTTGTCTATTTTCGTTAACTAAAACTGACAAAAAAATACGAAATTTTTTTTTAAAGTCCCTAGTGTATTAAAATTTTATAGGATAAATGACATGCAATATTTTCATAGTGGTTGAGGTCCCTCAACATATTTTCAAAGAAATTTCGATTCATAGAATTTCAAAACATAAAGAAATTATTTCTCTATATTTTGAAATTTCTCTAGTTTAAAATTTCTCTGGTTTGCTCAATTTTTCTGATTTTCTCTATATTTTGAAATTTTTTGTGGCATTTTAAATTGCTCTAACCACATTAGACTCTCAGATTTGTGTGTGAGGCCTAGAGAAATTTGAAAAAATGAATTTCTCTGGCATGTTGATTTTCTCTGAAATTTCTCTGGCATTAAGATATCCCCTTGAGATATGAAATTTTTCTGGAATTCCTCTTGTGCCTATTGATTTTCTCTGGGATAAATTTCTCTGTGTGATGGCCAAAGAAATTTGATTTTCTTCTCCTTATCATGTTGATTTTCTCTAACCAAATTACACACTCTCCCTTGTGATTTTCTCTGAAAAAAAGAATGATTCCCAAAAGGGAGTCAGAATCGGAGTTCCATACAATACAACCTCATTGTGACATGAAGATGAAGATCTGATTGTAGTAAAATGAATAATAATAATAATAATAATAATAATAATAATAATAATAATAATAATAATAATAATAATAATAATAATAATGTAGAAGTGGGAAAGAAAGAAAAAAAACACACAGAAAGGAAGAAAAGAAAGGGAGATGGGAGATTAAAGTTATGTGCAATCCTGTCATTCCATGACAGAGGAAAAGGGTTTGAAGATTGAAGAAGAAGAAGATAGAGTCCTCTTGTTCTTCTTCTTCTTGTTGTGGGTCCCATGTGGAAGTGGGTATTGAAATCCGACAAAGATTTGGTTGATGATGGATAAGCTTCTGGAACTAAGAAGAAGGGAATGGTGGTGATGATCAAAGATGAAGCCTCCATCTGTGCATCTTCTTCTTCTTCTTAAATTCAATAGGTGGTTGTAAGAAAGGTGGTGAGAGCGAGCCCAGTTGAAGAAGCGAAAGGGCTCGGCGTTGGAGTAGGAGCAGCTGCGAAGGACACAGTAGATAAGCTTGGAGGTGACAGTGGATGAGGAGATTCACATCTTGTTTAGGGTTCACTCCATGTAGATGTCGCGGCAGATGATATTGGAGATGTGGTTGATTCTTTGTGAATCTGAAAGCAGAAAGAGTAGAGAACCAGTTGAAGAAAGAGAAAAGAAAGAATGGGAGTGTGGGTATGGATGTGGGTGTGGGTGTAAGGGGCCTTATGCTACAAAAATAAATATTGTGAGCCTCTTCCATTATCAAAAGTTAAATAGGGATATTAGATTAATTATCTCAAAAAAATGTTGTTTTTAGTTGTTAAACTCAGTACAGGCATACATAAAATGTTTAAAATATTCATTTTTTGTGGCAATCCCGGTTTCAATCCCTCTTTTATGTTTAGCCACTTCGACTAGGACGGTCAGGGGTCGAGGGGCGCCTTGGTCGGGGTCGAGGGGCGGCAGATCAAGTCCATGGGCAGGTTCAAGGGTCGAGCTGCTCGGTCACCATGGGTTCAAGGGCCACAGTGGGGTTGAGGGGTAGCGCCCCTTAAAACAAAAATTCATAATGCACTGGAAGTTACTTGATCTATGTCCGCAATTCACCACTTTATAAGCATTTGGTCACAAAAATGTTTCCTCTCTCAGCGATGTGGGACTCAAAGAGTGGACAAAAGTGTTGTGCCAAACGACGTCATTTGGTATGCTTGTTGGAAGTCCCACATCGATTACAAGATACATTTTAAGGTGGACAAACTTCTATATAAGTGCAAGTGCTGAGGGTTAGCTTATCAGCTTCTATGGTTCTTTCTTGGTTTAATGAGCCATTACGAGCCGAGCTCAAGTTATAAATTTTAGTTGTGCCGAGCTGGATTTTGGCCATAGTTCCATTGGGATTTTGGCCATAGTTCCTTCGCCAAAGTTGTGTAATTTCTCGAGGGCTTTGTGGTGTGTGGTGGAGATCGAATTTTAACTCTTTTCATCTTCTCCATTTGAGCTACGAATTTGAGGTAAGGATATCCTACTCCTCCTTATGAGCTTTGTCTTTAAATTTTGGTATTTTGATATGTTGGAAGTTGCTGTGTAATTTTCAGAAAGTTTGGGTCTTTGTGAAATTTTACAAAAGTTCGGGTTTTAAATATATAAAACCTATATGCATGTTTAGCATGAAGAAATGGAATTAATGTTAAAACATTGATGAAAATGGAACCTCAGGGTTATAATGTTAATTATGGAAAATGCCCTAATTACATTGGTTAATTAATTAGTATAATTAATTGCGAGAAATGAGGAATTGAATTGGGAATGTTGAGATTGGGAATGTATGGGATTAAAGGGTGTAGTTGAATTATTTATCGCTCACCTAATTGAAATGTTGATATATTATCCATTTTGTGCATTTATTTTCTGTTTAGAAATAACTGCTTTGGGCTATCGGTGGAGGATAGTCTTGATTGTTGTAGACAATGCATGATGATTAGGCAAACTAAAACTAATCACTAGAATGTGTCATTGAGTATGACGATTGAAAGAATACATTAACTTTATGTATTGATTGATGATGTGTATAATAATTGTTTATATGCATTGTGTTGTGTTGGAGGAGATAGGGGATGTACTCCACGGTTTAGGGGAAGATAGGGGATGGACCTCTAAACCGGATATTGTTTGGGAGGAGATAGGGGATGGACTCCGTAGATACAGCTCATATGCTTATCTTTGGAAGTGTGATATAGCTTATATGCTTATCTGTTGATGTGTTGATATAGCTAGTATGCTTACCTATTGTAAAATGGAAAAATGTTTAATTTGAGTCTTTATCTCAATTGAAATGGAAGTACTATTGATATGAGATGTAATCTCTCTTAAAGGGTATGGCCAGATTCTGAACCATGGTTATGAGTTGAGAACTAAGTAAGAAATGGAAAATGAAAAGTAATATGGACTTGTATGTCATAAAACTGTAATTTGATATAAGTGGATATATCAGTGTTGACCATCTATCAAATACTAATCTTTTAGTCATTGTTCATAGCTGGTTTAGTGTATTTCTCTTGTTGTTAGCTCACCCTATCTGAGAATATCATTTTCAGTGCAGTAAGATGTTACCTCCAAGGCAATAGTATGGATGGACCAACGGGAAGCAAGAGTTTCCTTATTATGCTTTATGTGTGCATGAGTGTTATTTGTAAAGCCAAGGGCTTAATATGTAATGAGCGAGACTCTATTTGTGTAACCAAGCAATGTCTTGGAAAGATGGAAGCCTATATGGCATTTAATTGTTTGCTAAATAGTGAACTCTGATATATGAACTTATGTTGTTTCTTTTATATTTATTTCGCATATGATTTATCTTTATTGCAATATTTCGGGGCGTTACATTTTTATTGAGTTTAATTACTAAATTACTCATTTTTAGTCGATTTTATTTAACAAAAATAGGTAAATGGCTCATATTGAAAAAAAAGTTTTAAAAATTTCAATGTTTAAATTGACAAAATTAAAAACTCAGGATTTATCTTGTTACAAGAGTCAAACCTTAAGTTTTTTATTTTTTGTAATTTCCCCTAAAAAATTAAAAATAAACTTAGTGTGCCTTTTATATATATTTTTTTAAATATATATACTAGTTATAAAACATCTGACTTCTTCATCATTTAATTTTTATTTTTTTTTTAATAACAAATTGAATAAGTTACCACAGTAAGATCAATTAATTTTTTTTTAAAGGACATATATAAATAATTTTACAAAAGCAAATAATTTAAATTATGAAAATAACTATAAACCTAAATAACAAGCTCCAATTGAGTCCAGATAACTGGATGGGAGGGAAGCACAGCTCAACACATGACTAGTAAGTCAGTCCTTCTACGTCTAAAATTAGAAAACTAGCTTTCTAGACATCGATGCCATTACATTACATAAAGCAATCCCAATTGGTCGAAAATTAGAAAACTAAAAATAATAATTATTATTATTATATTTTCAAGAAAAGAATCCTAATTTTATTGAAACCAAAGGGTTTTCTTTTCCTATCGGTGACCTATATATATGTGTGTGTTTATGTGTCTCCAAACTAATCAGAGACAAACAGTTGTACGATGCAAGAAAAAAAAAAAAGATTGGGGTATTGAAGAAATAGAGAAACAAGATGATCAACAAGAGGTTCTTAACACTTAGGCCATGTTTGATTGGGTGTACATGAGCTTGTGATTAGACTAATAGTCTAATAAAATTATTAATCCGATGTTTGGTTAAACAATTGAAGTACGGACTAACAATCCATTCGGATATGGTACCCTATATATAATGTATAGCGATCTCGGTTTTTTCCCATTTGGTTGTTGTATTCCGGACTTAGGTTCCGTGGTGTTGGTTGTTATTTATATCTTGTTGTCATCCTTTAATTCTTTATATTCGAGTTTTAGGATGTGTTGGGCAGGTTTGTTACAGGTTGGTAGTGAGTTTAAACCAATGGTTGCTGCCCAGAATTTTGTTTCTTCGCTCGAGCGAGGCTTTTGTCGCTCGAGCGAGCTCTATCTTTTAGATCCTTCGCTCGGGCTAGGGTTCCTACGCTCAAGCGAGAGTTGGGTGATGTATTTGGTGGCTTGAGTGAGAAGTCCTGCACTCCATCTTGCGTCTGCGTTTGGTTCTGGACCTAATGGTTGCAATTCTTGGCTCGAGTGAGCTTTCCTTCGCTCGAGCGAGTGAGGTCTATGTTTTGGTTTTCTTCGCTCGAGCAAGCTTTTCTTCGCTCGAGCATGCTTCTGGGTTGCAGACCTGAAGCTTCGATTTGTTGGCTCGAGCGAGGCTTTCTACGCTCGAGCGAGGTTTCTTTGTGTCTGGTCGCTCGAGCGACCACTCATTCGCTCTAGCGAGCCTCGAATATATCAGTTGGCAACTACGGGTTACACTTCACTTTTTCATCTCTTTTCTTTTCAAACCCTAGACTAGCTGCTCTTTCTCTCTCTATATACCTTCTCTCTAGGGTTTCATCTATTTCTAGAGTGATTCTACCCTAATCTCTTTGTAAGAAAGATAGAGAGTGGCGTGGGCTTCACTTTAATCTGAAACTTTGTGGATTTGGAGCACTTTCAGTTTTCATCATCTTCTCCATTTGGTCTCTTCATTTCAAGGTAGGGATAACCTACTCTAATCTATGAGTTCTAACATAAGTTTTAGTCATTTTGATTAGTTGGTGTTGTTGGGTAATTTTGGAAAAAATTAGGGTTTGTTCTGTAATTTATAAAAGAGGGATTTTCAATGTTTTGAGTCAAATATGTATTAGAGACTTGAAATTGGGGTTGTATATGAATTATGAGTGAAGTTTGGCCTTGGGGGCAACATTTGAAAATAGAGGAATTAATGCCCTAATTTTGTTGAATAATTAATTTGAATAATTAATTTGGGGAAATGTGAAATTGAAGTGAAATCCGTGAAATTGGAAAATTGTGGGAGTAAATGGTGTGGTTGGATAATTTAATCACCCACCTATGAAAATGTCGATATTTTATCTATGGATAAATTTATTATTTGTTTAGAAATAACTGCTTTGATCGGTGGAGGATAGTCTTGATTGTTGTAGACATTGTATGATGATTAGGGAAAACTGAAACTAATCGCATTTAATATATCATTGAATATGACGGTTGGAATAATACAACAAATGTGTGTATTAATTGATCATTGTATATGATAAGTGTTTAAATACATTGTATATGTATATTGTTTGGGAGGAGATAGGGGATGTACTCCATGGGTTGAGAGGAGATAGGGGATGGACTCACAAACCTATTTGGGAGGAGATAGGGGATGAACTCCATTGATACAGTAAATCTGTGTATCATTTGAAATATGGAAGTGTTGAAGTATGGAAGTGTTTTAATATGAGTTATATTCTCATGTGAATTGTGAAGTATGGAAGTGTTTTAATATGTGTTTTAGCCTCATTGAATTGTTTGGCCTGGTTCTGAGCTATAATTATGAATCGAAACCATATAAGTGAAGGAAACTGAAATGAAAATGGATGTACTTGATGTTGAAATGAAAAGTGTTGCAAGTTGGTTTATAAATGCCAACCATCTATCAAATGCTATTGTTTTAGTTATTTCTCATACTTGGTTTAGTATATCTCTACTGGGCATTGGCTCACCCTGTATGGAACATCATTTTCAAGTTCAAGTGATACGCCACCTCTAAGGAGATAGCTTGGGAGGCTTAGAGGCTGAAGATCACTTTTTGTTGTTTACCTTTTTGTGTATTACATGTAAATTCAAGCCGAGGGCTTAATGTGTATAAGTTAGTACTTTCCTTTTTGTAGAAAAGTGTTGGCTTGGAAAGTTGTAAGCCCGTAGGGCATTTACTTTTATTGTCAACATGTAATACTTTTGTGATAAATACTCTGATAAATAGATGTACACTTTATTCTCTTGAATATATCGTCAATTTCTACTATCATGAATGTATGAATTATGGGTTTATTTTGAGGGCGTTACATGATGGACTATTCAATCCCACATAGGGGGTGAGATATAAATTGGAGGACTAAGCCAAAGTTTGGGCTATTAGTCCCTTCTTATAATCCGAACTCAATCCAAACATAGGATAGGTTACACAATCCAAAGGGATTCGTAGTCCTAGGGCTATTAGTCATGAGAATGCTAATCCAACCTAATCCAGTCCGCCCAAACAACTATCGCCTTAGAGCTGTGAATTTTATTGAGGTTAATTCTAGTTGTTCTCCATTCGAGTGCTTGAGACAGATTTCAAAAGTTGTAGAGAAAAAATTGAAGGAAGAAAACTTTATTAAAAAGACATCCATGGCAGAAGAGGCCACTCCTGGTCCTAGTCCTGGCTTAGAAGAGTACTTTAAAATTAAAATTCAAACGTTTATTGCCAAGGAAGCGATGAAAGCGAAGATGAAGAGAGAAAACTTCAAAAAAAATGATTGAAAAGCCTCTCAAGAGGCCTGTTATTGATCAACCAATTGATAATTTGTCCAAGGAAGACAAGATGAAGAGAGAAAAGCGGCTCAAGAGGCCAGTCATAGAAGAAAAACCCAAGAACAAGAAGAGATATAAGAGTGAAGAGAGCGAAGATTAAGAAAAACCCAATCCAATCAAGAAGAAGACGATAAGTAGTAATAAGGGAATTGACAATGTTTCATACCCACCACCAGAACTTCCTTCAGAATTTAAGGAAAAAAGCAACAACTTGAATAGTTCTAAATTGAAGTTGTTGATACGTAAGAGGGTGATCATGATCGATGTAAGTCATACTCACAATCAGATATCAATGCCTTTGAATAGCATCAAAGTAGATTTCCTAAGTGATGAAGAGAAGAAGCATCTAGACTCGCATACTGGAACAAATGTGGCAGAGATACCAGCGAAGCTATTCCAACCTGATTTGTGCAAAGAATGCGATGTAACATTCAAGAAGTGGGATATGAAGAAAGAAAAGGCAAAACTCAGCACTCAGTCCACTAAAAAATTGTAAAGAGGAGAAATTGAGAATTTTTTCTTACAGAGAATATTTTATTATGTATTTACAGTATTTGGTAAAAAAAAAATTACGGGACAAATTTTCTTATTTTCAATAATGAAGGAAAGAGGAAGAGATTTTCTCAATTACAGAATAGAGAGACTCCTTCCTAATTGCAATAACATTAAGCTTGTGAAAAAAAATCAGTACTTAGTCCACTAAAAATCTATTAATCTAACAAAAACATACAACACCACACACATCTATCCCTTTTATACCAAATTCAAGCAAAACCTATCATGTTAAAAATTAAAACTTTTCTTTAAAAACTGATGTAAAACCTACCATGTTAGTTTATTAAGTTACATTTCACTTTAAATTTTTTTTTTTTTTTTTTTGTTAATGAATGTCATCTCAATTTGTTAAATATATATCTAAAATTTTTCATCAAAAAATTCACTACCACAACCAAAAATTAAGTAATGAAATTTAACCAGTATTTTCATCTATAATCCTATAAAGAAATAAAAAAAACCATTGTAATATATAAAGCTCCATTACATAAATGCAGAGCGGAAAAAAAACACAACTTAAATTAAAATTTTGTCTTTCCCTAGAAACTTTGTTTGAAATTCTTTCTTTGCACTGGAGCAAACTTAAAAAATATCATTCTTCGAGCACTAGCCACCTTCAAAGTATTGCTTTGTGTAAGTCTCTGAACCCCTTATGTACAGCTCTCATCTTACTTTTGCAGCTTCTCTGTGTGGCTATCATTTTTCTAAACAACATATTAAAAATATTATACAAATTAAGCCTTTGTTAAGAGAACAATAAATGCGTATAATAATATTAACAAATAAAGGCATCCAAATAAATAAATGAATTGTGTCAATATTTACCTCACTAAATTGGTTTACAACATTGACATTTTGCAACATAGTTGTAAATGGAATATTTGCAAAGTCCATATCCTACGCATAGAAATAGTTCATACTTAAAATTAATTATGACCACAATTTTAAGTATAAATAGCAGATATTTTAACTTTGTGAATCAATATAAATATTCAATTCCTAAGTATGCATGGTCCATGGTGGGTAAGATTGACCATGTATGTTGGCATTTGTTGGTCTTACATAAGGGGACCCATTTGGTGGTTGGAAGATTGTTGTGTCATATGTGACACCAAGTGAGGCATGTGACGGTCCTTGCTTTACTTGTTTTAATTTTCCTAAGTATGGGCATAAATCACAAATAACTTACAACATAAGAACTTCATTAAAAAAATATTATTACGGATGAGAATGTAACATTTATTGAGCAAGTAAATAGCTTCTCACGCTTGAATAAAAAAAAAAAGAAAAAAAAAAAGATTCTCACTCGTAGTTGATGCATCCTTGGACGGTTTTGTCTTGCGCTTTTCAAAATGCCCTTTAAGTCTGGTGTTTCGTACACCTTTTGATCTCGTATGTGGGGGATCTAACACTAACATGTTAGTGGTATCACACTGCATGGCTTGATCTTCTTCAACATGTACATCTGTACCTAATTTCAACCTTGCAAATTCTCTTTCAATTTTTTCATCAAGTTCTATAAGTATCTTTTGGCAAATGTTCTTAAGGCTATCATTCCCCTGACTCTTACGTATCATACTATTATGCCATATGATCTCAACCTCTTTACCATTCGCAATGGAATTGGCACCTTGTTCATAAGCCATAATCCCTTTCTCAACATCTTTTTTTCCAACGTTTCAAAATATATTGACTTGGAATTGTAGTCAAATTTTTTATACTGAAAACCCTCAATGCATGACAGCAAAGAACTCCTAATGATTCAAACTTCTTACAAGAACGAGAAATGTTGTTAGTAAGATGATCAAAGTGAACAATACGTACCCTTTCACTATTTTCTTCTTTCAACTTGAAAACATCAACTGTATCTTGACAATCAACTTGCTTCCACACCATTGCAAGACTATTAAGAAATTCATTTTCAAATAATTTAAATATCTTACAGGTGTAAACTTGAGCTGCATGACCCAAACTACCACTGTTTTTTACTATTTTTTGTAGGGCACCTTGCTTGCATCGAAAATCTTCATCCAATTCTGAAAAACGCATACCTGCCACTAAATTGTCATATTCAATAACAAAGTTAGTGACGCTAGTTGTTTTACCTGCTATATTATTTAAAACATTATTTGTACTTTCACTCCTTGAGGAAGCTTTAAATTTAGCAGTGAAACTATCCTTAGTGAATGCAGTGCTCCACTTGTGTCGAATCTTGTACATCATATTAAGCCACCGATGACTCTCCAAACTAAAATTTTGTATCATTTCATCCCAAGTCTATTGAAATTCTAGTGTAGAATCACAATATTTTTGGCACTTGTTGAAAAGGTACTTGAACTTTGTGTTAGTATTTAATTCTCCCAAATGAGAAGGAGCATTTTTTGAAATATGACACAAACATAGTCAATGATGTGTCTTGGATATACTGCCTCAATAGCATTAGACATGGCTTGATCTTGGTCAGTAAAAATTGTAACCGAAAACCGATTCCTCATTGATTCTAAAAATGATTTAAACAATCATATAAATGAATCAGTGGTTTCATCCAAAAGGAAAGCACAACCAAACATCACATTTTGCCAACGGTGGTTAACACCAACAAATGGAGCACAAATCAAATTATACTTATTGGTGCGATAGGTGGTATCGAAAACAACCACATCCTCAAAGCAATCATAATCAACCTTGATCTCTCGTCTCTCCAGAAAAAATTAGTCATGCGATTTTCTTAATCTACTGGAACTGTGAAAAAGAACATGAGAACTTCTGTATGTTTCTGCTTAAGATGATTCAATAGGCTTTGAGCATCTCCAGCACTAATCATCATCATCTTTTGCTTGTTCACATAATTATAACAATCCCTTTTGGTAAAACCCACATTCTCACTGCCTCCAACTTCTTCTCTTAGATATGGATAAGCATTCTTTGTGCTTATACCCGCATTCACCATAGAATCAATCACACCTGCCTTCAATTTTGAAATGTGACAAGCAGATCTTAGCAAATGTCACTCTGATTGTAATGCAAGTTCATGATTATGTTCAGGATTGAAGGCAGTAACCCTCCAAATTCCATCTTCAACAATTAAATGAAGAAATGCTTTGCAACCAGTTCTAGTCTCCAGCCTATTCAATTTTTTTCTTTTCACAAGGGTCTTCAGCTACTTTAAAACCCTCTTTAGAACATAAAAATTCATGATGCCTTATGTTCTTTGATCCACTATAATATCTTGGCTTTCCTTTCCGAATACTAAAACCCATTCGTAATGCATAATTGTTGTATAAAGCATATTCTTCGTCTTCACTACATACCACTTTATCTAACAAATTGTCATCACTTTTTTCTTGCCTTGCAACAAACATGCAGTTATGTTCACTTCTTTCAGCATCACTAGAAGTGTTAATTTCTGCAATAATTCATGTATTAAATGTTAGAAACTACAATCGTATTTTTATAACAACTATAAAAAAAATGTTAGTATGGTATGCCTTATTTAAGGCATAATTTTTTTTTTCATGTTGGAACAATATGGCCAAGATGGTGCCTTTTACTATTTTGATTGATAAGAACTCATCAATTTTTAGTAAATTTTTAGATACATCAAGATTACATACATTTAAAAAAAAAAAAACTAAAATATAAAATAAAAAAAAATTACTAAAAACGAACGAAACCCAAACAAAAATACACACATAATTTTGTTCAGATTTTTTTTTTAAAAATTTTAATACATTTTAGTCAATCTATTTTATTTTTTAAATGCATCTAGAATGCATTTAAAAAATGTAAAAAAAAATGATTATCATATAAAAAAATTCATCAAAAACAAGCAGAAAAAAAAAATCATCTTACTTCTTTTGCACTCATGTTTACTTTGATTATCATATAAAAAAATTCATTAAAAATGTTAGAGCAATAGTAATCAAATTATTTAAATTAAAATAATAACCAAAATGAAATTTAGATCACACTATAAAAATGAAAAGTGTAATTTACTTTAAAAAAAAAAAAAAAAAAAAAAAAAACCTTTTACTTCTTTTGCACTCATGTTTGAAGAGCAAAACGGGAATGGTTATTTGGTATTTTATACTATTTATTACTTGACACTTATCAAAATATTTTTCAAAATATTAACAAAAACTATTAATGAATGCCAAGTTGAAGGAGCAAAACAGAGACGGATAGAAAGAGAAGGGAAGAAGAATGTGGGTCCATCTCTCTATATAATTCATTTTATATCATTAGGGGTAAAATGGGAGTGTTCAATTAGTGCTATCAAACATTTTTCAATATACCACCGAGGGTATGGTCTAGTAAAGAATGCAGTTCTCTCCATAGGGGGTGCAAAAAATAGTTGATTTTCTAGCTGGCTCTCTTTGAGACCTCGCACTATACTCCGTTCGACCTTGGGTTCTTCTGTGGTGTGTGGCTAAGCTCTATTGGTGCCTCGGTAGTCAGGGCCTTGCTATAGGTTTAGTAAATTCTGATTGGCAACCGACTACTCTGAAATCAAGGCCCACAGATGTAGTGACAACACCACATATCATCTTTTTTTCCTGTTTTTCAATCGAGTAATGTTAGAGATTTCAAAAGTTTTATCAAATTTTCTACTAAATATCTCACATGGGTATGTATAGCGATCCCGGGTTTTACCCCTTTATGTACAGTGTTCCGGACTTATGTTCCGTCGTATTGGCTATTGTTATATCTTGTTGTTATCCTTTAATTCCTTATTTTTGAGTTATAGGATGCGTTGGGCAGGTTTGTTATAGGTTGGGAGTGATTGGAAGCAAATGGTTGCTACCCAGAATTTTGGTCCTTCGCTCGAGCGAGCCTTTTGTCGCTCGAGCGAGCTCTTTGTCACTCGAGCAAGCTCTTTGTTTTTGATCCTTCGTTCGAGCCAGGGTTTGTTCTCTCGAGCGAGAGTTGAGTTTGGTATCTGGTTGCTCGAGCGAGAAGTTCTTCGCTCGAGCTTGCGTTTGTGTCTGGTTCTGGACCTGAAGGTTGCAATTCTACGCTTGAGCGAGCTTTTCTTCGCTCGAGTGAGCGAGGTGTATGTTTTGAGTTTCTTCGCTCGAGCGAGCATTCTGTCGCTCAAGCGTGCTTCTGGGTTACACACCTGAAGCTTCGTATTGTTGGCTCGAGCGAGACTTTCTTCGCTCGAGCGAGGGTTCTTTGTGTCTGGTCGCTCGAGCGACCAATCCTTCGCTCGAGCGAGCCTGTGTTATATCAGCAGACAGCAGCGGGTAAACACTTCACTTTTTCATCTCTTTTTATTTGAAAACCCTAGATCCGAGCTCCCTAGGGGTTGATCCACTTCCATTGAGTTTCTAGCCTACTCTCTTTGCAAGAAAGATAGAGGGTGTTGAGGGCTTCGTTTTAATCTAAAAATTTGTGAGTTTGGAGCACTTTGGATTTTCATCATCTTCTTCATTTCGAGGTAGGGATACTGTGACACCCCTGTTCCGTAGTGTGCTAATTGGTCCTTAATTTGAGTATGATTATGTGTTTAGCATGATTTTGTGTGCCATTATGTGAATATATGTGATTTTGAAATTCTATCTGTTCACCGTAGGAATATCTATTTGAATAATCTGCTTTGGAAATTAAATTGAGGGCCTTATCGGCCACATAACCCAAAATTGATTGCGCCATTGTGATTGGCATAATTTTTAGAGCCTACGGTGAAATTTAATTAGAAATTGATTCTGGTCAGATTAAACTGATCAAATTGATGAATTAAGTGTCCAAATATTTTATATTGAAATATTATATTAGTGGGCCTTGTTGTATGATAGCACTACACTCCCCTCTAGCTCTTATGAACTCAAAAATCTGAGTTAGACTATTGTGAGGAAGAGAGTCGGCTGTAGAGAGGGAGAGAGAAAAGAATTGTGCATTTGTGGTTCAAGACTTGGACCTTTTGGAGATTAAGCTCAAGTATTGCTAAATTGGGAAGATTAAAGCTCCTTGGTGAGTGATTCATGCATTTATAGTCATCATCTTGTGAATTCAAGTTTAATAAATGGTCAAGAGCATGAATTAGTTTGAATGTAAGGGAATTGAGTTGCTTGTGTTCAATTGAAGGTCAATGAAGGCATGCATGTATATAATTGTTGTGGAAATGCATAATCTACCATGTATTGAGTTGAACATGGAAATAAAGGTGTTAAATCTTACATGCAAGCATGCTTTTGTTGTATTCCATGAGAATGAACACCATTTGCATTGTTTGGGATGGAAATGAAATCAAGATTAGCATCTATGTTTGAATAATTAAGATATGAGCTTTGAATGTATGATTTTGTTTGTATTAGAATGAGTTGATGGGAGGTTGGGGCACGCATGTGAATTAATTGTGAATTGGGCTCCATTGTAATGTGTTTTGGTGTTTATGGCATGTTAGCATAACTATATTTGAGATTTGAGCCATAAAATGCATGTTTTGTTGGTTGAAATTCGAATTGGAGCTCAAGAACTCAATTTGGAAAACCCGCTTCAGAAAGGAAGAGCCGCCGAGCTGGAAAGAAAATCGTCGTGCTCAGCACTTTTTGCAAAGTTGGATGTCCGCTCGAGCGGGCTATCTCACGCTCGAGCGGGGAGTTTTGTAGACAGGCCTTCCGCTCGAGCGTATTTTTCATGCAACCAATACTTTTGCAGGCCTTAAGGGTCCGCTCGAACGGGGAAGTTGACGCTCGAGCGGGGACCCTGTTCTCTAAAATTTTGTATGCTCGTTCTGTGTTTCGTTTTCCATTCTCTTTCACTTGTAAGCACTCTTAGGCATATGTTAAGCATTGTCAATGAGTTAATGAGATAAGAATAAAGCCTAAAGAGGAATATGTGAATCAAAGACCGGATTGAACTGTTAGTGACCCCTTTTGTGTCAATGAAAGGTGTCAGGTCAAGCTCCAGGGCAAATCCACAAGCCGATCATTGTGAGTAATATCGATATTTGAAAGCTTGTCAGTGTCCAATTGTTTATTTCCCTTATAAGCTTTATGAGTTGCTAATTGTGATTGTGGACAAAAGTTTGACATGATAGAAATGAATGGACCGAAGGTCGTTTTGATAGAAATGAAAGGACCAAAGGTCGTTTTGATAGAAATGAATGGACTGAAGGTCGTTTTGATGGAAATGAATGGACCGAAGGTCGTTTTGATAGAAATGAATGGACCGAAGGTCGTTTTGATATAAATAAATGGACCAAAGGTCGTTTTGACATGAATGAGTGGGCCGAAGGTCGTTTTGACATAAATGAATGGACCTAAGGTCGTTTTGACACGAATGTATGGGCCGAAGGCCGTTTTGACAAAAATGAATGGGCCGAAGGCCGTTCTGACATAAATGAATGGGCCGAAGGCCGTTCTGACATAAATGAATGGGCCGAAGGCCATTCTGACATGAATGGAAATCTGATTGGGCCAAAGGCCAGTATGTTTGGAACTACAGTCATTTGATCTGAATTTTGTATAAGTGTATATATGTTAAGCAGAAATATGCATTGGGCCCAAGGCCATTCGGAGCATGTTGTTCTTCATATTACTTATGTAACTTATGTATTCGATATTATTCACTGGGCTATCGCTCACGCTCATTCATGTGTTTGTAGGTGAGCCGAGGGAAGTCCAAACCCAGCCCCAATGAAGTCTGCCAGGAACAACATGAGTTTTGGAGAGTCAGCCTTGTGTCTCACGTACGAGACCCATCCTTGCCATTTTGTTATGTATTTATATTTTGTCTTGTTGGCAAGGGCTTTGTGTACATCTGTATATAGTTTTGATATGGATTGACTCAGTTTGGATGATCCTATCTGTAAAGGATTTTGTGATATTGTACTTGTTGTGGGTTATTAGCATATGTGTATATGGTTTGTTTTAAAGTTCATATAAGCACGGCTCTATGGACAAAGTTTTTAATTATTTCTTCCGTTTGGCCCCTTTACTCCGTTGAGTTATGTCTGTTTTGGTTTGAGGCCGTAGGTAATCTTAGGATTACTGGCCGGTTATGTCCTTAACCCATAGGGGCGGGTTCGGGTCATGACAGATACCCTACTCCATCTTATGAGCTTTGTCTTTGATTTTGGTCATTTTGATAAGTTGGTGATGTTTGGTAATTTTGGAAAAGTAAGGGTTTGTTATGAAATTTAAGAAAGAGGGGTTTTCAAATTATTAAAGCCTATGTGTATATGAGTTGTTGAAAATGGAATTATTGTTGTTAGATTGGTGAAATCAAACCTTAGGATTGATATATGGAATATAGGAAAATGCCCTAATTATTATGATAAATTAATTTGTATAATTAATTTTGGGAAAATGAGAAATTGAGTTGAGACTATTGAAATTAAAGAAATTATGGGACTGAATGGTGTAGTTGGATTAATTTGTCACTCACCGATGAAATTGTTGATATTGTATTAGTTTAATACATTTATTTTCTATTTAGAAATAACTGCTTTGGGCTATCGGTGGAGGATAGTCTTGATTGTTGTAGACACTGTATGTTGATTAGGGAAAACTGAAACTAATCATTTGGACTATGTCATTGAATATGACGGTTGAATTAATACAGCAAATATGTGTATTGATTGATTATTGTGTATGAGAAGTGTTAAATACATTGTATATGCATATGGTTTGGGAGGAGATAGGGGATGCACTCCATGGTTTGACGGAAGATAGGGGATGGACTCTCAAACCTGTTTGGGAGGAGATAGGGGATGGACTCCATGGATACAGCAATTACGTGTATCACTTGAAATGTTAATACAGCAAATGTGTGTATTAAATTGAGATATTGGAAGTGCTTGTAATATGAGTTGTAAACTCATTTGGATTGTGAATAGAGGAAATGTTTAATAAGGAATGTATTCCTATTAATTGTTTGGCCAGGTTCTGAGCCATGTTTATGAAATGATTTGAATAAGTAAAGGAAAGTGGAACATAACATGGACATAAATGTCATGGAACTGTGCTGTGATATAACTGGCTTATAAGTGTTAACCATCTATCAAATGCTATTATTGTAGTCATTGTTTATATTTGGTTTAGTATATCTCTACTGGGCTTTGGCTCACCCTATATGGGCCATCATTTTCAGGTCCAGGTGATATGCCACCTCCAAGGACATAGCTTGGAAGGCTTTGGGAGTTGAAGACTCTTTTTTCCTATTTGGTTTACCTTTTTGTGTATTACATGTAATTTCAAGCCAAGGGCTTAATGTGTATGAGTTAGTACTGCTTTTTGTAACCAAGTGTTGGCTTGGACAGTTGTAAGCCCATAGGGCGTTTACTTTTGTTGTCAACATGTAATATTTTTGTAATGAATACTCTGATAAATAGAAATATGCTTTATTCTCTTATGCCTATGCATGTCAAGAATAATGGGTTTGATGTATTAAAATGAGGGCGTGACAATATGGGACCTACATGAAACCTACATAGTGTAAGTCTCTTACCTATTTAAGACATTTAATAAAAAAATTGATAAAATTTTTAGGTTGACTAACATTTTGCTTGTCAATATAATTTATGGGAAAACGCTGCTAAATCAGCTTGCCATCGGTCTTCCATTCCGTTGGCGCCTGCGCGGCCAAAACAAGGTTTGACCACATGAACCCCTAATAATTTAGGACCCTTGTGCTGTTCTAATAAAATCGTAGGTTCTAGATTTGAACCCTTCAAAATTGGGGTTCATTTAATAATAGTACTAGGTACAATTGGGGTTCAGCAGTCGAATTATAAGAGAGGAGGGAGGAAGGAAAGTCAAAATTTGAAGTTAACAATGAGAAAGTTTTAATAGCAGAGTTAAGTTATGGAATTAATGGGTGTTTTTTTGTGTGTTGTAGACGCTCTCTATGCTGGTTTGTGTTTAACCACTGAAGATGTCAGGTGAAGAAGAAGATTTAATGTCGAAGTTCTTCGATTGGTTGTCGTCATCGGATTCTCCAACAGACGGGCTTTTGGGAGATTTGATCTCTGATGCTAACATCAATCCCTGCAACCCCACCGTCCCTTTTACGTCTCTCCACCAGCATCAACCGCCCTCGTCTTCGAAATGTAATTTATCAGATACTACTACTACTATCTCGTTGTCTACTTCCACTTGTTTCTCTCTCTCTCTCTCTCCTCGCTAAATGTAAGTATTCTTAATGAAAATTTTTCAATTAATTTTTCTAGACTGATGGAATTATATTTTATGCGTTCATTATATGTTATTAATGAATTCGAATACTAAAGTAATTCACATGAGGTTTATTTTGAATTTTTCAACATTCACCAATACCTATATTTTGTGTTTAATTAATTTTATTTTCTCTAAGAGATATTAAAATAAAGAGAGAACTTTTTAGATAAAATACATACATTGTTGGAAGGTAATAAAAATATAAGTAAATAATTAATGATAAATGGAGGGTAAATAAATAGAGAAAGAATTTGAGGGAGAAAAAGGGAAAGTTTTTCAATATGGGGGAGAGAGAGAGTGTAACGCCCCAACCCTTCACATGTCATCGATATTGTCCGCTTTGGGCTACGCCCGTATAGATTTGTTCTTCTCAGTGGGTCACCCATCCCAAAACTACTCCAGCCTAAGCACGCTTAACTGGGAGTTCTAATAGGGATTTCACCACTCGGGAAAAGGCCTCGATGCTATATAAGGTTTTAGGTTTTTACTTTTAATAGCCCAGGAACTCCCCGTCCATTCCCGATATGGGACACCGGAGCCTTACAATCACCCCCCGTAAGGCTGCACGTCCCCGTGCAGTAGCCTGCCAGCTCACAAGCCCGCCCACATGCACCGAGAGACGCCAGGGGCCCACAGTCGGTACTTCAGAGAGTCGACTCTGATACCATTTGTAACGCCCCAACCTTTCACATGTCATCGATATTGTCCGCTTTGGGCCACGCCCGCACGAATTTGTTCTTCCTAGTGGGTCACCCATCCCAAAACTACTCCGGCCTAAGCACGCTTAACTGGGGAGTTCTAATAGGGATTTCACCACTCGGGAAAAGGTCTCGATGCTATATAAGGGTCTAGGTTTTTACTTTTATAGCCCAGAAACTCCCCCTCCATTCCCGAGGTGGGACACGGGAGCCTTACACACACAGAGAGAGAGAGAGAGAGATAGAGAGAGAGGGGTTAAACCATTATACCTATATACTAGTTTATATTTTGACGTTGGGTTAATAATTTATATTGTTGATGTAATAGAAGTAGGGAAAAGTTAAAATTAAATTTGTTTTATGTAATAGTAAGGAAAAGCAATTTTAACGCATTAATTAAGGCGTATTTTGATAAATGACTTTTTTTTAAAGCTTATTGGCTTATTATAAAAAAAAACGTGTAAAAAGTAGAGTTATGATGTGTCTTAAATAAGTTAATAAACCAATAAGTTAGCTTCTTTTTTTCTTTTCTTTTCTTTTTTTGTCTTTCAAAAAGAGGCTAAGTAGCACAATAGGCACATTCTCATGATAATTTTCAAAAAAAAAAAAAAATGAAAGACACAATATAGTTGAGACATTTTTAAAATTTATATTTTATTAATATACCTTTCACTTTTGAATTTAATTTAAATTTCACTTTGATCTCTTATCTTCTAATTATAACAATTAAGTCCTTAAATTTCAACCCATTTTTTAGTGTGGATCTCCTATTGGCCCATTGTTTAAAATTTGAGTAAAAATTTAAACTTAAAAGGGCCAAAGTAGAATTTGACTAAAGTTTGAGGGTGAAGTGCAATTTTCATGTCAATTTTTTCCTCTTATATTCCTAAAATGAACTCACATGGCCCCCATGAGTACTTTTTCCATTCAAATTTGTAACGATGAGTGACTCATAAGTCATGATCACTTAAAAAAATGGGTTGAAGTATGATGACTTAGTTGTTGCAATTAGAAGATGAGGGATCAAAATAAAATTCAAATGAAAGTTTAAAAGTGAAAAGTGTAACTTACTCTTTATTTTATTTCAATTAGTATGTGAATTATTTATTCAAAGGTAATTAAAAAAATTAACACTAATTAAAATTAAGAAGTCATATATCATAACATAAATATCAAGATATTATTTACGTAACAATTGCATTATTAAAAATGAAAAATAATTGTAGAACATTAAAATACACATGGTACATAAGGAAAAAGTGAAATGTATCCGAATGTTTGTCATGTATCTTGTATATCATATTGCATGTCGTACAAATATGCGTATTATAAGTTACAATCAAGATGCAATAAGTACAACGAAATTGAGAGTGATTAAGAAACAGTTTTTTTTTTTTTTTTTTTTGAATTCAATAGTAGACTTATCTCCTCTCTCTCTCTCTCTCTCTCTCTCTCTCTCTCTCTTAATAAGAATATAATTCATTTAATCATCAAAAATATCTCTTTTGCACGGACCCAACAAAGCAAGAGCAGTCAAAGAACACAATGAAACAAACATAGACAAATATGAAAGCTATTGTTCTTTGCCGTTTCAAATATAGAATAGATTATTGTTAACTTTCATTTATCTTAGTCTAGACTGTTTCAAAAAAAATAAAAATAGAATGATATTGAGTAAAATTCTTTGGAATGTCATATGGTTCTAATATGGCTGGAATTGTTAACTTCATAGGCTATCACCAATGATGGTCATGTTGCTTATTTAATGCATTCTAGAGGTTCATTCAATCACTCATAAGTTGAAAATTTCAGTAATCACAGACATATCTGATTTGGAGTCCGAAAGCCTAGAATTACAAAAGCTTGGTGATGAAGCACAACTGGTTTGCTTGAAACTCTCAATAATGAAAGAGGTGCTTCTTGACTTAGCAAAATGTTTGTCTGGAAAATTAAAATTATTACTGCAAGAGGTAGAAACTTTGAAGCCAATACAGCCGCCAAGCTAGCCAAGCCGGTGCGGAAAAACGGAGCGGCTCGGCAGGCACAGCGCACGATGTGCGTGTGGCAGTGCACATAGTGTGGCTCAAAGCAATGCAGCTCAGCATGCACGTGGGAAAGACGCAAGTCGAGCGTGCAGAAAGCGCGCCTGGAGCGTGCGGCTAATGGGGAAGCAAGAGGCTAATGGTGATGCGTGGCACGCACGTGATGGCGCTTGGAAACATGTGGGAAGCACGTGGCCCATCGCTGATAGCGTCATCTGGCGCGTGCGGCTCACGTGTCGCTTTCCGGGGTGTTTTCTGGTCCAATTTTGGTACTACCGAACTCCATTTTCCAAAATAAAAATATTGGTGGACTCAAAAATGGTATTAAACAAACACAAATAATGAAGTGTTGCACAATCTCTCTCTAATGAGGGTGGAAGTGCAAAAACTCTGCACTTCATCTTTTTCCTTAAGCCACCAAAAGCACAAAATGGACCCAAATTAAGGTTTGCTTTTTCTTATCAACCATAAGTCGGAATCAAGCCCATAATATACCATTTCGAAGGTATCAAACCAAGGATTCCAAATATATAATTTTCATAACATAAAAACAAAGCATGTAAAACTAGCATGTAGTCAAAGTTACGAAAAATTAAATATGAATCTCCTTTTTTTCTCAAAATCCGACCGTTGGATTTTCATAAAACTTTGCAGATATATTCTACATGAAATATACTACAACATCTGTAAATTTCAAGTTAATCGGAGAAAGTTCGAAAAAAATATTAATTTTTCATGCATATATCATGTGTATATATATAATTATATACATATTTTAATGCACAAAAAAAGTACAAAAATACCCATTTATTGCTTTGATACCAATGTAAGATACAGATAACACAGCGGGTAAAAGAATTCAAATTCATACATTGTGTAAAAGAATTCCGAACAAAGAACCTTGTGAGTAAATCACGTGCTTGACAATCACGAACTATGAACTCCCAGCAATGGAGTGATACCACAGTGTGAGTATCACCCTCTCTAGTCATAGTGCAAAGGCTTGATCGTTTTTTATATGGAAGAGAGTTAGAGAGAGAGTATGGGAAAAAATGTTATGGGTAAATCAACATAACGTATCTAATATCTATTAAATAGATCAGATATATAATCTCACATCCCTATCTCCTAATAGGATAAGATAGATTGGATGGAGATAATGGGTTATCCTAACAGGATAAATAGAAATTCAAATTAAATGAGTAATTTAAATGGGCCATGGGTCATGCCACATGGGCACCCAAATCCGAGTCCAATGCCCGACCCAATTTCCAACAATTTATTTTTATAGAATCAAGTTCATTGCTATAAGCTAGGAAGCCAAATAAAATGATGCCATCAAATTAATTATCTTATTTGTTTAATTGCTCAATCAAAATTCATGCATGCTCTTTCTTTTTTTTGCAAGAGCACAAAATTGATTATTTTTATTGAACCAGAGAAAAATAAATAAATAAAAAGGATAGAAAAGGCACAAGATGCTCTATTTGTAAATTTCTCAATTTTTTTATTTTAATCATATCTTCAGATTTCAACATGATTCTAAGGTTGAAAGTGCATTGAAATTGAAAGACAAGGAATTTTATTTTTTTTAAAAAACCTTCATATGATATGACTTGCATAATTTCTCTATTCTTTTTTTTAGCTTGAAACTAATATTTTTTAAAAGTTATTCTATGTCTCAATGGCATGGCCAGATAGTGCCACTAAAGAATTGTAATTAGTAAATACAGTGAGGTTCACCATTTTGTGGCGGTGATCATGGGAAGACAACATGAGAGCATGAAATTTTGTTATTAAATTGTGGCATGGCCGTGCAGGGCACTAAATAATTTTCTAATATTTTCTCATTTTCAAGTATTCCGAGGGTCTTAATATCATCTTGCAACTATCTTAGAATTTGCTGTATATAGTCTAATACTACTGGATTTCTCTTGATAACAGTCATAAATATTTAACAAAACTCTTAGTACTCTTCCTTTATGTAAGAGATAATAAACTAAATAATATATAATAGTTGAAAAAATTCTTCAAAACTGATAATAATATACAAAATATATATATATATATATATCAAATTGGAGTTATCCAATAGAAGATGAATTACTCATACAGAAAACATTGGAAACATAATTAGATTTGTGACATTGAAGCTTGGAAACTACCTCTTTTCAAGTCTACATGTACAAGCAAGTAATGCAGAAAAAGAAAAAAAAAAGAAGAAAAGAAAGAGAGGGAGGGAGGGAGAGAGAGAGAGAGAGAGAGAGAACTTCAAGCCTTGACTGTCTCCAAGGAAGCAAATTAGGAGGCCTCAGCCTCAGAAGCTGCAGAGCCCCTGAAGAGCAAGATGGCAAGGCTACCAATGCAGAAATAAATGAAACAGCCATAGTGGTGAGTCACAAAAGACCCAAAATATGTACCCACTATGCATTTCCATACTCCTCCATATGCCTTATCAAATTCTTGCATTACATATATCCATTCCAACCCCATATTAATATTTAAAAGGAATAAAATGACTAATTTTTGGTCTCTAATGGCCCAGGTCCCAAGCGAGTCGAGACTAATCTGGCTCGATCGGTGCCAAATGTTACTGCACGGCAAGAAGTGAGCACCCTCGTGAAGGCAACATATAGAGAAGACATGATACGATTTCGATTTTGGCCAACCTCCAAAATCATTGAACTGAAGAATAAGGTAATAGAGAGGCTGCCGTTAAAGGTTGGTACTTTTAACATAAAAGTATGAGGATGACAATCAGGAGTTGATCTTAATGGCCTATGATAAAGACTTGAAGGAGTGCATGGATATTTGGACTTCACGTTGCAACAATGAAGTCAGATTATTTATTCATAATAAAATTACCACTTCAAGGACTGCCTATGAAAGTAGAGGGGTGAAAAGAAAACAGACATACTAGTGAAATTAGTTGCCTTAGGATCAATTAGAATTTTAGAAGTAAAGAGTTCTATTTGTATTGATTGGAAATTTTTTTTTTTTCTTTTTTTTTTTTTTGGCAGTATTGATTGGAATTTGGAACCAGCAAATGCAGCAAAGGAATAGTATTTTCGTGCAATTATTATGGCCAACTAATCAATTAAGTGTATGTATGTTAAGTGTATTTAAAAATTAAAAAAAATGTTGAAATTATTTTAAAAAATTCAATAAAACTAAAAACTTACGAAAAACAAGAAAGTAGAATTTTATGAAAAGTTAATTTTGAAAACTGAAAACTAACTAGCTGAATAGTATTAGGGACAATTGGGGTTAATCATTCGTTGAATTACAAGGGAGGAGGAAAAGTCAAAATTTGACCCCACGAACCCCTAATAATTGAGGACCCTTGTCCTTTTTTCCTAATAAAATCGTGGGTTCTAGATTAGAACTCTTCAAAATTGGGGTTCGTTTTTGTTTGGTTTGAGCTTTTAAAAAATAGTTTTTAGAAAATTTTATTTTTTTTTTATTTTCTGTATTTTAATATTTTCAATGAATTTTTTTAATATTTGAAGTATTTTTTTTTTAGATTTTAGCACACCTAACATAAATACACTTAAAATGTATAATATTTGTGAAAAAAAATATTTAAAAATACACTAAATACCAAAAAATACAAAAAAAAAAATTTAAAAAAGAAAAGAAAATTCAGTACATTTTTTTTTTGTATTTTTGTGTATTTATTAATTTTTTAAAATATTTTTTCACAAATATTTTATTATTTAGATACATCTAAGTAAGGTGCATCTAAAAAAGTCAAAAAATTGTTTAAAATTTTTAAAATATTCACTAAAAACAAAAAAATATGAAAACAAAAAACTCAATTTTCAAAAACTAAATTCAGAAAACTGAAACCAAATACACTAGTATTGGGGACACTTGAGGTTTAATCATTCGTCAAATTATAAGAGAGGAGGAGGAAAAGTAAAAATTTGACCGCATGAACCCCTAATAATTGAGGATCCTTGTGCGTTTCTAATAAAATCGTGGGTTCTTATTGCGATCTCGGTTTTCCCTCCATTGTTTATTGTATTCCGGACTCGGTTCCATGGATGATTGTTGTTCTTTGTATCACGTTTCCATCCTTTAATTCTTTGTATTTGAGTTTTGGGATGTGTTGGACAGGTTTGAAATAGGTTGGTTGTGTTTAGAAACAAATAGCTTCTGTCCAGATTTTGGCTTTCACGCTCGAGTGGGGCTTTTCACACTCGAGTGGGCCCTTTTGGATTTGCTCCTCTGCTCGAGTGGGCAGTCTGATGCTCAAGTGGGATTCTTCAACCTTCAGTATTTTTCCTACAGGTCATCGGACGCTTGAATGTCCACCTTCACGCTCGAGCGAGGACCTTCGTCTGCAGAACTTCTGGAAGTTTGCATTCCACGCTCGAGCGGCGCTTTTGACGCTCGAGCGGGAGTCTGTGTCTGACGCTCGAGTGGGGCGTTCCACGCTCGAGCGGACTGTGATGTATATCAGTCCGTGGGAAGCTTTTTTGAATCACTTTTTCGGCTCTCTCTCTCTCTCTCTAGCTTTTCAAAACCCTAATTTGAGAGCTTCTCTCTCTATAATACATCTTCTCTCTTCAAATACATCTAGTTCTAGTGATCTTCTACCCTAGTTCCTTTGTATAAAGTGTGGAGCTTGGCGTGATCTTCGTTTTGATCCGAAAAAAGTTGGTGTTTGGAGCATCTTGGGTTTTCACCTTCATCTCCTTTGAGTCTCTTCATTTGAGGTATGGATAACTATTCATATTTATGGTCTTTGAAATAAACATGTAGTCATTTTGATTTAATGTTGAAGTTGAGAAATTTTGGGCGTTAGGGTTTCAAAACTTGAAAGGTATAAAGAGGGGCTTTGTTCCTTTGAACTATACATGTGTATATGGGTCTTAAGGGAGGTTATTGTTGTTTATTGATGACATTTGGACCTTTGGGTCAATATTTGAGAAAAAGGGAAAAAACCCTAATTTAATGTAATTGATTAATTCATATAATTGTAACACGTCCGCAAGGGAACTCACGGGTTACAGTTCGGACTCAATTGTCACGGTTCTTAATCTTGAACCAAAGAGTCCAACTCTGGCAAATCGTTTTGAGAAAAACAGATTTTGAAAAGAAGTGCCAAACATGGACTGCTTTGCCAGATACAGAGTCGCCACCTAAATATTTTTAAAATGGGAAATTTAGGAAACCCTGACTCGGTGCCGAAGGCCACGTGTCCGTCATAACCAAAGTAGTCTTGGCTCGGGAGCTTGGGTACGATCGGGGAAGGTCAGCTATGAGCACCCCCTTTCGCCCGGTCTGAAGACCGGCGTCTACTAACTGTGATATCCGATCTTGAAAACATTACATGCTCTTATCCCAATTATTAGCCTAGAATTACTATGTTATGCGCACAGCAAACAAGTATAGACTAGATTGCCTAATTTGGAAATAATCATTGCATATCCGTTTGTTTGGAAAACAGTTTGAAATTGCTACTCGCAAGTAGGCTAAAATACGGATTTCAGCGAGTTTTTCCAACTCAAGCAATCCAATCTCCACCCACAGGCATTCAAACAGTTTATCTCATATAAGCACTTAGCCGCATGGTAAGCATACTATCATGTTAACATTCGCACACATGCAAGATGCTAAAGCATAAATACTCACATCGTACTCCGTGCCAAAACAATAAACCAGTTAGCAAACATGCGTGACCTAGCTCATGTTAAGATGACTAATGCAACGCATACAGAGTGCAATTAGACAGGCTCGGCTATCCTAAACATGGCATGTGAAATGCACGAGTAACACGTATTCAAATTAGATTTGAAATACAATGCAGTTCGTATGATGTACCGAGCCCGATGCATGTCAACAAATGCATGGATGCACGCATGCATTGCATATAGGTATGCTAATTTTAAATATGCCCTAATCTACCATCTCAAGCAGGTAAATAAAAAGGAAGAAAGAAATGGGGTTGGAAGACATACACACCACTCACCCACACTTATTACAAATTTGCCCTCGCTCGGAGGGACCGAATAAATATTACAGTCCGAATAATAAATAAATTAATTATTACAAAAGTTCTAATTATTAAATCAAATTCAATATATATATGTATAAAAAAAAAGAAAGGGGCCTCAGCCCTGCCTCGGGATGCGCGAATGATGCATGCTCGAATCCGGCTTGCCCGAAAAGCCCACACCGCACTACTGCTGCCTCTGTTTCCCTTTATACCGCCTTCTGAAATCGCCAAAGTCCCAGGACATCTTCCAAATGCACCGCAGTACACCACCGGCTAGAGGAAATGGCCACCGGTTGCTTAAATTGACCACCGGCTGCTCTGGAGGCTATCGGCTGAAAATATAGTGCCGGTCGGCACATTGTACTGCCGGTCGGCAGATAGTTCCTACAGGGGACAGTTTGACAGCAGCAGCAGACCAGCAATGCATGGCATGGGTTTTTAGGCATATTTATGCACGGCCATTGCCTCCTATCATGTTTTGGAACTCAAGGAAGCATGACCCTTGGTTCTTGGGCCATCAATTATGCATGTTGATGCATGATGGCCTAAGGAACCAAGGTTGCATTTTAATGGTAATGCATGCAACACACAAATGAGACCAAAACCTTATCATGTATAGATCAAAGGTCTTGGTGACCAAGAGTTGAAACAAGTTGCACCACTTGTAGTGTGAACTTCCCTCAACCCTTATGCTTGGTTTGACAACCCCAAACCAAGTAATGCAATGCATGTTATGCAAACATGACTCCATAACACAATCCAATGCTAAAATGCCAACATGCTAAATGTAATGCAACATGCAAGGTGCAAATGCAATGTAAGCATGGACAAATCAAGCATAGGCTCATCATGCTATAACACTTAATGAAACAAGTATGCAACAAACATGACGCAAGCATACAATGGTGGATTTAACTACAATGGGGCGGCCCTCAAATCTCCCCAAAACAATGGCAAAAGGTGCCCCAAAACATGAGCAAAATGCTATACAAGCATGCAAGTAAATAGGCCCAAAACCAAGGGCACCAAAGAGAGCATCTAACTACCATCAATATGATCACTCATGGCACATGTTGGACAACCAAAAACAGTTTCTTAGCATGCAAAATTACACCTAATCCCCTTATATGGCAGTCCCAAAATGCCTTGAAACATGGAAGCATGCAAATGGCCTATTCCTAGGTATAACATTACAACATTTCAAAGCATGAATGAGATGGTAAATGGAAACTTATAGGCATGATATAAGGACTGAAAGGTGATCTAAAATGATGCCAAATCATGAGATCAAGGTAGGCTAAACATGCTAGGGGCTCACACATCCAAGGCTTACAAGCCAACAAGCAAGACAACAATACCAAACATGCCAAACATGGCAAAACAGTGGCTAACAGCCCATACACATAGCAATATGATGCTAATGCCCTCATGGAACTATGCTAAAACATGCAAAGAACATGGCTTAGATGCATGGCATACTTTTAAGCATAAGAGAGCATTTAAAAGCAAGTGTGAGAGAGATGCTAAGGGTCATAAATCCGACCAAAAACAGAGGTTAAACATGCTCCAAAACACTCAAAAAAACTCTGAAATGAAGCTAAAACCGACCATGCACACATGCTACTTTTTAGGTCAAAAAACAAGGCAAACAAGGGACAAAGGGGAGAGGGGTGTCTCTCCCCTATATGAGACTTGAAACCATCTTCCTCACCACTGAAAACCCACTGGTTTTCAGTGGTGAGAAGACCAAAAACACCAAGTAAACAAAGCCTTAAGAAAAGGGGGCTAAAATGGCCAAAGCAAAGCCTAAGAAGGTGAGTTTTCACTCAAATCAAAAAGTGACCTTAATGAATGTTCTTGAGCAAGTAAAAACAAGATTTTTTTATGTTATAGACAAAGCTCAAAACACAAAGCAAGATGAGTAGAAACTAGTTGCAAGAATGGGGAAACTAAAGTAACAAGCTCACCCTTGAAGATCCTTTGAAGAACAGGTGGAGCAGGCCTCCTCTAGTGATCAAAATCAGTCCAAAACTTCAACAAACAACCCTCTAAGTCTCTCAATCTCGAGCTAAGGTGTAATGGTGTGTGTAATGGTGCAAAAGTAAGGTAAAACACACCTTTTAGGCCAAGAACACACACACAAGGATGAGAGAGAGAGAGGGAGATATAGATATATATGGATGTATATCAGGGGTATAGAGATATATCTCTGGTTTTTGCCTTCAAAGATTCTAACCTAGCTCAAGGGAGATGAAATGAGCTTATATAGGCAAAACTAAAGCCAAGACTTAATGGCTAAGCAAGACCAAAGGATTCAAGGGGGGTGCAAAGGGGTCTTGGCTTCTTGGAGAAGCCAAGACAGCTGGCCAAGCTTCTCCAAGAAGCTTTGGCCAAAGGGTCAAGCTTCTAGAAGCTTTAAGGGTGCAAAGGTGCAAAGGGATCACCCCTGTGCACGGGGGAGTGTGATAGTGCATTCCAGCTGGCACAGCTGGCATGCACCATGCCTCAGAGGTATATAGGGTACACACCGGCCAGCCAAAAAGATCATCGGCACAAAAAAGTGCCGGTCGGCAACATAAAGTGCCGACCGGCCAAAGTTTTTGAGAAATAAGTGCTGATGGCCGAAAGGGAGTGCCGACGGATGGTAGGGGCAGCTGGTGGGATACAGGTATGGCTAGCAAGCCTCCTCCTACCCTCCAACGCAAAAACACACAAGTCTTGGTGCAAAACCAAGCACAGAACAAGCCGGTTGAGATGTCCTGAGACACAACGCGCAGCCGGAATCTCCGGGAACTCAAAGCGAACACAATCATGGGTAATCACCAGGTGTTCAAGCGGTGACGTCCAAGTCTTGAGGGCGGTCAAAAATGGGGTGTCTACAGTTGCCCCTCTTTGACAGAACTCGAAAGTCATAACAATGATGGTAGTGAATGTCAAAGCCCAGAGACGACCCATTTTTGACAAGGCCGAAGACTTAGACAAACAAACAAGACCAATAAGATATGCGCCCGAAGGCAGGGGCAAAATGCAAGACCATGCAAGAAGCCGAGCATAACCTATGATCACGCAAAGGAAGCTGTAATGAAGCACACATGCGACAGTTATAAGCTAGTATGTACCAGACTACACTACAATGCAGAAAGGATGTAAGAGAATTATGCAATTCTCTGCACGTCTCACGCGAAGGATACAATACCTGTGCGGCTCGTCCGATTTCACCGGCCTCAAATGAGCCATACATACAATATCGTGCCTGCAAAGAAAACAAACTTAACAGGTACAGTGTTGTTAGCAACATGCATGACAATACAGTCGAAAGTGCGTGACAATGCATACAATGTGTATAGCAAGATAGTAGATTTTGAACACATGTGAGTGAAGCAATGCACGCATGCAATGCAATGTGTATAGAAAGAGAACTTGAACACATATTAGTAAAGCAAAGCACGCATACAATGCAATGTGTATATAGGGGAACTTGACCACATATCAGTAAAGCAAAGCACGCATTTGATGCAATGTGTATAAAAAGGAACTTGAACACATATCAGTAAAGCAATGCACGCATACAATGCAATGTGTATAAAGGAACTTGAACACATATCAGTAAAGCAATGCACGCATACAATGCAATGTGTATAAAGGAACTTGAACACATATCAGTAAAGCAATGCATGCATACAATGCAATGTGTATATAGGAACTTGAACACATATCAGTAAAGCAATGCACGCATACAATGCAATGTGTATAAAGGAACTTGAACACATATCAGTAAAGCAATGCACGCATACAATGCAATGTGTATAAAAGAACTTGAACACATATCAGTAAAGCAATGCACGCATACAATGCAATGTGTATAGAAAGAGAATTTGAACACATATCAGTAAAGCAATGCACGCATACAATGCAATGTGTATAAAGGAATTTGAAATTGATCATGGTAAACATGATGCTGGAATGCAACGTACTGCAACACAGTATGATTGAAATGATTTAGGGAATTCATAGGATATAAAAGGATACGGGAAGGGACGTACTTCGCATGTTTCGAGCATTGCTCATGAAAGTTGTGGTACGAGGTCAACTCAAAGCTCCACTTACGTTCTGAAGACGCAGTTTCTTAGACTGCCTTAGATGATGAAGGTGCCAAACCACACGATTGACCCGAACAAGGGCGCAAAAGGTACGATGATCGGAAGGGGGAGGTTACCGGTGTCAAACTCAGCGCTCTGCTTCCCTGCTATTCTTTTGCTTTACTTCTCTTTTTACTAGGAGTTTAAGCACATTGCACTGCCTTAGGTAGGTTTTATTTCTCAAAAGCGTGTGTTTTTGCAAAACATATGATGGAAATGAAACAACTATTTGTTCAAAAGGTGCTATATTTGCATGTTCTATACATCGCATCGCAAGGCATCACACAACAATGTGACTGAAATTGACACTGGTGTTTTGAAAACAAAGCATCGCATCGTAATAATCAGGTAGTAAACTAATTACAACTCGATAAGCAAAACAGAGGGACTCAGCAAACTAGCTAAATACGAGTACACCTCAATAAACACTACGAGGACTTAAAGAGAGTGAAATACAACTCGATAAGCAAATATGCAACAACTTGATAAGCAAATGGGTGCGCCCTCATAAGAATTGATCACTGAAGGGTATTGGAAGTGGTGAGATTTTCCAAATTCCTAGCGTAAATAGCTCAGAGGACAAGGGGGAGCTCCACCGGCCCAGCAGAAAGGCTACCGGCCTTGAGGAATGGCCATCGGCCGAAAGGGTGCTCCATCGGCCAAAACAGATGGCCGGTCGGCACTATAATTGGCCGGTCGGCATCGAATCGGCCAATGAGAATGTTGACATCTGTCCTCCACTCAACCTTATCTTCTTCAAAAGGATCTCAACTCCGTGGTTTTCTTCATTTCCACATTGATTTGCCCCAAATGGAAGAATTTCTTGCCCAAAATCTCGCAACTTGGATTAACAACTTGGATGGCTCGGAAAATTTGAATTTTCGGGCTTTCGGCATAAACGCACTATTCACTTTGCGTCTTACCCCGCTGCATTTTCCATTCCTTCATGCCGCAGTAAGATTTTGGAATCCGGTGACACACGTCTTTAGCTTTAGTGGGCAAGAGGTGTGTCCTATCTTCGAAGATTTCCAAGCTCTAATGGAATCTGAGCGTAATGAAGAGATTTTGCCTCAACTTCGCTTTGGCCATGCCCAAGCCTTAGGGCGAATGTGTGGGCTCTCAATACCCGATGCTCGTTCTCTTATTTGTGATGGGACATTGGATGTTCCGAGCTTGGTTTGCCATTTTTCTGAGACTGGCGACCGCGGTGACCGTTACTGGCAAGGCTTCCGACGACACGCCCTTTGTTTGTGCATGCTGTCTCATTTTCTGTTTGTCTCAAGTTCCGGAGGGTCTAGTGTCCGGTTGATTGAGGTTGCCCAAGGCTTGAAGGAGGGCAAAAGCTGCATCGCCATGATCCTGGCTGAGACGTTGCTGGGCTTAGACGCTTTTCATCGTTGAGAAACGACTAGATTAGCGGGCAGTCCACTATTACTGCAGGTAATGTTTCCCTCCCGATCTCACATTCATGTTTACTCACATCACTCGGCTCTTAGGCTCTTTTTTTTTTTTCTCACAGAAACCCTTTTCTTATTTTTCCTCTCATCGCACATCTCTCTATTCTTTATTCTCTCATTTTTCATCCCTCCCCAGGTGTGGTTGATGGACAAACTGAAGGTCGTGGACTCCTGCCCAGCATATTCAGCTCGCGGCTACTTCTTCAGGCGACGCCTAGTTGACGCCCTTGATGAGGGTTGGTGGTTTGAATGGATGTGTAGTTTGTCCGCAGACCGCATTGTTTGGCGGTGCCCTTGGCTCAATCTCCCGGTGATGAGCTACAGCATGACCCGTCAACCCGGGATCCAATTGATTGGCTTGACTCACTATGTCTTCTATTTTCCATTCCGTATCTTACGCCAGTTTGGTCATGATCAGACTTGCCCGCCGGAAGGGATAGAGTACCCGGCTACATTCCCGATTCGAGGCGGTGGCCGGTATGCCTGACATGGAGGACGAGAGAACTCCTGGCCCCCGCTCCGGCTTTCAGTTGCACTTTGTCTGATGAGTGCCTGGACTGGCTCAATGAAGAAGCACAGGAGGGGCCTACTTTGGCATCAGCGGCTTTGACCAGCTCTGGGAGAGGGCGCAGGGACATCTGACTTGACCGTGCTCCGGATTTATTGCTTTATTAGTATTTTCAAGTTTTCTTTATGAATGTAATAAAAAGCAACTTCAATTGTATGCAAGAGCGAGAGAACTCTATTTGAAATCAATGAAATTGAAAGTTGTGGTACTGAAGATTTTCCGTTTTGGTCCAGAAATGGTCTTAGTTGTAAAAAGATTTACTTGAACAAAATCATCTTTATTAAAACTTTCCAAAACTATTTTCGATATGGATCAGAACTAGACACGCTTGAGATCTGTCCCTGAGATGCACAACCCCTGATCCTAGCAATTGGAAAGTTGCCCCTTGTTTGAGTGGTACCGCGGCACTGTACGGCAACGAAAAGTTGCCCCTAGTCTGAATAGCACTGTACCGGAGATTGCGATAAATGCTGATGGGCAAAGATGACCAAGATGATCAAATGGACAAAGTTGATCGGGGAAGAGTTTATGGCTGAACTTCAGGATGAAGTTGCCTACGTATCCCAATGATGGGAATCAAGCCTTACGTAGTTCAGGCTTGGGTTCACTCGAGTATTTTCACTCTCCTTTTGCGCTCTAACTTTTGCCAAGGCCGCCCTTTTGCGGGCTTTCAACCTTGCGAGCTCAGTTTTTATATTTTCTAATTTTTTGTGCTCTGAATTTTGCCTAGGTTGCCCTTTCGGGTTTTCGGCCTAGCGAGCCTCTCAGGGGTAATATTTCTTCAACTTGTCCATGTTGATCGGTTGGGAGAACTCTAGGCCATCTAGGTCCATCAGTACCACAGCTCCACCTGACCAGATAGACTTGATGATATAGGGACCCGTCCAATTAGGTCTGAACTTGCCCCTTGGGTCGTGGATGGGAGCTCGGTTGTCTTTGAGTACCAAATCTCCTTCCTTCAAATTCCTGGACTTAACTTTCTTGTTAAAAGCCCGGGCGATTCTGCGTTGATACCCTTGGACATGGTACAGTGCTTTTAATCTCCTTTCATCGAAGAGCATGAGTTCCTCGAATACGCTTTCTGCGCCATTCTGCCTCGGCTATTTGGCATTCACCAATTCTCGTAAAGCGGAACCTCAATCTCTATAGGTAGAAACGGCCTCCATCCCATATACCAAGGAATACGAGTCGCCCGGTAGAAGTTCTAATCGGCGTTCGGTAGCCCCACGAGCAAGCGGCAACTTATCGCGGTCCGATAGGTCTCCACCATCTTCTGCAGTATGTGTTTGATGTTTTTGTTGGCGGCCTCAACTGCTCCGTTGGTCTGCGGCCGATACGTGGATGACTTATAAAAAGCCACATTATACTTCTCCAACAAATCAATCACCTCCTTCTTGAAGTGAGAACCATTGTCCGAAATGATCTCATTCGGGACTCCATAACGGCAGATAATGTTGTTTCTGATAAACTTTGCGACATGCGAAGCCTTCAACACGGCATAAGATTGGGCCTCGACCCACTTTGTAAAATAGTCTATTGCTACCAAGATAAATTCATGCCCATTCGACCCCTTCGGGGTAACAGCTCCAATCACATCGATCCCCCAAACTGAAAACGGCCATGGTGATGTCATGTTATACAGCTTTGACGGCGGGATGTTCATGCGGTTTGCGTGAATTTGGCATTTGTGGCATCGCTGAACAAAGCCGATACAATCTTCCTCCATGGTAGACCAGTAGTAGCCTTGTCTGAGGATCTTTCGTGCAAGCATTACCCCATTCATATGTGCCCCACATTCTCCTCCATGGATGGCCTCCATCAGGCGCTTCGACTCTTCGGTTTCCACACACAGCTTATGCATTCCCAGATGACCTCTTTTGTACAACTTACCCCCGCAGATGATAAACTGAACAGCCATTCTTCTAATTGCCCTTTTGTCCTTGGCATTTACCCCTGGTGGATATGCCTCCTTTTCCAAGAAGTTCCATATGTCGTGATACCAAGGGTTGTTATCTTGCACTTCATCTATGGCAGAGATTGACTCGTAGGCAGGTGCAAATTTCTAGTCAATAATGACTGGACGCATCCGGACCCCAGATGGGATGTCTATCATAGAAGATAGAGTTGCTAGCGAATCTGCAAACCTGTTGTTCTCTCTTACTAGGTGAGTGAAATTTAGCTTTTCAAACCGAGCAATTAACAAATCCAAGGTCTGGTGGTAAATTATCATCTTTTCCTCTTTTACTTTCCAATCTCCTTTAGCTTGAGATACAACTAAGTTCGAATCCCCAATGACGTCCAATCGCCTTGCCCCTAGTTCTAGGGCAGCCTCTAGACTGGCAATACATGCCTCATACTCTGCCTCATTGTTCGAGACTTTGAATCGAAGCTTGAACGCTAAAGGGATACAGGAATCATCAGGCGCTATCAGCAACACCCCTATCCCATACCCGTATTGATTTGACGCTCCGTCAAAGTACATCGTCAAGTTTCATCTTCGATGTGCGAGAATGGCTTCATCACGAGCAGTACTCAACCGCTTCATCCCCTTCAACCGGGTGGTCGGCAAGGAATTCTGCTACCGCTCTTCCTTTTACTAACTTGCGCGTCACATACTTGAGATCAAATTCGGAGAGCAACAGCAACCAACGAGCTAGCCTACTCGTAAGCGCTGGTTTCTCGAAAAGATATTTGATGGGATCAAGTCGTGAAACCAACATTACAGAGTGAGCTAATAGGTAGTGCCGCAGCTTCCTGGTGGCCCATACCAAGGCCAAACAAGCCTTCTCCAGCGGAGTGTAGCGGGTCTCGTAATCCAGCATCTTCTTCCTCAGATAGTAGATGGCCTTTTCCACTTTATCTTCCGACTCTTGTGCGAGCATGCAACCCATTGTAGTTTCAGTTACTGAAAGGTACAGTATCAACGGTTTTCCCGGCTTTGGTGGTGACAATACGGGCGGATTCTGTAGATATTCTTTAATCTGTTCAAATGCAGCTTGGCATTGGCCGTCCCATTGGAACTTCTTTCCTTTCTTTAGAAGACCAAAAAGTGGTTCACAAGTTAAGGTTAGTTTTGAAATAAACCGCCTTATGAATTGCACTTTACCTAGAAAGCCGCGCACCTCCTTTTCAGTCATTGGTGGGGGCATTTCTAAGATGGCCTTGATTTTGGAAGGGTCGACCTCGATGCCTTTGTGTGTCGAAATCTCAGCATTTTCCCCGCTGTAACACCAAATGTACACTTTTGAGGATTCAACCGCAGCCGAAATTCCCTGATCCTTTGGAAAAACTTTTGCAAGGCGGTGTAGTGGCCCTCTCTTTCTTTGGAATTGACAATCATGTCGTCCACGTACACCTCGACCTCTTTATGGATCATGTCATGTAATATTGTGGTTGCAGCTTAGTTGATATGTAGCCCCAGTTCTTGACCCAAATGGCATCACTCTGTAATATGTACCTTAGGTGGTAAAAGTAGTCTTCTCCCGGTCTTCGGGTGCCATTACTATCTGATTATAGCCTGAAAAGCCATCCATGAATGAGAGCAAAGCGTGCCCCGCTGTGAAATCTACCAAATCGTCGATATGCGGCAAGGGAAAGTCATCCTTTGGACTAGCTCTGTTCAAATCCCTGAAGTCCACACATACCCGGATTCTGCCATCCTTCTTGGGTACTGGAACAATGTTGGCCAACCAAGTCGGGTATTCGGATACTAACAGGAAACTTGCTTCAATTTGCTTGGTGACCTCTTCCTTGATCTTAATGGCCCAATCAGGGCGGATCCTCCTGAGTTTCTGTTTGACAGGTCGGGCTTCGGGGTCAAGAGGGATCCGGTGCTGTACAATCTCAGGATCGATTCCAGACATGTCTTCGTAGGACCACGCGAAAACATCTTTGAAATCCCTTAATAAAGCGACTAAGCGCTCGCGTTCCTCCGAAGACAACGTGGACCCGATCTGGACCAGCCGCGGGTCCTTCTCAGTACCAATGTTCACGGTAGTGATTTCATCAATTAAGGGTTTAACAAACCTCTCCTGCTCTTGTTCAATTAGTCGTTGCAAAACCGGAGGAATTTCGTCCTCGTCGTTTTCATCAAAATTTTGAAAGTCCTGATTTAAGCAATAAACCAAAGGCACAGAAAAGTACTCGGAAACCACAGTCACCTCATTCTCATTAGGTACTTCCGAACCGTCCAATTCTTCTGTTACAACAGACTCAAAAGAGAAAGAAAAAGACGACCTGGACAGGACTGTGGCATCCGGGCTATCACCCCCAGGAATACCGAACTCAGACTCAGACGAGCTGGACCCTGATTCCGACTCACAAGATTCGGTGGAATCAGATTCCGGCTCACTACCTGACCCGGTGCTGCTTGATAAAAATCCCTCTTCATATTGCCAAATGAGAGAGGGTGCGATGGATGCATCCAAAATAGCTGATGGCAGGCCCGCAGCCGCTTCATTCCCGATCATGGACACCGAGAAGTTGTCCCCCAAGCACTGCTGGTCGATCGAAGGATCTGAAAGTAGACATGCCAGTGCTACCCCCATTTCAAGTTCTGTATCCTCAGACTCCGTTTCCTTGCTATGTTCTGCCTCGACTGTCGGGTCTGTCTGCTTGTTGGCAACATCCTCTCCAGATAATTGCAGGTCGAAGAAGATCTCAAAACCTGGCACACGCTTCTTTTCCGCATTCAACCATGGTTCTGGAAAGCCACAGAACGGAAAATCTTCCCCCTCCCGGACGAAGCGTCCGTTTAGGGTACCCTAGATGGGCCTGTGCATCAACTCAAAAGGCTTCCCAGCCTGTTTTGCTCTGGCTCTTCCAGCCATTTCCTTCCCTTTCCTTACCCAGTCTTCTTTGGTGGGCAGATAACCCAATCCAAAGGTGTGGGGGTTGTGCGGCACTTCGGCCAATGTTGCGACGCCTTTCCGACCGCTCCTTCCCAATCCCATCCCGGGGATGTGTTGGAGCTTGTTCATGAGATATACTTCTTGCGCGCTAACATATATCCCCTCATTAGCTGCCATGATGTTCTGTACTACCCGAGCTTCTGCTAGGGTAAACCCGAACATAAACACGTCTTCCATCCCGTGTTCGATCTCTAGAACGGGGGTAGATACCTCCGGTGGTGGATGGATCGATGAATTTCCAAAAACAATGGCTACTCCCTTCCCATAGGGGTATTTCACCACTTGATGTAAGGTAGATGACACTGCCTTTACCTGATGTAGCCATGGCCGCCCCAAAAGTAGGTTGAAAGTCGCAGGAACCTCCAAGACATGGAAATCTATCTCATGCTGCCCCGACCCAACCTTTTTTTGAATTTTAACTGTTCCCATCACTTCTCGGCTTGTGTTGTCATATGCCCGAATCACCTGGGCTGTCGGCACAAAGTCCGCGATTCTCAAACCGATCGAATACTCTGTCCTTGCCGAGCAGACGTTGATAGCGGATCCTGTATCAACGAGAACCACTGGTACCCATTTATTCCTACACTCCACGGAGATGTAGAGTGGCTTGTTATGGTTTACCCCCTCAGGCGGTAGTTCTTTGTCGGAAAAAGTCAATGTCGGGGTAGCTCCTCCTGGAAAGACTAACCCCACCAGCTATTCTGGCGTGGTTTCTATTGAAAGCTTGGCCTTGTCCATGGCCGATAGGACAGCCTGCCTATGCACTCGAGAAGCCATAAGCAGTCCCCAGATGGAGATGTCTGCTTGTATCTTTTTCAGCTGTCTCAAAACGGCCTCTTCCTCGAGTTGCTTTTCTTTCTGTTTTTCAGCCTCTTTATCCTTCCCAGACGTCTCTGGTTGGTCCAGGTGCGGGGGCTTAAAATACCGTCCGCTCCTCGTCATGTGATCAACCTCGCCAATATACCAGGTATCATCTGGTTGGTCACTTCCCCAGTCTTCGTCTGTGTGGGCAAGGCATAGATCATCGTCTTCCCACCACCTTCCATCTTCAACCGACAAGCACCTGTCTGGCTCTAGCACGACTGTTCTTATACTCGCAGTACCTTCTATCCTTGTGCTCGCAGCATTCCCTGTTCCTTTGATCGTAGTAGTCTCAATTCCCACATGGGCCTTTGCTTTCCTGATTCTCTCAGAATCTTCAAATCTTTCCTATTCTGATTATGTCAATATATCTGTCTGCTCAATAATCCCCGTGCTCGAGACGCTCCAATTCCGAGCGAAATTCTTGACATCGGCGCTCTCTGGCAATGTACTTTGTTCTTCGGCCCTTCCGGCTATTACTGACATTCTTGCCCCTGCCGGGCCCCGTTCTTGCTGGAACTCTTCTACCACATCTGGGTGATCGTCCAGCCATCCAGTGACCTCTGCTGTTTCCCCATAATCGAACCAGTTGACTGCTGAGTCCTCTGGATCTTGGTTGCGGTAAAACTGGAGATTGGCAAGGTCCTCTCCCACGGCTGTTACACTATCTGTTTCCTGTCCCAGACTATCTCCTCGGATTACACACAGTTCTCCTCTGGCTGGAAGTTCCACCGCTGGCACATCCTGGCCTATTGGTAAAATGTAGTCACCCGGACTATATGTTTTCTCAATACAAATTCCAAATCTCGCAGACTTTGGCTCAACAACTCGTTTTTCCTTCGGGTTCCCCTCTCCCCTGTTCTCGGCGATTACCACCACTGGCTTGGGTTGGGTCATGGAGACGTCCATCATGCACAAGTCGGTGCAATCGGGAAGAAACACCTCCGGTTTGGGCAGATGGGTAGGTGTGATGTAGATACTGGGGTCGTAGGACACGCCCCCAGTATGGATGAAATTGAGTCTTTTGGGTGGTGGAGCTTGGTTATGTGTGGGGAGGGGATTTGTAGTAACGTTGGGTTTCTCATGAGGCAAAATCACCCCATTATCAATGAGATCTTGAATTTCATGGCGTAATCGATAGCTTGGTCGATGTCGTGACCGTCTTTGTTGAAATGCATGATACTTGGCTGGGTTATGGTTAGGGGGAAGTTTTTCTGGTAGGGGCCGCGGCTCCAGGGGCTTCAAGTGCCCTTTTTTGATTAACACCCCCAAAGCCTTGGACAGGGACATGTAAAGTGGGGCGAAGGTTCTGGTGTTCTTGGGTGGGTATTTGGCTGTTGGTGGGTTACTTCCGGACGCACCGGAGAATGGCGCAGCTGCGGTATTTCTTGGGTTAGTGGTGACCATGCTCACTTCAGAGGCTCTCGTAGTTGTGGTGCCGCTCGGGCCTGCATTGCTACCACGATTAAAAGTTCGTCAGGGTTGCTCCCGGTCGTTATCAATCAAGCCTTGCTTCAAGGCATCCTCAATCTGCACCCCCATTTCATGTAGGTCAGAAAAAGTGGGAAAGGGGAGTACTATCATCTTCTGCATCAACTTGGGTTGGAGGTTGCGCACAACCATCCGAATCTGATCTTTGTCAGTCGGCCTAATGGTCATCATTGAGGCCTTGGCCCTTCACCGAGTTACAAAATCAGAGAAACTCTCCTTCGACTCCTGCCTAGTCATCTCGAGATCACGAGTTGTAATCTCGATTTGCGTGTTATAGGAGTACAGTGCAACGAAGGCCTCGGCCATCTCCTCCCAATTCCTCTTAACATCGTCTTCCAGTTTTGCATACCAGATGGCTGCTACACCCGACAGGGTGTAGACACCCCATTTTTGACCAACCTTAAGACTCAGACGTCACCGATTGAGCGCTCGGTGATGTTGCATACTGTGCTCGTTCAGAAGTCTCAGAGTCGCGGACGCATACGCCTCCGGACTTCCGAACTCTCTTCTGTGCCTTGTCTCGGTTTGCGAATCAGGCTCGGTTTTCTCAGTTTTCTTTCCCGCGGGAAGGGAGTGGTCCGTTAGACTATCTCCCGGTGGCCGTGTGCTACATTTCGTGGCCGCAGGCCATTTTGCCCATTTCGGAGCCCGGTTCCCGGTTTTCGGGACCGTCAGGCCGTGTGCCTTGGCTCGGGACCGCCCAACCATCTCCGAGTTCTCCGGTTTTTGGCATGCACCTCTGTTTCATCATTCCGAGGAACACTGGGGCCTCTGATGCCCACTTCGTGGCCGTATGCCACTTTCGGTGCCTGTAGCCGGTTTTCGGGACCCCGAACTGCGTGATTTGGGCCCCGAGCATTCATTTTGCATCAGTTTTCTCTGATTTTTGGCAGGAACCTCTGTTTTGTCATTCCGAAGGACACTGGGGTCACAGATGCCCACTTCGCTGCTGAACACCACTTCCGGCACCTGCAGCCCATTTTCGGGATCCCGAATTGCCCGGTTTTGGCTCCGAGCGTTCATTTCTCATTAGTTTTTGTTCAAATTTGGCAGGTACCTCTGTTTCAACACCAGGAAGATCACTGGGGGGTGGGAGGCCAGCAATTATCCCAGATGACCAGTTTCGCTCCTCCGGCGCCCGTTTTGCTCACTTCCGGGCCAATGTTGAACACCCTGGGCATATTTTCTTCCAACCAAAGCTGCATATCTGTGATCAGGGGACATGGGAGGACCCTAAGAACCACTGGTCGGCCAGAAATTATGGAGTTCATTTTTGAGCCCCTCCTTCAAGCTCTATGTTGTGGCTCCTGCTTCAGTGTTGCCAATTTCCGACCTTGGAACCTTGTTCCACACATCTAAGAGGATCCTAAAAGTTGGTGGTCGGCCAGTAATTGTGCATTTCAGTTTTGAGCCTCTCCTTCAAGCTCTATGTTGTGACTCCTGCTTCAAAGTTGCCAGATTCCGACCTTGGGGCCTTATTCTACACTCATGGGAGGACACCTTTACAAGGTGGTCGGCCAGAATTTTTTCCCTTCATTTTTGGGCCATAGTCGGCCGGCCAGGGTGAGTGGCTGGCCGACCAGGTGTGGTGGCCCGGCCCACCTCCCGAGTTTACTGGCCGCCGACTTCGCTTTCGGCTCTTTCAATTTGTCAGGATATTTTTTCAAAATATCCCGGGCATCCGGGAGATATTTTGGGAGGGAAAGCTTGGGTGCTTTTCCCTCCCTTTTACACCTTTTTTTTGGCCTATTTAAAGGGCTGCCCTCCTCCTTTGCTAGGGTTGGAACATTTTCTCTCAAGAGCCCTTCTTCCATAGCCTCCATTTCCATAGCCAAAACCTTGAAAAACTCTTCAAGCATCTAGACCAATCCTTCATCAACTCCAAGCACCACCATCAACAACTCCATTCCAACAACAAAAAATGCTTCTTCAGAGGCTTAGAAGCAACTTTCATCAAGGCAAGAAGAGGCAAAAGACTTGTCTTCAAGGGTAAGTTCCTAAATCCCTTTTTCTTGCATTTTCTTGAGTCATTTCTTTACCCTATTTCCCTTTTGTTTTGGGCTCCAACCCCTACTGGTTTTGGGCTTATTTTGAGCCCCTCTACAACTTTGCAGAAAGGCTCAACTTCATTTGGTGTCTCCATGATATACTTCTTTCAATACCCCCTTTTATGCCAATAAATTGCATGCTTTATTTTCCTTATGAGTGATCTGATTTCGAGACTGATGTAAACTGTTAGTAGGCTTATATTGAGCCCCTCTTCAACATTGAAGAAGGGCTCCATCATGTTTGGTGATTCTAGCATGCACCTCCTTTGTAATTCCTCCATTTTACCGTAAAATTGCATGAGTGTTTTGGCCTATTTTCAATCTGAGTTGGAGCATGCAACCTACTGATATTGTGCTTATTTTGAGCCCCTCTTCAACTTTGAAGAAGGGCTCAACCTGTTTTTCTTGCTCTACATGTCACTTGCCTTGAATTCATGTCCTATGCATATTTTGCATGCTTTGTTAGACTCATTTGGCTCCGGATTTAAGCCTTATTCAGGCTTAGAAAGAGCCTTATTTTTGTCTCCTTGTCATGTTTTGTTAAGGGCTTTAAGCCATTTGATGATTGGTTTTGGTACTTCCTTTGTATTCCATCTTATCTTCCGTAAAATTGCATGTTTGTTTAGGCCATCTTAGCTTCAGAATTCAGCCTTCATCAGGCTTAGAAATTGTCTTGTTTTGGTCTGTTATTAAAGTTTTATTAAGGGTCTCAAGTTGTTTGGTCATTGCTTATGGTACCTCCCTTTATAGCCCTTGTTAGCTCATTATATTGCATGCTATTTTGAGCCTATCTACATGCTGATTTTGGAGTTGTCATTCACTGTAAATATGCATTTTTTGGACTCCTCTTCAAAGTTGTAGAAGGAAATTTTGTGTTTTGAATTTTCCATATACCACTTGCTTTGTGATTCCCCTCTTTTCCCGTATTTTTGCATGCCATTATTGTCATATCTATGCTCATAATTTGGCCATATTTTGTACTGAAAAAATGCTATTTTTGGGGCTGCCTTGCTACTGTTTTTGCTGTCATGTGCCAATTTTGCATGTTTAGCATAGCCGTAGGCCATTTCGGGCACTTAATATCGCATTTCGGGATGATTTAATGCGTTGATTGTCATTTCGTATCACTTCGGGGCTGTTTCCCCCTTCATTTAGTGGCTGAAATTTGGTTTGCATGCTTGCATATCATTTTCCATGTCATTTCATGCTTTAGTGCATTGCCTCGTTTTGCACGCACTTCAAGGCACTCCATTTTCATTCATGGCTTCCTATGTGAGTAGGCCGAGGCTCTCTCATGTTGGTATAAGTCCATCATTACATTTCTGTACCATTTCCATGCTTGTATATCATCGCCTCGATTTGCGTGCCCGTGTGCGTGCATTTCGAGGCGCATCTTTTTTTATCCGACGGCCTCCTATGTGAGTGAGCTGAGGCTCTCCCATGTTGGTGTAAGCCCATCATTGCATTCCGTATGCCATTTCATTCCATTCCATCATCGCCTCGGTTTGCGTGCCTGTGGGCGCACATTTCAAGGCACTTCGATTGTATCCGATTTTCTCATTCCATCATCGCCTCGGTTTGCGTGCCTGTGGGCGCGCATTTCAAGGCACTTCGGTTGTATCCGATTTTCTCATTCCATCATCGCCTCGGTTTGCGTGCACATGGCGCGCATTTGGCTGCCAGTGTATCCGATTTTCTCATTTCATCATCGCCTCGGTTTGCATGCCTGTGGGCACGCATTTCGAGGCACTTCGGTTTTATCCGATTTTCATCTTACGGCCTCTTATGTGAGTGCGGCTGAGGCTCTCTCATGTTAGTGTAATTCCAATTTGCATTCTGTATGCCATTTCATGCCTGTATGTCACCGCCTCGGGCGAGCCCGTGGGCACGCATTTCGAGGTATCTCATTTTAGTCCCATTGTACATCATTTTTCATGTCATCTCATGTTTTTATGCTATCACCTCGGTTTGCGTGCCCGTGGGCACGCATTTCGAGACATCTCATTTTCATAGCATTGCGCATGCTAGGTTGTATATTAGTTGCATTTCATGCATATCATGCATATTGCACGGGAAACGAGGTACATTCCATACTCCGAGTGACGGAGTGTGTCTCAATTCCCAAGTCACCAACACTCCGGATTACCCATGATGGAGTTAGATTTTGTTATAGCATTCATATACATTCATCCTATATTGAGTTGTGCAATCCGATTCCTCGGCCATCATGCATCGAGATGCGTGATTGGTGGCACGAGGATCGAGGCATGCATATATTCGTGAAATACATTGCTATGCCCCTTTCCTGCTCTCTGTTGCAGCAAAATGAAGAATCAGCAACCTTTCGGAACTCGGCACGCATTTCAAGAAAAATGCAAACAGAGGCTAATCGGGGCACCGTCGTGGATTTCCGCGCAAAGGCATCCGGGCATGCATCATTTCATCATCCGGAGCAGTAGCAAGGCAGTCCCTGGCTCGCATGCCAGTGTTATTCTTTTTGTAATTAATTTGGTAATTAATTAGAAATCTGTAATATTCTTTTATTCGGGTTTGTATTATTATTTATTCGGACCCTCTGCGCGAGGGCAATGTTGTAATAAGGGTGTGTGAGTGTGATGTATGTCTTCCAACCCCCATTTCTTTCTCCCTTTTATTTATCCGCTTACAATGGTTAGATATAGGGCATATTTCAATTAGCATACAGCATGACAGCATGTTTGCATCATTCATCTGTTTTGCATGCACCGGGCTCGGCGCATCATACAAACTGCATCTGTATTTCAATTCCAAGTTGAGTACTTGATAGCTGTTGCATCTCATATGCCATGTTTAGAATAGCCGAGCCTGCTATAGTTTGCATCTTTGCATGTGTTGCATTAGGCATTCTGTATACTTAGGATCATGCATGGATTTCTAATCAGTTTCCTGTTTTGGCTCGGAGTACTCTGTAAGTTTTTATGCTTTAGCATCCTTGCATGCGTGTGAGTGTTGCCATGATAGCATGCTTACCATGAGGCTAAATACTTATGTGATATAACTGCCTTGAATGCCTGTGGGTGGAGGTTGAGTTATCTGAATTGGGACAATTCATCGACTGTTTGTTTTAAGCCCACTAGATAGTGGCAAAATCATGTTTTCTAAGCCCACCCGAGGGTGGCAAATCCGCATCTTAGCCTACTTGCGAGTAGCACCATCAAACCATTTTCAAACAAACAAACATGAAATGTTTTGTTCCAATTCAGACGGCCCAGTCTATACTTGTTTGCTGCGAGCATCACATAGTAATCTAGGCTAATAACCGGTTTAAGAACGCACAAAGTTTTCAAAAACAGATATCATGGTTAGTAGAGGCCGGTCTTTGACCGGGCGAGAGGGGGTGCTCACGATGTGACCTTCCCTAATCGTACCCAAGTTCCCGAGCCAACTTTGGTGATGACGGACACGTGGCCTTTTGGCACCGAGTCAGGGTTTCCTAAATTTCCCATTTTAAAATATTTAGGTGGCGACTTTGTTATCTGGCAAAGCAGTCCATGTTTGGCACTTCTTTCAAACAAATCTGTTTTCCTTCAAAACGATTTGCCGGATTTGGACTCTTTGGTTCAAGATTGAGAACCGCAACAAAAATCGAGTCCGAACTGTAGCGAGGTCCCCCGCGGGCGTTGTTACACAGGGTCCGGCCAAATAAAGAAAGCTTTTGTAGTCTGGTGAGGCCCATTGGCCTTAGAATATCTGAAAACAACCGTAGGTGCACCATGGGATCTCCAGATCCATCAAAGCGGTCGATTTGTGGCATTTTGAATTTGTCCGGCAGCGTCACAGCTGCGTCGGTATACCCGTCCTCAATGTCCGGAATAGTCTTGACCCCTTGGGATCTCTTGAACAACTTTTCAAGTTTGCTCAACTTCAGTGCGGTGGGATCAGTTTCGAACTCAAAGGGAGAGTCCGGTAGGTTGGTGGGTGTTTTTGATAGCTGAGGTTGGATTTGAGGTAGGGTCGGAGGTGGAGGTGGTCCCGTGGGAAGTTCTGTATCAGTCTGAATATTGGCTGTCTCCCCGACGTTAGGAACTCCTAGTGGGGGAGGAGCTTGATGCGAAGCGGATGCTCCGGTTTGCTGCTCTAGCCTGGCAATTGTCTCTGCCTGTTCCCTCACAACTGTGGCCTGTTGCCTGGCGAAGTCTGCCTGACGGACGGCATCCTGCTGCATTGCTTTCATGCTTTCTTGAAGGTGGCGCACCATCTCCTCCAAACTAGCCATGTTATCTTGCTCTGGTTGAGTTACTGGTATATATTCTCTCTCTGTCGGTGACACAAAATCTTGATCCCTACTGAACACAGGTGGGGTAGATAAAGCCCTCTGAACTGACTGCTGTACTGATGTCCTCTGCCTGACTGACTTCCGTCTAGTAACCGGGGGTAGTGAGTAGTACACTGGTTGTCCGTCTATCAGATCCTCAGATCGAAGGAGTCGACGACCTCTAATCCAGGGTGCTTGGGGGATATCTACCGGATCAGAAGCAATTGTGCTCAACTACCTAATAAAAAGATAAATAAAGCGTATAAATAAACAGACAATTGGACAGCACAACGGCATAAAATAAACATACAACACACGGCTGGATATCATAACACACTACCGTGAACTGGTACACTGTTCTCAAATCACGATTACTATTTCAAGTATCGCCCCAGTCTGAATCTGGTACCCAGATAATCGATTCCCCAAAATATCATATCGATGCCCTCGGGCCTGATACCCGATCTTGCAAACTGACATGTGTGTTCCTGTAGAGATACACTCTAAAAGCACATAGCAGATAAATGAGAGCCAGTACACCCCTATGTTGGGGTAGGGTTTCCCTGTCCTATTTTGTCAGGAACTAGGGTTTCACTACGCACACAGCGGTTTCAAACAACCTAATATCGGGTAAGCAACCTGTCCTAGTTTGGAATGGTCACTATGGATCCCGAATATGCACTAGGTCGAATGGTCAGAAAGGGTGCCTCGGTAAGAATCGGAGTTTGTGTTCCCATACTGGCAGAGCCCGCAACCGGTCAACCTTATGGACATGCCTTGACAAGACAAGCCTCCGGCAAAATGCTCAGGAATAGCAGATGGCCAACACGGTGTTCCTAGGCGCACCAATGCACATGCAATGCAAAGAAACACATAAGTGTAGTCAAAACGGGATATCACGAGTTCGAGTCAAGCTCTCTAAAGTCCCTAGCAGAGTCGCCAGAAACTGTAACACGCCCACGAGGGAACTCACGGGTTACAGTTCAGACTCAATTGTCACGGTTCTTAATCTTGAACCAAAGAGTCCAACTCTGGCAAATCGTTTTGAGAAAAACAGATTTTGAAAAGAAGTGCCAAACATGGACTGCTTTGCCAGATACAGAGTCGCCACCTAAATATTTTTAAAATGGGAAATTTAGGAAACCCTGACTCGGTGCCGAAGGCCACGTGTCCGTCATAACCAAAGTAGTCTTGGCTCGGGAGCTTAGGTACGATCGGGGAAGGTCAGCTATGCGCAACCCCTTTCGCCCGGTCTGAAGACCGGCCTCTACTAACCGTGATATCCGATTTTGAAAACATTACATGCTCTTATCCCAATTATTAGCCTAGAATTACTATGTTATGCGCACAGCAAACAAGTATAGACTAGATTGCCTAATTTGGAAATAATCATTGCATATCCGTTTGTTTGGAAAACAGTTTGAAATTGCTACTCGCAAGTAGGCTAAAATACGGATTTCAGCGAGTTTTTCCAACTCAAGCAATCCAATCTCCACCCACAGGCATTCAAACAGTTTATCTCATATAAGCACTTAGCCGCATGGTAAGCATACTATCATGTTAACATTCGCACACATGCAAGATGCTAAAGCATAAATACTCACATCGTACTCCATGCCAAAACAATAAACCAGTTAGCAAACATGCGTGACCTAGCTCATGTTAAGATGACTAATGCAACGCATACAGAGTGCAATTAGACAGGCTCGGCTATCCTAAACATGGCATGTGAAATGCACGAGTAACATGTATTCAAATTAGATTTGAAATACAATGCAGTTCGTATGATGTACCGAGCCCGATGCATGTCAACAAATGCATGGATGCACGCATGCATTGCATATAGGTATGCTAATTTTAAATATGCCCTAATCTACCATCATAAGCAGGTAAATAAAAAGGAAGAAAGAAATGGGGTTGGAAGACATACACACCACTCACCCACACTTATTACAAATTTGCCCTCGCTCGGAGGGACCGAATAAATATTACAGTCCGAATAATAAATAAATTAATTATTACAAAAGTTCCAATTATTAAATCAAATTCAATATATATATGTATAAAAAAAGAAAGGGGCCTCAGCCCTGCCTCGGGATGCGCGAATGATGCATGCTCGAATCCGGCTTGCCCGAAAAGCCCACCGCACCATCGCCTCTGTTTCCTTGCCTGCCTTTGAAGCCTCGCCAAAGTCCCAGGACAACTTCCAAATGCACCGCAGTACACCACCGGCTAGAGAAAATGGCCACCGGCTGCTTAAATTGACCACCGGCTGCTCTGGAGGCTATCGGCTGAAAATATAGTGCCGGTCGGCACATTATACTGCCGGTCGGCAGAAAGTTCTGCAGGGACGGTTTAACGGCAGCCAGAACCCGGCCGCAAGGGGATGATAAAGTTAAAGAAGCATCAAAGAATGCATGGCATGGGTTTTTAGGCATATTTATGCACGGCCATTGCCTCCTATCATGTTTGGGAACTCAAGGAAGCATGACCCTTGGTTCTTGGGCCATCAATTATGCATGTTGATGCATGATGGCCTAAGGAACCAAGGTTGCATTTTAATGGTAATGCATGCAACACACAAATGAGACCAAAACCTTATCATGTATAGATCAAAGGTCTTGGTGACCAAGAGTTGAAACGAGTTGCACCACTTGTAGTGTGAACTTCCCTCAACCCCTATGCTTGGTTTGACAACCCCAAACCAAGTAATGCAATGCATGTTATGCAAACATGACTCCATAACACAATCCAATGCTAAAATGCCAACATGCTAAATGTAATGCAACATGCAAGGTGCAAATGCAATGTAAGCATGGACAAATCAAGCATAGGCTCATCATGCTATAACACTTAATGAAACAAGTATGCAACAAACATGACGCAAGCATACAATGGTGGATTTAACTACAATGGGGCGGCCCTCAAATCTCCCCATAACAGTGGTAAAAGGTGCCCCAAAACATGAGCAAAATGCTATACAAGCATGCAAGTAAATAGGCCCAAAACCAAGGGCACCAAAGAGAGCATCTAACTACCATCAATATGATCACTCATGGCACATGTTGGACAACCAAAAACAGTTTTTTAGCATGCAAAATTACACCTAATCCCCTTATATGGCAGTCCCAAAATGCCTTGAAACATGGAAGCATGCAAATGGCCTATTCCTAGGTATAACATTACAACATTTCAAAGCATGAATGAGATGGTAAATGGAAACTTATAGGCATGATATAAGGACTGAAAGGTGATCTAAAATGATGCCAAATCATGAGATCAAGGTAGGCTAAACATGCTAGGGGCTCACACATCCAAGGCTTACAAGCCAACAAGCAAGACAACAATACCAAACATGCCAAACATGGCAAAACAGTGGCTAACAGCCCATACACATAGCAATATGATGCTAATGCCCTCATGGAACTATGCTAAAACATGCAAAGAACATGGCTTAGATGCATGGCATACTTTTAATCATAAGAGAGCATTTCAAAGCAAGTGTGTGAGAGATGCTAAGGGTCATAAATCCGACCAAAAACAGAGGTTAAACATGCTCCAAAACACTCAAAAAACTCTGAAATGAAGCTAAAACCGACCATGCACACATGCTACTTTTTAGGTCAAAAAACAAGGCAAACAAGGGACAAAGGGGAGAGGGGTGTCTCTCCCCTATATGAGACTTGAAACCATCTTCCTCACCACTGAAAACCCACTGGTTTTCAGTGGTGAGAAGACCAAAAACACCAAGTAAACAAAGCCTTAAGAAAAGGGGGCTAAAATGGCCAAAGCAAAGCCTAAGAAGGTGAGTTTTCACTCAAATCAAAAAGTGACCTTAATGAATGTTCTTGAGCAAGTAAAAACAAGATTTTTTTATGTTATAGACAAAGCTCAAAACACAAAGCAAGATGAGTAGAAACTAGTTGCAAGAATGGGGAAACTAAAGTAACAAGCTCACCCTTGAAGATCCTTTGAAGAACAGGTGGAGCAGGCCTCCTCTAGTGATCAAAACCAGTCCAAAACTTCAACAAACCACCCTCTAAGTCTCTCAATCTCGTGCTAAGGTGTAATGGTGTGTGTAATGGCGCAAAAGCAAGGTAAAACACACCTTTTAGGCCAAGAACACACACACAAGGATGAGAGAGAGAGGGAGATATAGATATATATGGATGTATATCAGGGGTATAGAGATATATCTTTGGTTTTTTCCTTCAAAGATTCTAACCTAGCTCAAGGGAGATGAAATGAGCTTATATAGGCAAAACTAAAGCCAAGACTTAATGGCTAAGCAAGACCAAAGGATTCAAGGGGGGTGCAAAGGGGTCTTGGCTTCTTGGAGAAGCCAAGACAACTGGCCAAGCTTCTCCAAGAAGCTTTGGCCAAAGGGTCAAGCTTCTAGAAGCTTTAAGGGTGCAAAGTTGCAAAGGGATCACCCCTGTGCACGGGAGAGTGTGATAGTGCATTCCAGCTGGCACAGCTGGCATGCACCATGCCTCGAAGGTATCTGAGTACACCCGCCACCCAAAGATCATCGGCACAAAAAAGTGCCGGTCGGCAACATAAAGTGCCGACCGGCCAAAGTTTTTGAGAAATAAGTGCCGATGGCCAAAAGGGAGTGCCGGCGGATGGTAGGGGCAGCTGATGGGATACAGGTATGGCTAGCAAGCCTCCTCCTACCCTCCAATGAAAAAACACACAAGTCTTGGTGCAAAACCAAGCACAGAACAAGCCGGTTGAGAGGTCCTGAGACACAACGCGCAGTCGGAATCTCCGGGAACTCAAAACGAACACAATTATAGGTAATCACCGGGTGTTCAAGCGGTGACGTCCAAGTCTTGAGGGCGGTCAAAAATGGGGTGTCTACAATAATTAACCCAGGAAATATGGAAATATGACATTGAGTAGAAAATCATGAAATTGGAAAGTTATGAGATTGAATGGTGTAGTTGGATTAGTTAATCACTCACCTATGAAATTGTTGATAATTTATCTGTTTGATGAATTTATTACCTGTTTAGAAATAATTGTTTTGGCCTATCAGTGGAGGATAGTCTTGATTGTTGTTGACACTGCATGATGATTAGGTGAATTAAAACTAATCAAATTAGTATGTCATTGAATATGATAGAGGGAACAACACATTGAATATGTGCTTTGCTTAATCATTGTATATGATAAGTGTTTAAATACATTGCATATGTATCTTGTTTGTGAGGAGATAGGGGATGTACTCTCAAACCTGTTTGGGAGGAGCTAGGGGATGGACTCCGTTGATAACTTAGTTGGCCGGAGTGTCTTGGGTGAAAGTCCCGAAATCTTAATTACGTTTGTATAACGTATGTGATTGAAGTGTTGAAGTATTAATGTTATGAGTTGTAGTCTCATTATAAACTGCCTGGATGAACGGAGGACCATAACTATGAATTGGTTTGGTTAATGAAATGAAAAGGGATTGAAATATATCTGTGAATATGGATTGGTTATGAAAAAGATGTACGTTTGTTTATATAAGTTAAACATTTACCCAATGCTAATGTTTTAGTTATCGTTCTTATTATGTTTAGCATATCTGTAATGGGTGTTGGCTCATCCTATAAGGGACATCATTTTTCAGGTACAGGTGATATGCTGCCTCCAAGGTCTTAGCCTGGAAGGTTTTGGGAGTTAAAGACTCTTTTGGTTATTTTTATTTTTTATTTTTGGTGTTACATGTAAATTCAAGCCAAGGGCTTAATGTGTTTAAAGTTAGAACTCTCCTTTTGTAACCAAGTGTTGGTTTGGAAAGTTGTAAGCCTGTAGGGCATTTACTTTTGTCATCAACATGTAATACTTTTGTTACTAAATACTCTGATAAATGGAATTATGTGTTATTCTCTTATGGCTATGAATGTCTTGTATAATTGGTTTATAAGTATTATTTTGAGGGCATGACAGTTCTAGATTAGAACTCTTCAAAATTGGGGTTCATTTAATAATAGTATTGGGGACAATTTGGGTTTAATCATTCGTCGAATTATAAGAGAGGAGGAGGGAAAGTCAAAATTTGAAGTTAACAGTGAAAGTTTTAATAGCAGAGTTAAGTTATGGATTAATGGGTGTTTTTTGTGTATTGTCGACTCTCTGTGTGTGTGTGTGTGTGTATGTGTGTGCTGGTTTGTGTTTAACTACTAAAGACGTCAGGTGAAGAAGAAGGTATGCGAAAGTTCGACGATTGGAGTTCATCGGTGGATTTTCCAAGAGATGGGTTGTGGGGAGATTTGATCTCTAATGCTAACATCGATCTCTTTGTCCCAATCGACCAGTGGCCTTGGTCTCCGACACTTAATTTATCGGGCCTTTTGCAACACATTAATACTACTAATACTCTAGCCGGAAACACCACCTCGTTGTCTACTTCGGCTTGTCTTTCTCTTCTCGCTAAATGTAAGTATTTATAATGAAATTTTTTCAATTAATTTTTCTAGACTGATGGAACTAGATTTTATGTGTTAATTATTATGCTATTAATGAATTCGAATACTAAAGTAATTCATATGAGGTCACCAATACCTATAGGCCATGTTTGATTCACAAAAGTAATAGTAAAGGTATTAATAATTTCATCAAATTAGTGTGGTATTCACTATCCAATTGAATTAACAGGATAAATTATCCCCTTGGCCATTATTTAATTAGCATTGGATAAGAAAACATATGAATGTAGAATTACAACTATATTTATCTTTTTTCCGATCTTACCCTCTATCAATGTTTCTTCACAATCTTTACTTTATCAAAATTTCTTCATAAACGTCGCTTTGAAAAAAATTATAAATAAATAAATAAAAGCAAAATAAAAATACAAAATACAAAGCTACGATTGATTTGTTTTTTAATTTTTTTTTCTAAAAATATAAACTAATTTGATAAAATAAATATCAAAATTATTTTTAATTTTTTAAAAATTATTTTTAGCCTTCTGAAAGATAAAATTATATAAAAATAATAAGTGTTTTAATTTTTAGTCAAGGGTAAAAGAGTTTTTTTTTTATTTTATTTCCCAACTCAGGATATACAATCTCACCCACCCCTACCCCATTACTAATAATCTTACAAATTTGTTGGATTAATTATCCATTGGATTAATAATTCTGAAATAAAATTTCAAAACAAACACATGATTATTGGGCCTACGGATTAATAATCTCAATCCCATGTTCTAATCCTATCAATCAAGCATGCTCATAATTTGTTACCTTAACTTTATTTTCTCTACGAATTATTAAGGAAAATTTACCGTTAAATCCCATTTTGAGGAATGATGATCCATTTAGTTTCAAGGATTTTTTTATAGACCAATTAGTCTCATTAAGTTTAGAAAGATAGATTTAATATATTATTTAGAAATTAGATTTACAATTATGCCCTTATTTCTATTATGTTTCCTTATCTTTTTCTTCTTTTGTGCCAGTTATGATAATCAAATTTTGGATGAATTTTTATATGAGAATCTTTTTTATTTAGAAAACATTTTAAAAAGACTACAAAAATGAGTTGAAATATGGCATCCCTCAAACATTTCAAAAGGAGTACAAAAACCCCTTAGTAAATTTTTAACAAATGTATAATTTCAAGCTGTAACACTCCAACATAACACTTAAACGTAACACTCCAGTGTAGTACTTAAAAAAAAATTAGTATACTTTTTCAAAACATAACACTCCAAAAAACCTTTAGTGTAACACTCCAATGTAACACACACACACAAACAAACAAAAAAAAAACTCATTGGTGTACTTTTTCCAAACTTAACGGTATAATGTAACACTCCAAAAAAAGGATATGGGATTCTTCAAATCATTCCAAAACGATGTAGGATTCTTCAAACCATTCCAAAAGGAATACAAATATTTCTTAGTAAATTTTGTGCAAATATATAATTTCAAATTATGAGTGTTACATTTGAAAAAATTATATTAAGAAATTTTTTAGTACTTTTGTGTGTGTTACATTGGAGTGTTATGTTTGAGATTACATTGATTGGAGTGTTACGTTTATAGAAAAGTACACTAAGGAATTTTTTTTGTTTGTTACATTGGACTGTTACGTTTGGAAAAAATACACTAATGAGTTTTTTTTTGAAGTGTTACGTTGTGAAGTTTGGGAAAAGTGCACCAAGGAGTTTTTTAGTATGTTACATTGGAGTGTTATATTAGAGTGTTACATTATTGGAGTGTCACATTTTTTGTCGTAATGTGAGATTTGTTCTAGGAGGGAAAATTCAAATTCTCTATAGTGCGGATTGTCCAAATGTGTAATTTTACATTTAGAGAAACTCACTTTTATCCTTAGAAAATTAAACCCAAACATTTAAGTGACTAGCATTTTCCGTAATTTTCACTTTAATGAGACCTTTGGATTCATTAAAATAAGAAAAGAAAAGGGAATACTAAACAGTTAATAAGATCACATTTTATGATTTATTGGTACTTCACCCAAATATTAAAATAAAGAGAGAACTTTTTAGATAAAATACATACAATGTTGGAAGGTAATAAAAATAAAAGTAAATAATTAATGATAAATGGAGGGTAAATAAATAGAGAAAGAATTTAAGGGAGAAAAAGGGAAATTTGTTCAAATTTGTATTGTTGATGTAATAGAAGTAGGGAAAAGTTAAAATTCAAAAAAAAAAAATTATATATATATATTGTAAGATGCAATATAGTTGAGACATTTTTAAAATTTATATTTTATTAATTTACCTTTCACTTTTGAAATTTTTTTTTTTAAATTTTACTTTGATCTCTTATCTTCTAGTTGTAACAATTAAATCCTTAAATTTCAACCCACTTTTCATTGTGGATCTCCTATTAGCCCATCGTTTAAAATTAAACTTAAAAGGCCAAAATAGAATTTGACTAAAATTTGAGGGTGAAGTGCGATTTTTCATGTCAATTTTTTCGTCTTACATTTCTAAAATGAGCTCACATAGCCCCATGAGTACTTTTTCCATTTAAATTTCTAACGATTAGTGATGTCATAATTCATGACCACTTAAAAAAAGGGGTTGAAGTATGATGAGTTAGTTGTTGCAATTAGAAGATGAAGAATCAAAATAAAATTCAAATGAAAGTTTAAGAGTGAAAAGTATTATTTTTTCTGTATTTTATTTCAATTAGTCAATTAGTATGTGAATCATTTATTCAAAGGTAATTAAAAAAAATAACACTAATTAAAATTAAGAAGTCGTATATCATAATATCAAGATGTTATTTATGTAACAATTGTATTATAAAAAATGAAAAATATTCGTAGAACATTAAAATACACATGATATAAAACAATTGAATGGTTCTTAAACAAATGAATAGTACATAAGGAAAGAGTGAAATGTATCCGTATGCTTGTCATGTATCTTGTGTTGGGGAATTTTCAAAATGATTTTGAAAATTTATAATTTTAGTTTTGGGTGTTTTCAAAACCTTCCTTACTTTTCTTTGAAAAGCTTGAAATAAGTTTGGGGACTTTGTCCCACATCGAAAAGAGACGAAAACATGGAGCCCTTACATTGCGTTTGGTTGGCGGATTTGGGAAGGGATTAGGAAAAAGAAAGGGAAAAGGTAGTTGAAATGTGAATAAAATATATCTATATTTCACCTAGTGTCACACACATTTTCCCTTTCCTTTTCCAAATCCCCCCCCCCAGATCCTCCAATCAAACACATCGTTAATAAAGTGCTACATGGAATATTCCTTTGAATATGGAATTTTGGAATGGATACTTGTGTGCATGCAATCACACCGCAAGGATGGTCCGTACACGCATACGCGTGCGTGTGTGGCATGGGTAGTGGGTTGTGTGGCATTTGATGACGCACTTTGCACTTTGCATGGATGCATCAGCGCAAGGCGCCATTAGGGCGCTTTTCTATTTGCATCAGACGGGTAGGAGCGATGACATGAATCCGACGTGGTATGGGTGACGTGGAACACAATTAGCTCCACGTGGCAGTGATGTGGCGTCCGTTGGTGATGAGTCAACCAACTGATCAAACGGTTACGTATCTGATCTAGAGCGGTTTGATCATAGCCGTTCATTGGAGATGTACGCAATTGTACGATTGAGATGGCACCCGATCGTGATTAGGTGTGATTAGTCAAGGCATCTATTTGGTGTGAGATTGATCTGCTCCATACATCGTCGATCCAACAGTTAAATCTGATCGAATGCGATCAAGGGACATGGCCATTCGATTAGATGCATCAAGGCCTATAAATAGGCTGGGAAATCAACCATTTCAATCATCCAAAAAGTCCAAAAAGCATTCCTGTAATTTTCTCTCTTTCCTCTTGATTTACAGTTTTCGATCAAGAGTTTCTTAAGCAAGTTTCTACTTTTCTTACTGGTAATCAAATTCTACAGACTTAATTATCAGTGTCTTGGTGTTCTTTATTATATCAACAGTATTTTGATCTACTGTCGTCAGTGCAGACATCGGTAGACTTGATCCTTAGATCAGGCTTTATTGTATCTTGAAGGCAAATTTGCAGTAATTCCCTGCACACCTTTTGGTGGGTGCAAATATTGTCTTTAGAAAAGCGACTAAGTAATGCAACTTGAAACACCAAATTTATGTTCTATATAGACAAAATCATCGCCAAGTTTTGTAGACCCGAAGACCACCAACTAAAGAATTCAAGATGAATTGTTTCAACATCTTGTATATCATATTGTATGTCGGACAAATATACATGTATTATAAGCTACAATCAAGATAGAATAAGAACAACGAAATTGAGAGTGATTAAGAAACAGTTTTTTTTTTCAGTAGTAGACTTATCTCTCTCTCTCTCTCTCTCTCTCTCTCTCTCTCTTAGTAAGAATATAATTCATTTAATCATCAAACATATCACTTTCCCACGAGCCCAAAAAAGCAAGAGCAGTCAAAGAACACATTGAAACAAACATAGACAAATATGAAAGCTATTGTTCTTTGCCATTTCAAATATAGCATAGATTATTGTTAACTTTCATTTATCTTAGTCTAAAAGGTTTCAAAAAAATAAAAATAAAAAATAGAATGATATTGAGTAAAATTCTTCGGAATGTCATGTTGTTCTAATATGGCTGGAATTGTTAACTTCATAGGCTATCACCAATGATGGTCATGTTGCTTATTTAATGCATTCTAGAGGTTCATTCAATCACTCATAAGTTGAAAATTTCAGTAATCACAAACATATCTAATTTGGAGTCCGAAAGCCTAGAATTACAAAAGCTTGGTGATGAAGCACAATTGGTTTGCTTGAAACTCTCAATAATGAAAGAGGTGCTTCTTGACTTAGCAAAATGTCCATCTAGAAAATTAAAATTATTACTGCAGGAGGCAGAAACTTTGGAGCCAATACCAGCTTTTATGATTGAAGAGCCAATGACAAACTCGCTTTGGATCTTGATAAAATCGACTGTAGAATATGCTCTGTCTCAAATTTCGACAACTGTTGAGAATCTGTACCAAAGTGCACTTACAACTTCATTGCAACCTTTTGTTCTTGACCCGCGTAACAATGAACTTCATTGGTGCAAGATTGCCTCTCTAATGTATATGTTTTCTTTGGACGGTGGTTTGGGTGTGGACTGTGGACAACATAGCCATGCTTTTTAGTTGAAGTTACCATTTTGGACCACAAATGTGCAGTTTTACTACTGCAAGGAGCTCCTTATGCTCAATCGTGATCAATATTACAATGTCAGGGGGACCTTGGCTTTGCTAGTGTTTGAAACCTCTCGACGGTCCTATGTTGGTGTACTTGAGCTTATAATGACTTCGCAAAAGATCAACTATGCTCCTAAGGTAAGCAAAATCTATAGAGAACTTGGGGCTGGTCCTCAAATTAGCTAAGCAAATAAAAGTCAATATATAGCGACCCTAGTTTTCCCCCCATTGATTAGTGTAATCCGGACTTGGTTCCGTGGATGTTGGTTATTGTATTTATCTTGTTTCCGTCCTTCAATACTTTGTATTTGAGTTATAGGATGTTTTGGACAGGTTTGTTACAGGTTGGGTGTGATTGGGAGCAAATGGTTACTGCCCAAAATTTTGGTTCTTCGCTCGAGCGAGCTCCTTGTTTTAGATCCTTCGCTCGAGCCAGGGTTCCTTCGCTCGAGCGAGAGTTGGGTGATGTGTCTGGTGGCTCGAACGAGAAGTCTTGCGCTCGAGCCTGCGTCTGCGTCTAGTTCTGGACCTGAGAGTTACATTTCTTGGCTCGAGTGAGCTTTTCTTCGCTCGAGCGAGCGAGGTCTATGTTTTGGGTTTCTTCGCTAGAGCGAGCATTCTGTCGCTCGAGCGTGCTTTTGGGTTGCAGACCTAAAGATTTGGATTGTTGGCTCGAGCAAGGTTTTCTACGCTCAAGCGAGGTTTCTTTGTATCTGGTCGCTCGAGCGACCACTTCTTCGCTCGAGCGAGCCTATGTTATATTAGTAGACAGTAGCGGGTAAACACTTCACTTTTTCATCCTCTTTTTCTTTCAAACCCTAGATCCGAGCTTTCTCTCTCTCTACACACCTTCTCTCTAGGGATTCATCTATTTTTAGTGTGTTTTTACCCTAGGTCCTTTGTAAGAAAGATAGAGGGTTGTGTGGGCTACATTTTAATCTGAAAATTTGTGGATTTGGAGCACTTTGAATTTTCACCATCTTCTCCATTTGAGCTCTTCATTTCGAGGTAGGGATACCCTACTCCATCTTATGAGTTGTCTTTAATTTTGGCCATTTTGACTAGTTGGTGATGTTGGGTAATTTTGGGAAAAGTTAGGGTTGTTGTGTAATTTATAAAAGAGGGGTTTTCAAATATTAAAAACCCATATGTATGTAAGACTTGGAAAAATGGCATTATAAGTGTCAAATTGAGGAAATTGAACCTTAGGGTTGATTTTTGGTAAAGGGGGAGAATGCCCTAATTATTGTGATGAATTAAATGGTATAATTAATTTGGGAAAACATGAAATTGAGTTGAAATCCATGAAATTGGGAAATTATGGGATTGAATGGTGTAGTTGGATTAATTTATCACTCACCTATGTAAATGATGATATTATATTTGTTGATGCATTTATCTTTTGTTTAGAAATAACTGCTTTGGGCTATCGGTGGAGGATGATAGTCTTGATTGTTGTAGATATTGTATGTTGATTAGGGAAAACTGAAACTAATCACATTGAATTTGTCATTGAATATGACGGTTGGAACAATATAGCAAATAGGTGTATTGATTACTTATTGTATATGACAAGTGTTTTATTACATTGTATATGCATATTATTTGGGAGGAGATAGGGGATGTACTCCATGGTTTGAGGGAAGATAGGGGATGGACTCTCAAACCCTTTTTGGGAGGAGATAGGAGATGGACTCCATTAATACAGCAAATATGTGTATTAAATTGAAGTATTGATACAACAAATCTGTGTATCATTTGTGAAGTATGGAAGTGTTTTAATATGATAATGATGCATCAAATATGTGTATCTATTGTGGAATAGGGAAGTGTTGGTATATGAGTTATAGTCTCATTGAATTGCTTGGCCAGGTTCTGAGCCATGTATATGAAATGATTTGGGTAAGTAAAGGAGAGTGGATTGTAACATGGACATAATTGTCATGGGACTGTACTGTGATATAACTGGTTTATAAGTGTTAACCATCTATCAAATGCTATTGTTTTAGTCATTGCTTATATTTGGTTTAGCATCTCTCTACTGGGTTGTGGCTCATCCTACATGGGACATTATTTTCAGGTACAGATGGTATGCAACCTCCAAGGACGTAGCTTGGGAGGCTAGAGGCTGAAAGACTTTTTGTGATATCTTTTATGTATTACATGTAAATTCAAGCAAAGGGCTTAATGTGTTTTGAGTTAGTACTCTCTTTTTGTGTAACCAAGTGTTGGCTTGGAAAATTGTAAGCTCGTTGGGCATTTACTTTTGTTGTCAACATGTAATACATTTGTAAGGAATACTCTGATGAATGGAATTAAGTTTTGTTTACTTATGTCTATGCATGTCAATAAATGTGGGTTTCTATGTATTATTTTGAGGGCGTTACACAATAAATACCTATTTTTATTCTTAATTTCTTAAAATTTGGAAATATACTGCCATTCTTGCCTTGGCTTTCTTATTATATTTGTATGTTACAAAGTGATTGAGTTGAGATGAGTAGTTATGGTGTGGATGGTCATGGTCCTCTGTGGTGAAGTTTTTCTGTGATGAAACTGGAGTAATTATAGAACTAGATAACACACGACTATTCTAATAGGTATTAAAAATCATAGTGCATTCCATATATTATGGGTGCAAGATGCTCTATAATGCAATTCCTATAGTAGGAGATACCATAATGACTCGGCTTTGGGGTAGTTTCTCTGTGGACAAAGCCAACTTAAATAAATCATTTTAATCCTCATCATTTACTCCCCTTTATTTTAGTAAGCTCCAATGTTCTTCATCTAAACGTATTCTATCAATATGGATCACATTATCCATTGGGTGTACATTTAGAGATGGATAAAATTGCTTCTTCCCTTCTTTTTATTTATTTATTTTTATTTATTTATTTATTTATTTTTTATGTAAAGGATCTAGTAGGTTGGTTTAATATAAGCCTGAATTTTTTTTTTTTTTTTTGTTAATTATTAGAAATTGTGCATGCTTCAGGATCAGTTGGAGAAATATATAATATATATTATTTTGTCAGCAGCAGATTTTTCTATCATGGCAATCCTTGAGCCCTCAGTTTTTGAATTGGCATATTAAGCGAGTTTCCCCCCTTTCCTTTTTCCCCGAGTCTTAAGTTTCTTTTTATTACCAGATTGATGATCAAATTTGTACAACCCAAATTGTTAAAATGATTTTGGTGTTTGGTTTTGTCACGGCCCAATTTTTAATCACACGGAAACATTACCAAAAGCTTGTAATTTAGGTCCTTTTTTTTTTTTTTTACAAATATCTATTACCCTTGAGTAATAGAAACATAATAGTACCTGTTCTCTCTCATGATGAATACAACAATAATAATAATAATAATTCATGTCAAGCTCCCGCTATGGAGTTACAAATAAATAATTACAAACATTAATGCACAATGAGATTACACATAAGAGATACATGAACTTCCTAATCCTCCAACCAATCAATTCAAATTCTTTTCTTGTAAAAAAAATGAAACAACAAGGGGTGAGCACAATTGCCCAGTAGGAATCTCATAGTTCAAAAACAATAACCATCCTATAGATAGAAATAATCATGCATGCAAGGTGATACCATATAGTACAGTGACATTTTGTAATTTCAAAATATCATATGTAGCGTATCTTTTTCTCGAAATTTATTTAGCATATCTTTTTCTCGAAATTTATTTGAACATTTAAGGAAAAACCTTCGACCATCAAAACTATCCCTTTTCGTTAGAAAACCATAAATCCTTTTTGAAAACAAATACGTTTTAGGAACAACATCATTTTAAATTTATTAACCCATTCCAAAATATTCCTTGTTAAATTCCTATCTTAATATTCATCTTTTTATTCCCATTCTCCCCTTTTACTAGTTACATTTATTATAACTCCATAATCTCAAGTTCAAGTTCCCTTAATACTCCAAAACATCCCACATACATGCTACTCCAACCAATCTATTCATATTTGTTGTAACTCCTCCATGTAGAAATCCAAATCTCCTCTATATTCAATAACAATTACATTACATCTACATTTGCATTATCAATTATAATCCAACATATTACAACTACATCACATCCACATTTACGTTATCAATTAGAGTTCAAACATGACACAAGAATAACAAACCCTTTTTAACACAATGACTCAATTATTTACAAAACAAAACTCAAAATTTCCCCTTATAGTTACAAGCAATCTAGTGAGTCTATCATCACCAACCTCTAATCCAATGACCATCTCATTTTCCATCCTTTCAAATAATGTCATATTAAACACCGAATCCATTAACAAGTCATCTCCACGAATCACACGCTTTACCGGTCACAAGCCGGAAGGAAGGCGGAACCTATTTCAAGCGCTACGCTTTGCCGGCTCAAAATACGACGGGAAACGGACCCCGAAACAACATTACATTCCATAAATTTTATCAAGTCATCCGTCATTGTGATTAGTGGGCAAAGCCAACACATCATTCATTATTCCCGTAACACATTAGTTCAAAACACATCCACCATAGGTTAAAATTCCACTTACATAACAAGTACACATTATGTTCCACCACCTTTTTCTATTACCCACCAAGTCATTCATGGGTCATCCACCATAGGTTGTAATTATTGGGTTCAAACTATTTCTTTACTCTTCCATATTATTATCAAGTCTTCCAAATCAATTTTCACAACACATCGATTATCAATTACTATGTGAGGCTATAAATTAAATCTCTAGAATTTATTTCTTTGATACAACTCCCTCACGTAACATCGTCATATTTCACAATCTCCCATTTATTGTTACTCATAGTTATCTTAACCCAAACTTGACTTAACACAATTTAACATAATACAATAAGATTCTTAAATATTCACTTCATCATTTTATCACAATTCCCGCATCATCCTTACCATTAGTAATTTCTTTTCCCCAAGTTTGGTTTCATATTATAACATAATTTAAAATATCAACATTATGAGTTCAATCGCAACTTTTACATAAATTACTCAAATTCTTTAAAATTTCAATTGAACTTGTACATGTGTAATTTAACACCTTAATTTCATGATTCTATTATTAATTGAAGCAAAACCATTAACCATCTTCATGAGTCAAACTAGGGTTTTTAAGAGAAGTTAAAGCTTTTCACAAAAACACATTTCATTCCAACCCTTCTATTACTTTTACACCCAAACTCATGACCCAAGATCATGAACCAACAAGTCAACCCAACTCTCTTCAAACCGTAACCCCCAATCTCATGAGTCATCACAATATACATAAAAATATAAACTTTTGTATTTATATAAAGAAAATACCACAAATCTATCCATAAACAAGGATATTGAAAGAGAACTAGAAACCCCTACCTCTTGAAGCCAAGAGATGACGACCTAAAAATCGATGGCGACGAAACCATGCAGTAATCGGACCAAAAGGAAGCCCTTGACGAGATCTACAACTTTTCTCAAAGGACCATGGTGAAAAGATCACTTTAGGTGAGCAGATCGAGAGATCTAAGTGTCAAAAGCTTGATTTTAGAGAGAGAGAAAACTCACGGTTTGAGAGAGAGGAAAGAGGAGAAAAGTGAAATGAAACTATGTTTAGAGCCTATTTATAGTAGTAGAAAAGTAGCCCTAAGGTCAATAAAATAATAGGCCCATGTAGACACCCCATTTTTGACCGACCTTAAGACTCAGACGTCACCGATTGAGCGCTCGGTGATGTTTCATATTATGCTCGTTCAGAACTCTCAGAGTCGCGGCCGTGCGCCCTGCCTCCAGGCTTCCGAACCCTCTTTTGTGCCTTGCCTCGGTTTGCGAACCAGACTCGATTTTCTCTGTTTTCTTTCCTGAGGGGAGGGAGAGGTCCCGTAGACCATCTCTCAGTGGCCGTAGGCCATTTTGCCCATTTCGGAGCCCGGTTCCCGATTTTTCGGAGCCGTCAGGCCGCGTGCCTCGATTCGGGACCACCCAACCTTCTCCGATTCCTCCGATTTTTGGTAGGTACCTCTGTTTTATCATAACGAGGGACACTGGGGTCTTAGATACCCACTTCGTGGCCAAACACCACTTTCGGTGCTTAACGGCCAGTTTTCGGGACCCCGAACTGCGTGTTCTGGTCCCCGAGCATTCGTTCTGCATCGGTTTTTGTTCATTTTTGGCAGGTACCTCTGTTTTATCATAACGAGGGACACTGGGGTCTTAGATACCCACTTCGTGGCCAAACACCACTTTCGGTGCTTAACGGCCGGTTTTTGGGACCCCGAACTGCGTGTTCTAGTCCCCGAGCATTCGTCTTGCATCGGTTTTTGTTCATTTTTGGCAGGTACCTCTGTTTTATCACCGAAAAGATCACTGGAGGGTGGGAGGCCAGCAATTGTCTCAGCAACCAGTTATGCTCCTCCGGCGCCTGCTTTTTCTCTTCCTGCTAATGTTGAACACCCTAGGGCCATTTTCTTCGAGCCAAAACCACATATTTGTGTTGTACACACATGGGAGGATCCTAAAAACACATGGCCGGCCAGTAATTCTTTTGCCCATTTTGAAACCTCTTTGAAAAGTGGATCTGGGAAGGAAAAGTCTGCGCGGCTTCACCGAAACGGGCGTAACTCTTTGCACAAGAGGAATTAAAGTATGAGGCCACCACCATTGGAAATTTTACTTCCGGGGCTTCATTTTTCACTTAAGAATCTCCTAAGTTCAATTCCGGATGGAGGAGATATGGTTGATTGAAGTAGGGCATCACTCCGGTTGGACCGAAATCTGCGCGGCTTCACGGAAACGGACATAACTTTTTCCACAGGAGGAATTTTGATGTAAGGTTTGTGCCATTGGGAAGCTAACTTCTGGGGCTTCAATTTGGACACTCGAATGGCCACATTTGGACTTCCCTAGCACCCACCGGCCAGCCTTCTTTCCGGCAGTTCCTGAAAACTAGCTGGCCGGCCAGAAAATCTAGCTGGCCGGCCACCCTTTTTGTGAAATGACCTTTTTGCCCCTGTAAGCTGGCCGGCCATTTTCCTCTCCCTCAGTGTATTCTAGCTGTGCCAGCTGGTTGCCAATTGGACCATCCTCCATACACGTATATGGAGGATTAGAGAGGTCCTTTAGATTTTCTTATGCCTTTCCTCTATAAAGGAGAGGCTTGGCTTCTTGGCTCAAGGTTAGACATTGTTTAGACACATTTGAGAGAGATATACCTTCCACCTCCCATTTCTCTCCATTTCCAAGCTCCAAAGTCATTTTTCTTCAAGTTTGGTGTCATTTCTTCATCACCATCAAGCATCCCCATCACCACTCCATTTCCATCAGCAAGGAGAGGTTCTTTAGAGGCTTATGAGCATCCATTCTTCAAGCAAAAGGCAGCCAAGACTTGTCTACAAGGGTAAGTCTCCATTTCCCTCTTTTGTAGCATTTTCTTGCTTCATTTCTTAAGCTTATTTTCTCACTGTTTTAGACTCCGACCCTAACTGAAAGGGTCACTATTTTGAGCTTATCTTCATGTTTGTTTAAGGGCTCAACTCTGTTTGAGACCTCCATTTGGTACTTGCTTCAATACCATCTTATATGCCATTTTTTTGCATGAAATTTCTAGCCTATGAGTGATCTGTTTTCGAGCATAATGTAAACTGTAAAAGGGCCTATTTTGATACCCTCTTAAACATTTAAGAAGGGCTCAACTCTGTTTGGCCCCCCTATCTTGCACTGGCTTCATAATCTCTCCTATTTACCGTAAATTTGCATGATTTGTTTGGCCTACATGTAAATTGTTTTGGAGCATGTCATGAACTGTGAGTAAGCTTATTTTGTGTCCCTCTAAAACATTTTAGAAGGGATCAACCTTGTTTGGGGTCTCCATGTTATACTTGTCATTATACCCCTCTTTGCCCCCCATTTTTGCATGCTTTTTTAAGCTTATCTAGCTTCTGTTTTCGGCCATCATCAGAGCTGGAAAGAGTCATATTTTGATCTTCTTGACATATTTCATTAAGGGTCTTTTCTGGTTTGATGAATGTTTGGGGTACCTCATGTTATAGCCTTATGTATCCTAGTTCTTGCATGACATTTTTAGCATGTTTGCATACTGAGTTGTGGGATGTCATCTACTGTAAATGTTCATATTTTTAGTCCCTCATCAGTGTTGTAGAAGGGTTTTTTTCCATTTGGGCATCGCATGTATCACTTGCTTCAATACCCCTCTTGCGGAGCCATTTTTGTATGCCATCTTAGCCCTATCTATGCTTGCTGTTTGGCCATGTTTTGTACTGTGAAAATTTTTGTTTTGGGGCTTCCTTGCTACTATATTTTCATTCCATGTCCATATTGTGCATGCATTGCATAGCTATAGGCCATTTCGGGTGCCTAAATTCGCATTTCGGGGACCATTCCTTGCATTTGGTGTCATTTCGTCATCTTTCGGGACTGTTTTCCCCCATATTTCAGTGCTGAAATTCCATTGGCATGTTTGCATATCATTTTCTATGTCATTTCATGCCTTAATGCCATTGCCTCGGTTTGCATGCTCGTGTGCACGCATTTCGAGGCACTTCATTTTCATCTATTGGCCTCTTATGTGAGTGTGGCTGAGGCTCACTCATGTTAGTGTAAGTCCATTTTGCATTCTGTATGCCATTTTAGTCTCATTGCATCGTGTATGCCATCTCCTCGGTCTGTGTGCCCGTGTGCACGCATTTCGAGGCATCTCATTTTTCATCTATCGGCCTCTTATGTGAGTGTGGCTGAGGCTCACTCATGTTAGTGTAAGTCCATTTTGCATTCTGTATGCCATTTTAATCTCATTGCATCGTGTATGCCATCTCCTCGGTTTGCGTGCCCGTGTGCACGCATTTCGAGGCATCTCATTTTTCATCTATCGGCCTCTTATGTGAGTGTGGCTGAGGCTCTCTCATGTTAGTGTAAGCCCATATTATATTGTTTATGTCATTTTAGCATCATTGCATTCCGTATGCCATTGCCTCGGTTTGCGTGCCTGTGTACACGTATTTCGAGGCACTTCATTTTCATCCCTCGGCCTCTTATGTGAGTATGGCTGAGGCTCACTCATGTTAGTGTAAGTCCAATTGCATTGCGTATGCCATTTTATGCCTTAGGATCATTTTCTCGGTTTGCGTACCCGTGTGCACGCATTCCGAGACATCTCATTTTCATAGCATTATGTATGTTAGGAATGCATATTAGCTGCATTTCATGCATATCATGCATATTGCATTGTGTTCGAGATAGGAGTTAGCTTGGGCACGGGAAACGAGGAACGTTTCCCACTCCGAGCGACGGAACGGGTCTCAATTCCCAAGTCACCGACACTCCGGATTATCCATGATGGAGTTAGGTTTTGTTGTAGCATTCATATGCATTCATCCTATATTGAGCTGTGCAATTTGGCTCCTTGGCCATCATGCATCGTTATGCGTGATTTGTGGCACGAGGATCGAGGCATGCATATATTTGTGAAATACATTGCTATGCCCCTTTCCTGCTCTCTGTTGCAACAAAATGAAGAATCAGCAACTTTTCGGAGTCTGGCACGCATTTCGAGAAACATCGCAAACAGGGGCTAATTGGGGCATCCCAGTGGATTTCTGCGCAAGGAAGCTCAAACATGCATCATTTCATTATCCGGAGCGGAGTCAAGGCAGTCCCTGGCTTGCATGCCAGTTTACAGTTTTTCTTATTTAATTTGATAATTAATTAGAAATTTGTATATTATTCGGACTGTATTATTCTTTCATTCGGGACTGTATTATTTATTCGGACCCTCTGTGCGAGGGCATAATTGTAATAAGTGTGGGTGAGTGTGATGTATGTCTTCCAACCCCACGTCTTTCTTCCCTTTTATTTACCCGCTTATGATGGTTAGATATAGGGCATGTTTCAATTAGCATAACAGTATGACAGCATGTTTGCATCATTCATTTGTTTTGCACGCACCGGGCTCGGCGCATCATACAAACTGCATTTGTATTTCAATTCCAAATTGAATACGTGTTAGTTGTAGCATTCCATATGCCATGTTCAGAATAGCCGAGCCTGCTATAATTTGCATCTTTGCATGTGTTGCATTAGGCAATTTTGTGTATTTAGGATCATGCATGGATTTCTAACGAACTTCTGTTTTGGCTTGGAGTACTCGGTGAGTTTTATGCTTTAGCACCCTTGCATGCGTGTGAGTGCTGCCATGAATAGCATGCTTACCATGAGGCTATGTGCTTATGTGATATAACTGCCTTGAATGCATGTGGGTGGAGGTTGAGTTACTTAGATTGGGACAATTCATCGAATGTTTGTTTTAAGCCCACTAGATAGTGGCAAAATCACGTTTTCTAAGCCCACCCGAGGGTGGCAAATCCACGTCTTGGCCTACCTGCGGGTAGCACCATCAAACCATTTTCAAACAAACAAACATGAAATGTTTTGTTCCAATTCAGGCGACTCAGTCTATATTTGTTTGCTGCGAGCATCACATAGTAACCTAGGCTAATAACCGGAATAAGAACGCACGATGTTTTCAAAATCAGATATCATGGTTAGTAGAGGCCGGTCTTTGACCGGCGAAAGGGTGCTCACGGCGACCTTGATCGTACCCAAGTTCCCGAGCCGAGGCAACTTTGGTGATGACGGACACGTGGCCTTTGGCACCGAGTCAGGGTTTCCTAAATTTCCCATTAAAAAACATTTAGGTGGCGACTCTGTATCTGGCAAAGCAGTCCATGTTTGGCACTTCTTTTCAAAAAATCTGTTTTCAAAATCGATTTGCCGGAGTTGGGCTGTTTTGTTGAAGATTAAGAACCGTGACATTTGAGTCCTTGAACTGTAGTAGACCCGATATCGAACCAGAATGGGAGGGACTCGTACTCCTCGCCCGAGATGCGTTCAGGGACGTCTACAGCCCAAAACCCCCCAAACGTAGGGCCCATTCGGACCCACAAATCTGAAAATAAACACGCAAGGGTCGACCCTTGGTGTGGTGGCATAGACGCTGAAGCAAGAAAAGACAATGCTGGCAGCAAACAAGGAGTCAACCCTTGGATAGAAAGGGTCGACCCTATTTTCCAGCAGCCAATACCCAAATTCTGTAATATACAAGGGTCGACCATTCCCAGACTGGTGTCGACCCTTGTGGACAGCAACAAGAGGTAGGTGTCGACACCACCAAGGTCAGCAACACTTCTAGAAACTTCACCAACAGGTAAGGGTCGACCCTTAGGAAGGCTGCTGTCGACCCCATAATAGAATTTCTAAGTTCCCAAGGAACTTTTTGACAAGAACAAGCGCAAACAAACAAACCCAACGAGTTTAAATCGGATCATACTCCTCCAAAACCAACTTTCAAAACTCCAAAGACTCCCAAAAAGGAAAATAAGGGAATTAAATACACTCTCCAATGGATTAAACGATGCGGATGTTACAGGTTTGATTTCTCATATTTTATGTTTATCAATTTTGGTCCAAATATGGGGCAAATTAATCCATACTATATGATTGTTGAAATTTGCAAATATTTATATTTCTTTCTTTTAGCGGCTATTCAAATTTAAACTGACTATTATTTTTCTTGAATCTAACATCCGTTCCATATTGACACACTATTTTACATTAGTGATTATCATTTAAACATTATATATTTAAATGATTACCTTCTTGATCATAATGCAACATTAATAAGATATACAAGATTTATCGTGCTCGCATTTTATCATTTTTTTAGTGAAGTTATTAAAATATAATTTTGGTTTTTAGTTCACAAATACTAATTCCTTCTGTTGTACTCCCTGTTGGTAACAATGATGCAGCATGTCAGAGTTACCAAATCATCTACAAATGAGAAACTTGATTTGAGGCTTGACTGTTTTCAGATATTGCAAACTGCTAGGTCTCCACCGTGGCCTCAAGCCCGGCAAAATGGTGGTTCTATAGAGAATGGAAGTAATGTTATTAGTGCATGTCAAAGCCACAATGTTGTTGTGTTTTCAGAGATAGAAGATACCAAAGAACCATCCAAGATAAAATTTGGAAAAAAAAAAAGGGGACTCACTTAGTCGGGAGATTCTTGAATAGCATTTTCATCTGACTCGTTTAGCCGTTTCAAGCAAGCTAAATGTACGCATGTGTTCTTGAAGTTGAAGTGTTGCTTCCTGCTCATGTTTCTTTCAACTAGCTGAATTGTTCTTATATTATATGAAAGCTGACTAATTCAAAAGTAGCGGCATTAGAAATCACTTGCAATAATAAAATAAAATAAATAATGAAAAAAAAATGGTAGCAGCACAGAAATGGAGTATTTCTTATTTGTACTGTTGTTTTTTGCAGTTAGTGAATCTACTCTAAAGCGCAGATGTAGGAAGCTTGATATCTCGAAGTGGCCATCTCGCAAGAGAAATAAGGTAAAGCCAGTAGATGAATCCGTTCCAAGTGCCAGAGCAAACGATCCTACTCTTTCTATGAGTCCAAGTCTACTTCCCATTGCTGTTGTACTTGATCAACCAAAGCCTCCAGGCTCTGAACTTCAAAGAGAAAAGGGAAAATCACTCTGCTCTACAACGGAAGTAGGTTTTGGACAGTTTAAGAGGTCATGGATCATATGCTGGGCTATCACAATGAACTTCGTGTGCAAACTGGTATTTTGCAATAGTTTGGTAAAATGACTCCGAAGGAGAATTTATTCATTGGTGTTACTAATGAACAATGTTCAAAAGTTGGGGGCTCCTCTGAATTGGTGTTTCAATCAACTAGACCAAACCCCTCAGTTGCTCATTGCAACCCCGATGCCATTCTTTCCACACTGCCTCAAACCCCCTAAGATCTGCCGCTAATTAGAAGTTCGGAAGGCTTTTTAGAGAATGCAATGTTGGGATCTAGCCAAAGAACTGGCCCAACTTCCAAGCGAGTCAAGACTAATCTGGCTCGAGTTGTGCCAAATGTTACTGCAAGGCAAGAAGTGAGCACCCTGATTGTAAAGGCAACATATGGAGAAGACATGACATGATTTTGATTTCTGTCGACCTCTGGAATCATTGTGTTGAAGAATGAGTTAACGAAGAGGCTGCCATTAAAGGTTGGTGCTTTTAACATAAAGTATGAGGAAGACAAGCAGGAGTCGATCTTAATGGCCTGTGATGCAGACTTGTAGGAGTGCATGGATATTTGGACTTTACCTGGCAACAACGAAATCAGATTATTTATTCATGATAAAATTACCACTTAAACAGCCATATTAGTGAAATTAATTGCCTTAGGATCAATTAGAATTTTAGAAGTAAAGAGTTCTGGTTGTATTGAATGGCATGTTTTTTATTGTTTTATTTTTTAGGACAGTATTGATTGGAATTTGGAACCACTAAATGCAGCAAAGGAATAGTATTTTCGTGCAATTATTATGGCCAACTAATCGATTAAGTTTTTTTTTTCCTTATTTTCTTTAAATTAATAATTTTTACAAAGTCTCACATTAAAGAGTTGAAGTAAACTCCATGGTGGTATATAGTGAATGGAATTATGAGCTCATTCTCCTTTCACTGTTTGCTTGTTAACATAGAATAATGTAGGAAGCAAAAAATAATTATCATTTCCATATTTGATTATACCTAATTAAACTGTTAGAATGGATGGAGTTTGTCAACTGGTCAAATCTTTAATGTTCTATTATAATCAACCTAGGGGGCTTGGCCTTGATCTTATGATTTGGAGCGGAAAAGTTAGTAATTGATTGGGCTGTCTAGTCCGTTAACCATTTAAAGGCTTCTAATCAACGTAGCATTTTCTACTTAAAAAAGAAAAAGAATAATTACAACCACAAAAAAGGAGGAATAATTACTCATAAATCTCATTTGGCAAAATGTTTGTCCATTTAATCCTACATGTTTTTTTTTTTATAAACCAAATAGTCCTTTTTATTTGTAGTATGTATTATTGATTTGATTTAATGATATTTGAGTTTACTTGTTTGTCACTTATTGTGATTATGTTTTTGATTTTTTTGGGGATTGAGTGTATGTGGATAAGGTATGGTTTAACATTTCCATTTTTTTAGGGATTTCGTGAAGTGATTGTGGGGATTATTGATGTCACCTACTTGTTTAGGGTTCACTACATGTAGATGTTGTGGCAAACGATATTGGAGATGTGGTTGATTGCTGCGAAGAACAGAAACAGAGAGAGTAGAGAACCAGTTGAAAAAAGATAAAAGAGAGAATGAGAGTGTGGGTATGGATGTGGGTGTGAGGGACCTTATGCTACAAAAATAAATATTGTGGACCTCTTCCATTATCAAAAGTTAAATAGGGATGTTAGATTAATTATTTCAAAAAAATCTTGTTTTTAGTTGTTAAACTCAATACAGGCATACATAAAATGTTTAAAATATTCATTTTTATTGAGTTTAATTACTAAAATACTCATTTTTAGTCGATTTTATTTAACAAAAATAGGTAAATGGTTCAGATTGAAAAAAAAATAAAAATAAAAATTTCAATGTTTAAATTGACAAAATTAAAAACTCAGGATTTATCTTGTTACAAGGGTCAAACCTTAAGTTTTTTATTTTTTATTTTTTGTAATTTCCCCTAAAAAATTAAAAATAAACTTAGTATGCCTTTCATATATATATATATATATATATTTAAATATATACACTAGTTATAAAACATCTGACTTCTTCATCATTCAATTTTTTTTTTTTAATAACAAATTGAATAAGTTACCACAGTAAGATCGATTAATTTTTTTTTTAAAGGACATATATAAATAATTTTACAAAAGCAAATAATTTAAATTATCAAAATAACTATAAGCCTAAATAACAAGCTCCAATTGAGTCCAGATAACTGGATGGGAGGGAAGCACAGCTCAACACATGACTAGTAAGTCAATCCTTCTACTTCTAAAATTAGAAAACTAGCTTTATAGACATCAATGCCATTAGATTACCATAAAGCAATCCCAATTGGTCCAAAATTAGAAAACTGAAAATAATAATAATAATAATAATTATATTTTCAAGAAAGGAATCCTAATTTTATTGAAACCAAAGGGTTTTCTTTTCCTATAGGTGACCTATATATATGTGTGTTTTTATGTGTCTCCAAACTAACCAGAGACAAACAGTTGTTCGATGCAAGAAAAAAAAAAGATTGGGGTATTGAAGAAATAGAGAAACAAGATGATCAACAAGAGGTTCTTAACACTTAGGCCATGTTTGTTTGGGTGCACATGAGCTTGTGATTAGACTAATAGTCCAATAAAATTATTAATCCAATGTTTAGTTAAACAATTGAAGTACGGACTAACAATCCATTCGGATATGGTATCCTATATATGATGGAGTATTCAATCCCATATAAGGGGTGAGATATAAATTGGAGGACTAAGCCAAAGTTTGGACTATTAGTCCCTCCTTATAATCCGAACTCAATCCAAACATAGGATAGATTACACAATCTAAAGGGATTCGTAGTCCTAGGGCTATTAGTCATGAGAATGCTAATCCAACTTAATCTAGTCTGCCCAAACAAATATCGCCTTAGAGTTGTGAATTTTATTGAGGTTAATTCTAGCTGTTCTCCATTCGAGTGCTTGAGACAGATTTCAAAAGTTGCAGAGAAAAAATTAGAGGAAGAAAACTTTATTAGAAAGAATCCATGGCATAAGAGGCCACTCCTGGTCCTGGTCTTGGCTTAGAAGAGTACTTTAAAATTAAAATTCAAACGTTTATCGCCAAGGAAAAGATGAAAATGAAGATGAAGAGAGAAAACTTCAAAAAAAAAAAAAAACGATTGAAAAGCCTCTCAAGAAACCTGTTATTGATCATCCAGTTGATAATTTGTCCAAGGAAGACAAGATGAAGAGAGAAAAGCGGCTCAAGAGGCCTGTCACAGAAGAAAAACCCAAGAACAAGAAGAGATATAAGAGTGAAGGGAGCGAAGATTAAGAAAAACCCAATCCAATCAAGAAGAAGACGATAAGCAGTAATAAGGGAATTGACAATGTTTCATACCCACCACCAGAACTTCCTTCAAGGAAAAAAGCAACAACTCGAATAGGTCTAAATTGAAGTTGTTGATACAGAAGTGGATGACCGCGACTATTGTAAGCCATACTCATAATCGTATATCAATGCCTTTGAAAAGCATCAAAGTAGATTTCCTAAGTGATGAAAAGAAGAAGCATCTAGACTCGCATACTGGACCGAATGTGGCAGAGATACCAGCGAAGCTAATCTAACTTGATTTGTGCGAAGAATGCGATGTAACATTCAAGAAGTGGGATATGAAGAAAGAAAAAGGCAAAACTCAGTACTCAGTCCACTAAAAAATTGAAAAGAGGAGAAATTGAGAATTTTTTCTTACAGAGAATATTTTATTATGTATTTACAGTATTTGGTAAAAAAAAAAAAAATTACAGGACAAATTTTCTTATTTTCAATAATGAAGGAAAGAGGAAGAGATTTTCTCAATTACAGAATAGAGAGACTCCTTCCCAATTGCAATAACATTAAGCTTGTGAAAAAAAATCAGTACTCAGTCCGCTAAAAATCTGTTAATCTAACAAAAACATACAACACCAAACACATCTATCCCTTTTATACGAAATTCAAGCAAAACCTATCATGTTAAAAATTAAAAAATTTCTTTACAAACTGATATAAAACCTACCATGTTAGTGTAACAACCCTCACTTTATCTTAGTCATGCACTCATGCATTTATATGATTTTGTCTTGTTAAGCTTGCATTTCAAATCTTGTCTTTGTTTTGCTTAAGTGTTACTGCATGCTTTGTTCCTTGCTTGGTGTGAGTTTAGCCGAGGTCATCCTAAGCTGAGGTCGCACCTTTGAATTTCTTATACCTAGGAGTATCTTGGAATCTTTTGGTTAACCTCCACTCGCACCTTGGCATATTGGCCGAGATGTTACCCTTACACCTAGTGATCTTATTCTTGGATTGGCATGACCTAGACCGAGGTGTGGCACAGCTGAGTCAAGTGTTGTCCTTCCTAGCCAAGATCATTGAGACCTTACTTGTCGAAGCTTTGTCCTTAGCCGAGATCATTACCTTCCGGAGTGCCTATGCCATCTTGCTTGTTGAACACACTTCGTCATAGTCTTGTCTTTCACTCAGTTACCTTTTTGAGAAGAGCCAACCAGCCGATGCCACGTGTCCCAGCAGAGGGTTAAGTCAGTGAGCTGTTAAGAAACACATCATTTTATATCATATCCTTGTCTTTTAGAGAGAGAGGCTCTAGGAAGAAAAAGGAGGAGTTCTTAGAGAGGGAATAGATTTCCAAGCTTGATCTTCACACCTTGAGCCGTTAGATTCGTGTCTTGAGGTTAGAATCTTGATCTACTCTTGTTGTTCTTATTGTTCATCTAGCTCCATCGCATGATCGAGCGCGAGTTGTAAGCCATGCATTGATTTAAAGTTTGGTTTTAGAAAGAGAAAGTGATATTCAGGTGTTCTTGAATAAAAGCCTTGTTTGATCCGAAAGCTTGCATCAAGATTCATGTTTTTGTGTTTGTCTTTATAAGATCTTCAAGTATGGGTACCCAGGTCCATGTTTTTGAACTCATCTCATGAAATCCCAAATTTCGTAATAACAAGTTGTGATTGAGCATTCACGTTTTTCATGTTCTTCAGGTTCTTCAGCAGAGGGAAACCCAGATTTTCCCGACTTCAATTTCTTGAATGTGGCCGTCGGGACCACACCTAGGCAAGGAGGTGTGGGACCTCGGCCAAGACCTGGTTAGTACCCATTATGTTTTTCCGAGATGAGAAACAGTGTTTTGTTTTGGTCCGACTTAGTTTTGAAGGAATGCCGAGATCATTTGCATTTATATAAAGTTTGTTTGAGAGTGCATTCAATAGACTTTGCCATGTGTTTGTAGGACTTGGACTCTTGCTTTGACCCCGATGTTTGAAGAACTAAGTGAGTTGTACTTTTAATAAAGCTATGTTATGACATTTGATAAAGCTTTGCCTTGCTTGTTTTGGAAAAGTATTTGCTAAGCATGAATGACTATCCCTATTTTGTGTATCAAGTATTAGCTTTGGTTTTGATAACATTCTTGACAAGTCCGTACGTGCTAAGGGACTATAAGCATTTATAGCACAAGTCCATACGTGCTAAGGGACTATAAGCATTTGTAGCACAAGTTCGTACGTGCTAAGGGACTATAAGCATTTGTAGTACAAGTCTGTACGTGCTAGGGGACTCTAAACTTTTGTAGCACCTTTGATTATGTCATCCCTTGTATTATTGATGCTAGTGATCATCCCTTGAAGATTTGAAAGACTTAATAGATGGACTTGGTTCATCCGTTGATTTTGTATAAGTTATGTTATGTATTGTTTAGAAAAGAGATCTTGAATATCATTCATGCAAAACCTTTATTACTGGTATCATTCACTGAGTATCCAAGCTCACCCTCTCTTATATATATGTAGGTGATGAGCAAGAAGGCGGCGACGCCTTGATGATTGTTTGCAGGATGTTTTGGATTCATGTTTTGTAGCATCTTGAAGATTATGCTTCTTGGCTTATAGTTATTTCTTTTGTATATGCCGGCTTGAGAAGCCTTTTGATCAAGATGTATTTTGTACTTTATTTTATTGTATCCAAGTTGTAAACTATATTAAGATGTATGTCATTTCATTCGATCCATGCACAGCTGTTATGGACTACTTAGATTTAAATGTATTGTTTCCGCACATGTAAGCCCCATATGTATACTCTGATTGTGTGTGAATCCTTGTAAGTTGGCCTTTGGTAACCTCGGGTTACTGGCCAACATGGCACTATTCTACTAAGGGCGGAATGGGGTCGTGACAGATTGGTATCAGAGCACGAGTTCTTGTTAATATGTTATTCACACACTTTGAGACCTAAAGAGCATAGGATTTCCCTTAGAAGGATGTTAGGATTGCATCATATTGCTTGCTACTTGACAAGATGTGCACATCTCGGCGTGATCATTTGTTACTTGCACATATGTCTATTTGTCCATTTTGTTTTAAAGTCACACTTTGCATACCCTTAGCATCATGAGAAGGGGGAGACCTCCAGTTGGCCGAGATCATTCCGAAGACAGATTAGACAGACTAGAGAAGTTGGTCGAAGGTTTGGTCCACGAGTTGAGACAGCCTAGGCCACAGGATACTAGTACTACCTCTACCCAGGCCGAGCAGACGAATGGCCGACATGCAGTCCCACCTCCACCTCCACCTCCTCCAGCGCCGCAAGTGCCTCCACAACAAGCTTTATATGGCGACGGCACCATAGCCTTGATCAGAGAGTTCAAAAAGTTGAAACCGCCGAGGTTACGTTTCAGGGTAAAGAAGTAGTATCCCCACCTTATTTGATCTCATCTATGAAGGCCTATAAGTTGATTCAAAAGGGGTGTTAGGGTTATTTGTCTAGTATACTGAGCGATCTAAATAGAAATGTTGAAATTGCCGACATCCCAGTTGTTAGAGAATTCCCCGACGTCTTTCCAAATGATTTGCCTGGTCACTTAGTCGATAGGGAAATAGAATTTACTGTTGACGTTATATCAAGAACCCAGCCTATCTCCAAAACACCCTATCAAATGGCCCTAGCCGAGCTTAAGGAATTGAAACTTCAGTTACAAGAATTGTTGGATATGGGATTTATTAGGTCAAGCACATCACCATGGGGAGCACCAGTTCTATTTGTTAAGAAAAAGGATTGTACACTTCGCCTTTGTATTGATTACCGAGAATTGAACAAGGTAACCATTAAGAACAAGTACCCATTGCCGAGGACCGATGATTTACTTGATCAATTACAGGGAGCACGAGTCTTTTCTAAGATTGATGTTAGGTCGGGCTACCATCAGCTTAAGGTTAAAGCCGAGGATGTTAAGAAGACAGCTTTTCGAATAAGGTATTGTCACGACCCCATTCCGCCCCTAGTAGAATAATGCCATGATGGCTAGTAACCCGAGGTTACCAAAGGCCAACTTACAAGGATTCACACACAATCAGAGTATACATATGGGGCTTACATGTGCGAAAGCAATACATTTAAATCTAAGTAGTCCATAACAGCTGTGCATAGATCGAATTAAATGACATACATTTTAATATAGTTTACAACTTGGGTAAAATAAAATAGAGTACAAAATACATCTTGATCAAAAGGCTTCTCAAGCCGACATATACAAAAGAAATAACTATAAGCCAAGAAGCATAATCTTCAAGATGCTACAAAACATGAATCCAAAACATCTTGCAAACAATCATCTAGGCCTCGCCGCCTTCTTGCTCATCACCCACATATATATAAGAGAGGGTGAGCTTGGATACTCAGTGAATGATACCAGTAATAAAGGTTTTGCATGAATGATATTCAAGATCTCTTTTCTAAACAATACATAGCATAACTTATACAAAATCAAGGGATGAACCAAGTCCATCTATCAAGTCTTTCAAATCTTCAAGGGATGCTTACTAGCATCAATAATACAAGGGATGACATAATCAAGGTGCTACAAAAGTTTAGAGCCCCCTAGCACGTACGGACTTGTGCTACCAATGCTTATAGTCCCTTAGCACGTACGGACTTGTGCTACAAATGCTTATAGTCCCTTAGCACATACGGACTTGTCAAGAATGTTATCAAAACCAAAGCTAATACTTGATATACAAAATAGGGATAGTCATTCATGCTTAGCAAATACTTTTCCAAAACAAGCAAGGCAAAGCTTTATCAAATGTCATAACATAGCTTTATTAAAAATACCACTCACTTAGTTCTTCAAACGTCGGGGTCAAAGCAAGAGTCCAAGTCCTACAAACACATGGCAAAGTCTATTGAATGCACTTTCAAACAAGCTTTCTATGAATGCAAATGATCTCGGCATTCCTTCAAAACTAAGTCGGACCAAAACAAAACACTGTTTCTCATCTTGGGAAAACATAATGGGTACCAATTAGGTCTTGGCCGAGGTGTGGGCCCGATGGCCACATTCAAGAAAATGAAGTCGGGAAAATCTGGGTTTCCCTCTGCTGAAGAACATGAACATGAAGAGCATGAAAAACATGAATGCTCAATCACAACTTGTTATTACGAAATCTGGGATTTCATGAGATGAGTTCGAAAGCATGGACCTAGGTACCCATACTTGAAGATCTTATGAAGACAAACACAAAAACATGAATCTTGATGCAAGCTTTCGGATCAAACAAGGCTTTTATTCAAGAACACATGAATATCACTTTCTGTTTCCAAAACCAAACTTTAAATCAATGCATGGCTTACAAATCGTGCTCGATCATGCAATGCAGCTAGATGAACAATAAGAACAACAAGAGCAGATCAAGATTCTAACCTCAAGACACGAATCTAATGGCTCAAGGTGTGAAGATTAAGCTTGGAAATCTATTCCCTCTCTAAGAACTCCTCCTTTTTCTTCCTAGGGCCTCTCTCTCTAAAAGACAAGGATATGATACAAAATGATGTGTTTCTCAACAGCTCACTGACTTAACCCTCTGCTGGGACATGTGGCATCGGCTGGTTGGCTCTTCTCAAAAAGGTGACTGAGTGAAAAGACAAGACTATGACAAAATGTGTTCAACAAGCAAAATGGCATAGGCACTCCGGCAAGTAATGATCTCGGCTAAGGGCAAAGCTTCGGCAAGTAAGGTCTCAATGATCTCAGCTAGGAAGGACGACACTTGACTCAGCTGTGCCACACCTCGACCTAGATGTTCCACACCTCGGTCTAGGTCATTCCAATCCAAGAACAAGATCACTAGGTGTAAGGGTAACATCTCGGCCAATATGCCAAGGTGCGAATGGAGGTTAACCAAAAGATTCCAAGATAGTCCTAGGTATAAGAGATTCAAAGGTGCGACCCAGGCTTAGGATGACCTTGGCTAAACTCACACTAAGCAAGGAACAAAGCATGCAGTAACACTTAAGCAAAACAAAGACAAGATTTGAAATGCAAGCTTAACAAGACAAAATCATATAAATGCATCAGAGCATGACTAAGATGAAGTGAGGGTTGTTACAGGTATGGCCACTACGAATTCTTAGTAATGCCTTTTGGAGTGACTAATGCTCCCGCAGCATTTATAGATTTGATGAACAGAGTCTTTAAGCCATACTTAGATGAGTTTTTAGTTGTTTTTATTGACGATATGTTGATCTATTCTAAGAGTGAAATTGAGCATGAGAATCATCTGAGACTTACCTTGCAACATTTGAGAGACCGAAAATTGTATGCTAAGTTCAACAAGTGTGAGTTTTGGCTTTCCAGCATTTCATTCTTGGGGCATGTGATTAATGAAGAGGGTATCTCAGTTGATCCCAGTAAGATTGAAGCTATTGTGAATTGGCCGACGCCGACCAACCTGTTCGAGGTTCGTAGCTTTCTAGGTTTGGCAGGTTATTACAGAAAGTTCGTGAAGGATTTCTCAAGGATTGCAATTCCATTGACACAATTGACTAAGAAGGGAGCGACATATGAATGGATCGAGGATAGAGTCAACTTTCCAAGAGCTAAAGACGAGGTTAGTCACATCGCCAGTTCTTGTTCTACCGTCAGGTAATGAGGAGTTTCAGATTTACAGTGATGCATCGCATAAAGGTTTGGGTTGTGTGTTAATGCAAGGGGGTAAGGTTATAGCATATGCATCTCGCCAGTTGAAACCCCATGAAAAGAATTACCCTACCCATGATCTAGAACTAGCTGCTGTAGTTTTTGCTTTAAAGATTTGGCGTCACTACTTGTATGGAGCTTCTTTCCAAGTTTTCACAGATCACAAGAGTTTAAAGTACTTGTTCACCCAGAAGGAATTAAATATGAGGCAGAGAAGATGGCTTGAATTATTAAAGGATTACGACATGCAGATTTAGTATCATCCGGGTAAAGCAAACTCAATGGCCGACGCGTTGAGCAGGAAGTTGGTTGGGAATTCAACTTGCTTGTCAATGATTTCAGTGGAGCCGACTATCATTGAGGAAGTGAAAACTAGATAGATGGAAGACAGGTTCTTCAGGAAGGTGATCGATGAGATTGTCACTAAGCCGAGGTCAGGGTATACCATTGAGAATCAGGTACTTAAGTTTGAAGGAAGAGTGTGCGTGGCCGACGTCCCCGAGTTGAAAAGGAAAATTTTACAGGAAGCCCATGGTTCCAGATTTGCCGTTCATCCAAGAAATACCAAGATGTACCAGGACGTGAAGCAGACTTTTTGGTGGCCAAATATGAAAAGAGAGATAGCCGAGGTCGTATCCCAGTGTCTATATTGTCAACAAGTGAAAGGCGAACATCAGAGACCAGTAGGACTTCTTCAACCTTTGTCAATTCCAGAGTGGAAATGGGAACACATCTCCATGGATTTTGTTGTCGGGTTACCAAGGTCACAAAAAGGTAGGGATGCGGTTTGGGTTATAGTTGACAGATTAACTAAGTCAGCACACTTCTTGCCTGTTCAGACTACTTTCAATGCTGACTGACTTGCTATGTTGTATATGAACGAGATTGTTAGGCTTCACGAAGTGCCGATGTCCATTGTTTCAAACCGGGATCCGAAGTTCGTTTCCAGATTTTGGCAGAGTCTACATAGAGCTTTGGGGACCGAGTTGAGGTTTAGCACATCTTTTCATCCCCAGACCAATGGGCAGACAGAGAGAACAAATCAGACACTTGAGGATATGCTCAGACTATGTGTGTTGGACTTCAAGGGAAGTTGGGAAGTGCATCTACCATTAGTAGAATTTGCCTACAACAACAGCTATCAAGCCAGCATTGGCATGGCGCCGTATGAAGCTTTGTATGGAAGGAAGTGCAGATCACCGATATGTTAGACCGAGGTAGGAGACAAAGCTTTGATTGGTCCCGAGCAAGTTCAAGTTACAACCGACAAGATTAAGCTCATTCGACAAAGGATCAAAAGCGCCGAGTCGATGTAAGAGCTATCTTGAGCCGAGATAAGAAGAGAGTTGGAATTTGAAGTTGGGGATCATGTATTCTGAAAAGTTTCGCCGATGAAAGGAGTTTCAAGATTTGGGAAGAAATGTAAATTAGCACCTCGCTACATCGGGCCGTTTGAAATTCTTGAGAAAGTTAATTCCGTCACTTACAGACTTGCTTTGCCGCCAGAGTTAAGCCAAGTCCACAATGTGTTTCATATTTTGATGTTGAGAAAATATGTTCGGGATCCACTGCACGTGATTAATCATTTTGGGATTGTGGTTAGTGAAGATTTAGGCTACAAAGAGAGGCCGATACGGATTCTTGATAGGCAAGTAAAACGGTTGAGGAACAAATCGATATGGATGGTGAAAATCGAATGGAATGAGCATTACGGCAAGGATGCTACATGGGAGATGGAAGAAGAGATGAAAGTCCGATATCCGGAATTGTTTTTGGGTCAAGGTAACTCAAGTTTGGGGACCAAACTTCTTTAAAGGAGGTAGGATGTAACAACCCTCACTTTATCTTAGTCATGCTCTCATGCATTTATATGATTTTGTCTTGTTAAGCTTGCATTTCAAATCTTGTCTTTGTTTTGCTTAAGTGTTACTGCATGCTTTGTTCCTTGCTTGGTGTGAGTTTAGCCGATGTCATCCTAAGCCGGGGTTGCACCTTTGAATCTCTTATACCTAGGACTATCTTGGAATCTTTTGGTTAACCTCCACTCGCACCTTGGCATATTGGCCGAGATGTTACCTGTCACGACCCGAACCCGCCCCTATGGGTTAAGGCCATAACCGGCCAGTAATCACGAGATTACCTACGGCCTCAAACCAAATAAGATAAGACTCATCAGAGTAAAAGGGGCCAAACGGAAGCAAATTTAAAACTTTGTCCATAGAGCCGTGCTTATATGCACACCGTAACATTCCATACGTACATATGTTAATAACTCACAACAGAAAGGGTAATGACATAAGATTCTATACAGACAGGATCATCCAAACTAAGTCAACCCATGAAAACTATATACAAACGTATTCAAAACTTCGCCAACCTGACAAAATGTAAATACATAACAAAAGTGCGATGACGGGTCTCATGCGTGAGACACAAGGGCTGACTCTCTCAAAACCTTAGTTGTTCCATACAAACTTCACTGAGGCTGGGTCTGGACTTCTCTTGGCTCACCTACAAACACATGAATGAGCGTGAGCGAAAGCCCAATGAATAATATCAAATCAAATACAGAAGTTACATAACAATGTAGAACAACATGTTCCAAACGGCCTTAGGCCCAATTCCTATTTCTATTTAACAGATATATAACTATACGAAATTCAAATCAAGTGACTGTAGTTCCAAACATTCTGGCCTTTGGCCCATTCAAATTTCCATTCATGTCAAAACGGCCTTCGGCCCATTCATTTCTGTCAAAATGGCCTTCGGCCCATTCGTTTACGTCAAAATGGCCTTCGGCCCATACATTCGTGCCAAAACGGCCTTTGGCCCACTCATTCATGTCAAAACGACCTTAGGTCCATTCATATATGTCAAAACGACCTTCGGTCCACTCATTTCTATCAAAATGACCTTCGGTCCATTCATTTCTGTCAAAACGGCCTTCGGCCCATACGTTCATGTCAAAACGGCCTTCGGCCCACTCATTCATGTCAAAACGACATTCGCTCCACTCATTTCTATCAGAACGACCTTTGGTCCATTTATGTTTATCAGAACGACCTTTGGTCCATTTATGTTTATCAAAACGACCTTTGGTCCATTTATCTATTCATGTCAGACTTTTGTTCAGAATCCCAATTAGCCACTCATACAGCTTATAAGGAAGTAAACCATTGGACATTCACAAGTATTCAAACATCGATATTACTCACCGTGATCGGCTTGTGGATTTGCCCTGGAGCTTGACCCTACACATTTCATGAACACAAATGGGTCACTAACAGTTCAATCCGTTCTTTAATTCACATACTCCTCATTAGGCTTTATTCTTATCTCATTAACTCATTTACAATGCTTAACATATGCCTAAGAGTGCTTACAAGTGAAAGAGAACGGAAAAACAGAACACAGAATGCATTTTCAGAATTTCAGAAAACAGGGTCCCCGCCCGAGCGTGGACTTCCTCGCTCGAGCGAACCCTTAAGCCTGCAAAAGTGCTGGTTACCTCAAATTCCCGCTCAAGCGTGAACTCGGCCGCTCGAGCGGACTTCCTGTCTACACAGCTCCCCGCTCGAGTGTCAAATCCCCCGCTCGAGCGGGAGCCATGTCTGCAAAAAGTGCTGGGAGCATGATTTTCCCGCTCGAGCGGCAGTTCCACCGCTCGAGCGGACAGCAAAATTTTGGAAGTCCAAAGTTGAGTTCTTGAGCTCCAATTTGATTTTCCAGTTACATTACTTGCATGCAATGGCTCAAATCTCAAATATAATCATACCAACATGGTACCAATACAAGATCATAACATTATGAAGTTCAATTTCTTGATTTATCTACATGCATGGCCCAAAATATGTCAAACTCAACACCAACATAACAAATTCATGCATTCAAGCTCATATCTTCTCAAATTGTACTTGCATGTGATGAATTAGCCACATTCTCAACTTGGATAACCCAAATGGTGATCAAAACATGAGTTTCCTTTAACATTTCACATGGATTACACACATTTGTGCTCAAACATGCAATTTCAAAGTACTTTCTTACATGCATGTGCATATAGACTACCAAATCAACAAAACCAACTCAAATTCATCATGATCAATTCATTTTATGTTCCTTATCAACATTCAACTTGAATTCACAAAAATTACAAGCTGATATACACAAATTCACTCACCTAGGAGCCTTAATCTTCCCAATATATGATTAGATCTTGAGTTAGCCTCCAAATTTCCAAGCCTCAAGACCAAAATTGCCCAATTCTTCTCTCCCTCTCTCTATAACCGGCCCTCTCTTTAACCTTGAGTTCAAATCTGCCAAATAAAGCAAAGAAGAGAGAATAGAGGGTGTAGTGCTCTCACACAACAAATTCCACTAATGCCAATAGAATAGTAATAAAGTAACTGGGCACCAATTCATTAATTTAATCAATTTAATCTGACCCAAATCAATTTTCAATTAAATTTCACCGTAGGCTCTAAAAATTATGCCAATCACAATGGCGTAATCAATTTCAGGTTCTGTGGCTGATAAGGCCCTCAGTTTAATTTCAAGAGCAGATTATTCAAACAGATATTCCTACGATGAACAAGTAGAATTCCAAAATCGCATATATTCACATAATGGCACACAAAAATCATATCGAAACATATAATCACATACGCATTAGGGACCAATTAGCATATTACGGAATAGGGGTATCACAGTTTTCCCCCCTTTAGGAAGTTTGGTCCTCCAAACTCATTTTACCTTTAGTCGAAACAATTCGGAACACTTTTCATTCAACAGTTCCAATCCTTCTGAATAATCATTCGCTTAGTCTCAAAATCAAGCAACGCTCTATTCTCAATCAGTCATAGATTTACCTTTTTCCGCCATATAAGGCTTGCATGGTGCCATGCCAAAACTAGAGTGTGAGCTGTTGTTGCAAGCAATGTTTGCCAACGATGGATAGATCTTTCCAACTCCCCTGAAAAATCTAATGCATATCTCGGGAGCATTCTTTCCAAAAATCTAAAAAGTTCTTTCTGATCATACATCAATTGCGGATGGAAAACAGCGTCGAATCATAATTCAATTTCATATCCAATTCATAATTTGTCCAGATCATATACAGGAATCATAAGTCATGATTAAGTTTACGTGATACATCCATTAGCATTAACAGAACAAAACAGAACGGAACAGAACAGAACGGAACATATACACTTGAGGTTACGAATAACCAGTTCCATAAAGGAACCTCCGGATCTGGGTAACATAACAGAATAGAAGCTGAGCCCTCATTGCCTCTTGAAGCCCCCCCCTCCCCGGGTTTTTTTTACAATTCAAACACATTTTAGAATTTCTGTCTAAACAATAGATACTGGGACCCCATGCAAACGAGCAATCTTATCGATGTAAACAGTGGCTAGTCTGCAAGCATCATACAAAATTTTATAGGGAGACCTACCTACAATAGTCCAAATGGGACTTATACCTTGGGTGCTCAAGGTAGCCCCACAACGAAATTCGTAGCCACATATTCCTATTTCCATTCCAAAATAGAGAGAGGTTGAAGTAGTCTCGCCACTATCTGAAATTCAACTTCGACCTGTTGGCACCGAAAAATATTTAGACACATTCACCAACTGCCCTCTTCAAGGTAGGTCACCAACATATTTATTTCAATGTGGGCTAACTTTATCACAGAAGTTCGGTCTATTCCGTGTCACAAAAGTTCAATTCATTCTTCAATGATTCCCCAATTCACGATCTGATTCGGTATTTAGTCCAGTGACTCATCACAATTATCCAAGGTCAATTAAAAGTCTTCAGGAATATAAGGTGGATCCGATACTGATTCCCGAAACAACAAAGGTAACATCGAAGTAATTACCCACACAATACACATAGTCCAGACATCCCTATAATACTGATTGTAAAGTACAATAACATCGAAGTAGGTAATTTCTGACATAATACACGTGTTCTCAATTCATTCAACAGTTTACAGTTCACAATTCAGTTCAATATTCAATTCCCTGTTCTATCGAGCCTTTCCACATTATCTGATAGTCATCAAAAGCACAAGGCAATTCATATATAAACCTCCATAATGGCAAAGGTAGTATCAAAGGAGTCAATCACATGTTAAGCACAATTTACACATCCTTAGCGCCCCAATTACAAAATATAATGGCGCTAGGCAGGCGTTCACAAGGTGTACTGAATTCGCACACTTACGAATAATCAGGATTTTTCAAAGCTTCTTGGATGTCTATAACATCTGCATAATATCAAAGGATGACATTCCGGACAAAACAAAGGAATAATCGTCTCAGAATCAAGCACACCCGTTCACGACCATCAGTGGCCGACTCGAGATCGATTAGTCAAACCCACCCGTACGAAACCATCGGTGGCAAAAGGTATCTCGATCAAAGGTGCTACATAGGCTTAACGTCCCCTAGCATGAAAGGACGCCCCAAGAATGTCATCAAAACAAACATAATACCACTCACCGTAACCTGATCTTCGAAAATCCGATAACACTGAAGCAACCACTCTCCCATACACAACATATTATGATCAGTCAAGGACAACTGTTCAGTGTTGCTTATAGTCAAATCAATCTGCCATCATCAATCCCCATAGCATCAAACCAACCAGGATGGGACAATACATAAGCATCGTTCCTTAAGACACCCAATCATGGGATTTGTACAATTCAGTTCATCTATAACACATATGTCCTCAATAGTTGAAGGTTGGTTTTCAATGGTGTTCATAGGTAGATCAATCTGTTGATAGCCCACAAAAGGTCTTTCAAATAAGTCAAGCACTCCAAACGGATTCAAGTTTTGGGTCCATCAGTTTTCTTGCCAATAATAATCTGGTCATTTATTTATAGACAATTCTTAACCCCCTTTTACAAAATCAACTCGGATAGAGGTTCTTATCAATCAATCCAAGCAAAGGTCTTGTCAAATTAAATCAAACAAAGGTCCCATCAAATTATATCCAATGAGGGTTCTATCAGGTCAATTCAGATAAAGGTTCTATTGGATCAAGTCAGATAGAAGTTTTCTCAAATATGGTACATTTGATTCTGTAAAGCTCACTTCGTTTGTTTAGGCACATGGCTGATAGTTTCACAACTGCCCTAAGTTTATCCGTTCTCAAGGTCGTATCAGAATCATTCATCACAACTGTTCATATCAAAGTGTCTCAAATCACGTACAATACGGTATTGTCCACATAAGTTCAGGTATAGTTACATAAGCATGCAAGTGTTCATATCAGGAGGTACGTATCACAATCAGTATAGCAGTTCCCAAATAAGCCTTATATGCAAGAACATGGTGCACAGTAATACATTATACAAAGTTGCTCGGGTACACATAGTATGGGATTGTTACGCAAAAGTTCCAAATTAGTCACATCACCCAGTCAACTTTCTACCAATCAAAATATATGGTCTCACAATTATAGAGTTCATCATTTAGGGCGCTCAACTTGGTCACACGATTACAAAATCATAATTCCAGTGGTTTAGTCATTGAAGACGGTAACATAATAAATCACCCTGAGCATAGGTGTAGATATATATGTGCATGTGCAGAGTCAATCAATATCCCAAAACGTATTTCACAATGTGGTAGCCGAATAGTCAGTAAAGGTAGAGGAGTGATATCTCGGCCACTCGGCGCCAAACGGGTAAAAATCTCGAAGGGGAGATCGGCCTAATACGATGACTAGGCCGAATAGGATAAAGCCCTCGCTGAAAGTGTAAGGAAAGGTAATGATTGAAAAAAGTAGACCCAGGTCCCGAGGTTGAAAAATGACTATAAATATAAGAGCTTCAGACTAATAAAGGTATGTAAGAAAACACTTCTAAAAACTTAGTAAGCAAGCTTGGAGGAACCGGCTTGTCCGGCTTCAGTGCTAATTCGCACCCCAATCGAGTTTGTATTTTTGGGTGACTAGCAGAGGATCATTGGCGTCTCCAGATTCAAGAGTATTTCCAAACCACATTCACCACAATTGGCGCCTCAGGGAATACTCAAATACATCCATGGAAGGCGGACCAAGATCCTCCGATAGCCACCGACGCGATTGCGCAGGGAGACGACCTCACCCCAGCGAACATGCTCGAAAAAGAAACCATTGCGGCACGACGCACCTTGCGCTTCGACTCGCCAACGACTTCAGCACAAGAAACAATGCAGGCTGTCATCGAACAGGCAAAGCAGAACGAACAAAGGCTCGAGAACATGATCGCTGAGAACGAACGACTCCGTCAAGACTTGGCCTGAGGTAGCAAAATCTAAGGAAGCCATGCGCCGTAAACCGAGCCATTTCCAGGGCGGCGGACAGAGGCCACGTCCCGACCAAAGGTTACCAACAATGACTCAACTCATTATCCACGGAGCTCGACGAGGGACGATCCAAACCTCCGGCTCCTCCGACAAAGATCCGCGACCAAGGAACAAGCGAAGAAGAAGCATAACGAGGAGGACCGTCCACGACCCTTTCGTTCGGAGAATCACAAGGGCGTCCTTGCCCAAGAAATTCAAAGCTCCATCGTTCACTCTTTCGACGGAAAATCAGACCCCTTGATCATATCCGTCACTACAAAGCGAGCCATGACGTTACATGCGCATAACGAGGCCCTCATGTGCCGAATATTCCCAAGAGCCTAGACCGCTAGCCGTCGGTGGTATTACAAGTTGGAGCCGCGATCAGAACTTCCACCAACGCAAAAGTCTTTCGTACAGGTTCATCACCAACGAGGTACAACCAACAGCCGACTCCTCCGGGCAATGCAGATCCATCGGAGAGACGCCAGAGCGTATTCATTTCGATATTGGGAGTGCTTCAACTCGTCGACGACGCTTGTAACGACTCCATGGCCATAACCGCCAAAATGGGCTTACACCGACAGCGGTTTCACAAGAACTCCTTGACCAGAGGCCCCCAAAACGATGGGGCCTTGATGAAGAAAGTCGAGGAATATTGTAAAGTCGAAGATGATGCCACGAGAACAAAGGCCGACAAAGCTCCGTAAAAAGCGGAACCCCAAATTGCTCGACCAATAAACTCCGTGCCACCAAGCCCCGAACCACAAGAACGAACCAAGCGAGACAAAAGGCGTGATTCCCGCCGAACAAACGATCAATGCCCCTACCGAGCAAACGAGCGATAAGTCGACAGCAGACGCCAAGGCGAAACGACAAGAAATATACGGAGCTATGTAACCGATCGCGGCAATAATGACAAAGGTCCAAAGACTCCCATTTTTCAAGTGGCCGTCAAAGATGATAGGGCCTCCGACACACGGAGGCGGGACGATGCGAATACCACAAAGATCACGGCCACGAAACAGAGAATTGTTATGCATCAAGGATCATCCGGAAGAATTGGTGCGGGATGGTCTGCCACAAACAATATGTTAGCAAGGAGCGCCGATTAAAGCATTGGCCACGAGACAGATTCACCTCCGCTTGGCGTGATCCATATGATCTACTGATCGCCGACCACCCCGATCGTCCACACGATCCAATCGCACCATCTCCCCAAAACATAACAAGCAAACCAAAGTGAAGCTCAAGATTGGGTTCGACGACTCACCTCCTCGAATGAAGGCGACCCACGTCGACCCTTTGGTCGCCACGTTACGCCAGACGTCAATCTGGCGTTGAACGCATCCTCATAGACCTGTGGAGCGCCAAACTCAGACTACAAAGCTTTTGTAGAACTCGCCTTAACGAAGTCGGATCTGTCACCATCGTCCCACCATTGCTCGGCTTCAACGCTAACCCGTGAGTATCCGCTGGGGAAGGTCGTGCTGCCGGTTCGGGCGGGCTCAAAAACGGTCGACATAGAATTCTTGGTTGTAAAGCTTCCATCGCAGTATAATGCCATCATAGGCCGCCCCTGGTTGCACGTCATGAAGGCCGTCCCAAGCACCTACCATCAGCTCATGCGCTTCCCAACAGACCGCGGCATTGAGGAGATCCGTGGCTCGCAGCAATCCACACGAATGTAGATTTTATGCAAATTCATCTACAGACCCAACTTATGGGACCTGATGCTTGTACTGGAGCTTCATTTTAATGAAACCGGATTTTTGTTTGCCTGACCTTCAACCCAACTGGGGCCGAATAAGCCTCCGGATTCGGAGCGCCCTTCGTGGATATCACGATTGGCCAAAACAAGTCTCCGGATTCGGAGCGCCCTTTCGATGCACGTCATCTGGGGCCGAATAAGCCTCCGGATTCGGAGCGCCCTTCGTTGATATCACGATTGGCCGAAACAAGCCTCCGGATTCGGAGCGCCCTTCGTGGATATCACGATTGGCCAAAATAAGTCTCCGGATTCGGAGCGCCCTTTCGATGCACGTCATCTGGGGCCGAATAAGCCTCCGGATTCGCAGCGCCCTTTCGTGGATATCACGATCGGCCAAAACAAGTCCGAAATTCGGAACCTCTTTTGGTACACGACACCTCCCGGCCTAGATGAGGGCCGAATGATCCTCCCGACCGGCCAAAACGGAACTCTTGATACGGAGCCCGTTTTAATCAATAGCTGGAATCACTAACGTGCATCCCGGACAACATGCCTTGGCCGGCCCCTGCTTACAGGAAAAATGCTTAAACCACAAAAGTTCCAATGGCAAGCTAACAGCAAACTATTAAAGCATACGAAGTAAAACACATGAAATAACACTCTTTATTTAATGACACTTTTTATTCGATTAAAAAGTTGTTACATCGACGCAACTGCGTTCGAACATTACAATATCTATTTCTAACTTCTAAGACAAACGAATCCATCGATCCAAGGGCACATCCGCCCGAATCGCAATCCCCGCCTCTCGACGCCATCGACAATGTCAAGGCCAAGATCCAAGACAAGGAAGGTTTTGGGGAACGGTCAGATTCCTTTCGATCCGCTTCAAAGAACTTGAGATCGACGAGTTTCCAGTTCCTCCTTTCACGGGTCCACCGCCCACCGGAGAATCCTCCGCCAAAACCAACTAACGCCAAGTTCGCCGGAAGTTGAGCCCGCAACTATCATCACGCTCGACGACGAGAACTCTCGACCGCATTATTCCATACAATAGCCGGGAACTAAATAGGTTTGATCGCATAAGGGCCTTTGTCGCTTTTATTCTCAATAATGGCCCCGATCTCGAGGCCCAAATCAAATAATTCTTATCAAGTAAACTCCACGAGACAAAGGCCGATCAACATTCTCCATGACTTGGTTAAACCAACGGTCGACTAAAACGCAAAAGGGCTAGAACCATCTCTCCCAATCGGCTAGACATGCGGCATTTGCGCCGCCTTGCAAACAAACACCCTCCGCTTCGCTCGTGGCTTACCCAAATTCTAAACACGCAATGGTTTAATTCTAAATCGACGGCCATTACATGGAGGCCGATCAAGCCGACCAATCGGGCGATCGAATTAAAACGCCGAGTCCGATTGGTGTATTCTCGTCTAGCCAAACATTTATGCAATAAAATTAAACACGCGTACGCCGAATACGGAAAAGAATTTGATATTTCCCATAAAGCATCTTTTATTAAACATCAAGAAATTACATAATTACGAACGCGACTAGCATCCGAACCATACAACAAATACATATTATACTAAGATCATCCTCATCCTCACTCTTTTCAACCTCAAAAGCGTAAAACGGAAAGTCTTTTCGCGGTAGCGAGGCGACGCCACATCAATTCCTCGCCAGAAGAGATTCGCAACTTGAGTTGCTCGATCCAACCGTGCCTAAACCCACGATTTTCACATCTAAGAAACCTCTTCGGCGAGCTTTTCCTTGGTCTTTTGAATTCCAACCACCGCCTTCGTGGAAAACCTTTTCATAAGACCTCCCTTTGCGGACTCAAGGCGAACATACTCGCCAGATCCCGATCGCAATGGCAGCGCTTATAAGGTTTAATCGTAACCCTCTTCGACGATTGGGTTTACTCGCCTGCCGTCAGGCTCGAGCCGCTTTGATCGTCCCTAACTCACGCTCAAATACCGCCGAGCCTCCAAACTCCGGATACGTGCTTCCTTCTCCGCCATTTCTCGCGGGCGAACCGCATACCGACTTCAGAAGCCAGATAGAGCCCTTTCACCGCCCCGTGGGTACCCTCGCGAAACACTTCATAGTCCTGACGACCGATCATCGACTGCTGAACTTCAGGAGGAAATATTTGTCGAGCGAACTCGACCGCCACATCTGGATCTCGCACGATCGAATCCGCTTCCGTCATGGGCTTATTCTTCACAAACACCGCAAAGCTCAACGGACACGGAGTCGCGTCTGATCTCCTTTCGACACGCTGCGTGGCAACCTCCTTGAGATCGCCTCGCCTGGGCGACCTGCTTCGACGCCGAGGAGATCGACGCCCCTCTCTACTCATAGAGCTCTTGCTCCCCGCACACAAGGGCGCGCCTCGATGTTCACTCCGACTCATATCGCCACCCACCAATAATCTTCGCTTCTTTGTTAAAAACCGCTTTGTTCGACATTCGACAATCGACTTCCTTCCGGAGTTCGAACACAAGACCTACCGCTTTTAAAGTCGCCCTTCAACACAAGACTACTGACCCTTTAAACACACGCAAAGGCAGCGCGATCGAGGCAGGCTCATTAATTACAGACCCAATCGCCGGGCGCCGAATGGGATGACGGCAGGCGGTGGTTGGTCTAACTCGCCACAAAGTTCGGAGCTAGGACAGATTCATCAATCTATTCTACCAAGTGCCCACCGCCCAAGATCGGTGGCGTGAAATTGCAAATGCCGATTTTGATAGAATACGATTGAATCCTACCAAAAGTGTTCGCCAGTATCCTCGCCGGGCGAATTGAATCCAAAGCGCCCTATCATGAGCCCATCGCAAGGGCGCATTCATCAATCTATTCGCCAGAGTGCCCGCCGCCCAAGATCGGTAGGCGGTGAAATTGCAAATGCCGATTTTGATAGAATACGATGAATCCTACCAAAAGTGTTACCAGTATCAAATTTACCGGTGGCGAATTGAATCCAAAGCGCCCCTGTCATGAGCCCAATGGGGCAAGGGCAGATTCATCAATCTATTCGGCTCAAGTGCCCAGTCGGCCCAAGATCGGTAGGCAGTGAAATTGCAAATGCCGATTTTGATAGAATACATATTGAATCCTACCAAAAGTGTTCGGCCAGGTATCCCGCCGGGCGAATTGAATCCAAAGCGCCTATCATGAGCCCATGGGGCAAGGGCGATTCATCAATCTATTCGCCAGAGTGCCCAATGCCCAAGATCGGTAGGCGTGAAATTGCAAATGCCGATTTTGATAGAATACGATTGAATCCTACCAAAAGTGTTCGGCCAGGTATCCTACCGGGAATTGAATCCAAAGCGCCCTATCATGAGCCCATCGGGGCAAGGGCGATTCATCAATCTATTCGCTAGAGTGCCCAATGCCCAAGATCGGTAGGCGGAAATTGCAAATGCCGATTTTGATAGAATACGATTGAATCCTACCAAAAGTGTTCGCCAGGTATCCTTCCTGGCGAATTGAATCCGAAGCGCCTCTATCATGAGCCCATGGGCAAGGGCGATTCATCAATCTATTCGCCAGAGTGCCCACGGCCCAAGATCGGTAGGCGGTGAAATTGCAAATGCCGATTTTGATAGAATACGATTGAATCCTACCAAAAGTGTTCGGCAGGTATCCGCACCGGGCGAATTGAATCCAAAGCGCCTATCATGAGCCCATCGGGCAAGGGCGATTCATCAATCTATTCGCCAGAGTGCCCATGCCCAAGATCGGTAGGCGTGAAATTGCAAATGCCGATTTTGATAGAATATTGAATCCTACCAAAAGTGTTCGCCAGGTATCCGCCACCGTGGCGAATTGAATCCAAAGCGCCCTATCATGAGCCCATCAAGGGCAGATTCATCAATCTATTCGACTAGAGTGCCCAGTCGGCCCAAGATCGGTAGGCAGTGAAATTGCAAATGCTGATTTCGATAGTATATTTATTAAAACTGCAAGAGCCCGGTGCTTGCGGATACATATTAAACAAACGATATTGCACGTACGGCATGTTAGGAAGAGTTCTAGATAAAAATCACCAAATACACGACAAAACATAGAACTCTTTCATTAAAATTAAGCATAGAACCGCCTCATACAAAGTGTGTGGTGGCAAGAAAAATCAATACGTATTGAAATTACAAGGCAATTTTCATTAATAAATTGCGCCGCAGATGCTAACCAATTTATACATGAAAACTACCAACGACTATCCAAAAGAAGAAAAACAACAAAGACAAAAAGAAAACGACACCGCATGTAAACGGCTCCCAAATCACTGTCGGCATCGGATTCAGCGGCTCAACATCCACCGCCAGAAGGAATCCAAATCCAATGTAACCTCGGCAAAGAAGAGCTTTGAGCCACCCATGCTTGAACCCGCGATTCTCAAATTTGGCCACTTCTTCAACATATCTCGACAAAGCGGCGCCTCCCCGCCTCAAAGGCCTCCGATTCGCTTTCGCTGGTGCCTTTAAGCTCGTCTAATTGAGCCTCCGCTTCAACAAGTGCTTCGGGAAAGCTTGAGCGACTCGCCAGGCTTGCCCCGCTTCAAGATCAACACGGTTGCTCGCGACTCGAGCCCTCTCTTTCCGCTGCTCACAAGGCTTCCATTTCACTCATAATTTCAATTCCGCCCTACTTCTCGACCTGCAGCTCTGTTTGCAAATGATCGATTCTCCCGAGAGCATCACGCAGCGACGCCCAAGTCGGCGAATTCTTCCGATCGTTCGCAAAACAATCGGTGTAAATAGACGCCTTAAACAAACAAAAGGAAACGGTGACCTACCAAGTGCAGATTGAGCGCTTAAGGCAACGCCATGACATCGCACGGCAATCGAAGGCTTTGTTGTCACCGCAAGGAAATTGAAGCCGCCAGTTAAGAGCGACGGTCGGATCTTCACGACCGAGGCATCGGATAAAATCGGCGCCCTCGATCTTCTGAATAACGAATCTGAGCCGCCACGACCGGCCTCAAGTCGAGGCCGCATTACCAGTTACCAAGTCGCTTCCTTCTAAGATCGCGTTTTGGCCTTGTTCAAATTAGCTGCCCCTCGATCGCTCGTTTCTCCACCTCCTTTTCCTTGACGGACACGGCAACCTCAACTGCGTCTCGTAAACGGCTATGAATGGCTTGATCAAGCTTAGGATTAGATTCGCACATTCACTTTCGGCGGCGTACCAAGCACTCGGCATTTCTTTTTGCGCCATCTGCGTTAAGCTCCTTCGCCATATCCTCGTAAAAATCGCCGGTAGATCCCCAAGTTCGCAAAAATATCCCCAGAGAAATCCGCATTCCGAGGTGGATGGTTGAGGGCCTCGGATGCGTGACGCGCCGCGCTCGCCTTCTATAGCAGATCCTCCATCGGATCGGCAATCACTTCTACGGCTCGCTTTGCCCGCCCTCCGAATCAAGCTTCGAGACCGACGGTCAAGATTAAATCCGGGAAAGATAAGGGCCGAGAGTTGATCGCCCAAATGGAATCGGAATGTTATCTGCAATGAGAAAGTGGTGTAAGTGGTTCGCATCAAGGAGAATATGGGCCCTCCTCGCTTTTTGTACGTTGGGGCGGCCGAAATATGTCAGTGCAGTCTCAATTTCCCCAAGAACTGCGTCATCAACCGAATTCAAAATTTTCTTCAACCTATTACCTTCAGAAGATAAAATGCGATCTAAGTGAAAGAAGCTGAATAAGGAATAGGCCAACGAACATAAGACATTGCGTCAACTCGTTCACCCTTACGCCTAGGAATAGGGTCCAGCGATCCTCCTTCGCGAACTCCCAATTACCTCGGACGTTGACCATCACGTTGCCAACTCGCTACCGAGCCGGCAAGCATAGTCACTAAATGATGGTCAAGATCTTTGGCTCGAGAAAATATCGCCCAAATTGACCGTGAGGATTTGGCTAAGGCAATAATGCCGAATGGCCGTAATCCCAAGGTTAATTCTAAGGCGTTGGTTCAATTCCACAACCCCATGATGATACGGAAGAAATTTACATTGGGTTGAGAAGGGATCAAACCCCAATAGCGAGAACGGCCCTAAGAAGCGGTGTAAGGGGAAGCGAACTCCGCCTCCGCGATGGACAAAGAGGGAATACAACCGTTTTGATCTTCCTCTCCATGTCGAGAGCATTGTCTGTGACGAGGACAGATGAACGTCAGAATAGAGAAATGCTTCCTAAAACCAGAGATACGATCCTGAGAGGAGGTCTTTCAGTGTTTTGCCATTCTAGCGAACCAAGTATTCACGAGGCTAAAAATAACAAATAGAAAATAGGGTTACAATGGAGGAGAAGAAGACTTACGAAAACGGATGAGACAAAGGAAGGCAGAAGAGGTTGCGTAAAACGCGAGCCACGGAGGGATATGCACCGGCGATCCAAAAGCTCAGAGATCGATTTAAATGTGAATTTGAAAGGACTAAAGTTTCAAATCACAATAAATGCCGAGATACACAAATAGAGCGGAAAGTGTAATGATGAGCAAAAAGGCGGCGCCTCGACGATTGGGATATGCGAGGCCGCCTCGATGATAAACCTTTTCAATTCGAGCTAAACACGCCGATTTAATCGCCGTTAAATAGGGGTTCGGGGCAATTGTGGTAGCCGAATAGTCAGTAAAGGTAGAGGAGTGATATCTCGGCCACTCGGCGCCAAACGGGTAAAAATCTCGAAGGGGAGATCGGCCTAATACGATGACTAGGCCGAATAGGATAAAGCCCCTGCAGCCGAGTGTAAGGAAAGGTAATGATTGAAAAAAGTAGACCCAGGTCCCGAGGTTGAAAAATGACTATAAATATAAGAGCTTCAGACTAATAAAGGTATGTAAGAAAACACTTCTAAAAACTTAGTAAGCAAGCTTTCTGGAGGGGAACTGACTTGTCCGTCGGAGTGCTAATTCCGGCACCCCCGACCGGAGTTTGTATTTTTGCAGGTGACTAGCAGAGGATCATTGGCGTCTCCCAGGATTCGAAGAGTATTTCCAAACCACATTCACCACACACAAATTTCCCAAACGGGGCATATACCTCCAATGAATACAGTCTCCATCATGTGGGTCTAACCAATCTAGATACACATGCAGCAGATATGAAATATATGCCGATCCGAATCAAATAATATCCCAAGCGAAGATGTACAAACGTACTAATTCAGAATCAATCAACACATAAGCATTCATTTGTAAACAGTATAGATACCTGGGATAATGGTTACAACATTCGAAAGTGCTTTTCGATGAGTGTGATTACTCCATCTGAGTAGCAATTCCTACCATCGGTATGGATTTAGCCGAGGCAGAGGATTCATTCACATTTCGCTCAATCCAGTGACGCTTGCCGTCAGATGGTCCATTTTACCATATCTATAACGAGCCCCAGAAATCTGATAACAAACTCCTCGGTGTTTCTCACACTGGTGGTGGCAAAGGTTCTTGCCGTAGCGGCAACTGACGCTGTTGTCTCAAGATCTCTGCCAATTCTTGTACTACTCTTTCCGGACTATCAAGTCGGGCTGTGAAAGAACCTTCCAACCCGTATGCCCTTAATTTGCCCATACTCTACACAAATTCTTATCAAACTTTACCAAAAACTGGGATGCCCAATACGAAATTAAATACAAAATCACATGAGTACATTCGCACATAGGCACATTGTTATATTCTCCTTTCACATATTGTACGCAATTAATCACTTACGTAATAGATAATTGCATACTTATCAAATATCGCATGCTGAACATTTACTAAGTAATTATATACTCAAATCATGTTCATATTTCACACAGACACCCGTAGGCAGAATTGAATGCACATAAACAACTTTTCATGGTTCATATATTCATGTACGTGCATTATAACAAAACAAACTTGTTGTACACATTAGTGCAACAATTCATATCTCATAATCGAATCATGTGTGGTACTTCCTTTAGCGTGACATATCATGTTGGTCAAGCATATCAACATATCTCATACATAGGCCACGGTATTATTTCCCCTAGGCGAGAGCCTGTGCCACGGTATTATTTCCCCCGGGCTAGGGCCTCATGACCATAAGCCACAGTATTATATCCCCTGGGCGAGGGCCTCTGCTAAGGATACCACAATTATGTTCAAGGAGAATTTAGGAAATCAATCATTTATACCAAACATAGCATTATACTTGATACAGAGATTCACAAATATGCATATACCAGAGAGCATACGTATTCCAAAGGTTTACCATGCAAGCAATTTACAAATTATAGCACATGACTGTTCATACCGAAACACTTAAGCATATTCTTGATGCTTTCAAATTTATATTTATCACGTGAATGCATCCTAGATCTTTTCTAGACGCTTATTGCTCTTTTGGACAAGTGTGTGAGTTATTAACTCGTGCTCTGATACCACTCTGTCACAACCCGAACCCACCCCTTATGGGTTAAGGCCATAACCGGCCAGTAATCACGAGATTACCTACGGCCTCAAACCAAATAAGATAGGACTCATCAAAGTAAAAGGGGCCAAACGGAAGCAAATTTAAAACTTTGTCCATAGAGCCGCGCTTATATGCACACCGTAACATTCCATACGTACATATGCTAATAACTCACAACAGAAAGTGTAATGACATAAGATTCTATGCAGACAGGATCATCCAAACTAAGTCAACCCATGAAAACTATATACAAACGTATTCAAAACTTCGCCAACCTGACAAAATGTAAATACATAACAAAAGGGCAAAGACGGGTCTCGTGCGTGAGACACAAGGGCTGACTCTCTCAAAACCTTAGTTGTTCCATACAGACTTCACTGAGGCTGGGTCTAGACTTCTCTTGGCTCACCTACAAACACATGAATGAGCGTGAGCGAAAGCCCAGTGAATAATATCAAATCAAATACAGAAGTTATATAACAATGTAGAACAACATGTTCCAAATGGCCTTAGGCCCAATTCCTATTTCTATTTAACAGATATATAACTATACGAAATTCAAATCAAGTGACTGTAGTTCCAAACATTCTGGCCTTTAGCCCATTTAGATTTCCATTCATGTCAAAACGGCCTTCGGCCCGTTCATTTATGTCAAAATGGCCTTCGGCCCATTCATTTCTGTCAAAATGGCCTTCGGCTCATTCCTTTACGTCAAAACGGCCTTCGGCCCATACATTCTTGTCAAAACGGCCTTCAGCCCACTCATTCATGTCAAAACGACCTTAGGTCCACTCATATATGTCAAAACGACCTTCGGTTCACTCATTTCTATCAAAACGACCTTCGGTCCATTCATTTCTGTCAACACGGCCTTCGGTCCATACGTTCGTCTCAAAACGGCTTTCGGCCCACTCATTCATGTCAAAACAACCTTCGGTCCACTCATTTCTATCAGAACGACCTTTGGTCCATTTATGTTTATCAGAACGACCTTTGGTCCGTTTATGTTTATCAAAACGACCTTTGGTCCATTTATGTTTATCAGAACGACCTTTGGTCCGTTTATGTTTATCAAAACGACCTTTGGTCCATTTATCTATTCATGTCAGACTTTTGTCCAGAATCCCAATTAGCCACTCATACAGCTTATAAGGGGGTAAACCATTGGACATTCACAAGTATTCAAACATCGATATTACTCACCGTGATCGGCTTGTGGATTTGCCCTGGAGCTTGACCCTACACATTTCATGAACACAAATGGGTCACTAACAGTTCAATCCGTTCTTTAATTCACATACTCCTCATTAGGCTTTATTCTTATCTCATTAACTCATTTACAATGCTTAACATATGCCTAAGAGTGCTTACAAGTGAAAGAGAATGGAAAAACAGAACACAGAATGCATTTTCAGAATTTCAGAAAACAGGGTCCTCGCTCGAGCGAACCCTTAAGCCTGCAAAAGTGCTGGTTACCTCAAATTCCCGCTCAAGCGTGAACTCGGCCGCTCGAGCGGACTGCCTATCTACATAGCTCTCCGCTCGAGCGTCAAATCCCTAGCTCGAGCGGGAGCCATGTCTGCAAAAAGTGCTGGGAGCATGATTTTCCCGCTCGAGCGGTAGTTCCACCGCTCGAACGGACAACAAAATTCTAGGTTGAGTTCTTGAGCTCCAATTCGATTTTCCAGCTACATTACTTGCATGCAATGGCTCAAATCTCAAATATAGTCATACCAACATGGTACCAATACAAGATCATAACATTATGAAGTTCAATTTTTGATTTATCTACATGCATGGCCCAAAATATGTCAAACTCAACACCAACATAACAAATTCATGCATTCAAGCTCATATCTTCTCAAATTGTACTTGCATGTGATGAATTAGCCACATTCTCAACTTGGATAACCCAAATGGTGATCAAAACATGAGTTTCCTTTAACATTTCACATGGATTACACACATTTGTGCTCAAACATGCAATTTCAAAGTACTTTCTTACATGCATGTGCATATAGACTACCAAATCAACAAAACCAACTCAAATTCATCATGATCAATTCATTTTATGTTCCTTATCAACATTCAACTTGAATTCACAAAAATTACAAGCTGATATACACAAATTCACTCACCTAGGAGCCTTAATCTTCCCAATATATGATTAGATCTTGAGTTAGCCTCCAAATTTCCAAGCCTCAAGACCAAAATTGCCCAATTCTTCTCTCCCTCTCTCTATAACCGGCCCTCTCTTTAACCTTGAGTTCAAATCTGCCAAATAAAGCAAAGAAGAGAGAATAGAGGGTGTAGTGCTCTCACACAACAAATTCCACTAATGCCAATAGAATAGTAATAAAGTAACTGGGCACTAATTCATTAATTTAATCAATTTAATCTGACCCAAATCAATTTTCAATTAAATTTCACCGTAGGCTCTAAAAATTATGCCAATCACAATGGCGTAATCAATTTCGGGTTCTGTGGTTGATAAGGCCCTCAATTAAATTTCCAGAGCAGATTATTCAAACAGATATTCCTACGATGAACAGGTAGAATTCCAAAATTGCATATATTCACATAATGGCACACAAAAATCATATCGAAACATATAATCACATATGCATTAGGGACAAATTAGCATATTACGGAACAGGGGCATTACATTACCCTTACACCTAGTGATCTTGTTCCTGGATTGGCATGACCTAGATCGAGGTGTGACACATCTAGGCTGAGGTGTGGCACAGCTGAGTCAAGTGTTGTCCTTCCTAGCCGAGATCATTGAGACCTTACTTGTCGAAGCTTTGTCCTTAGCCGAGATCATTACCTGCTAGAGTGCCTATGTCATCTTGCTTGTTGAACACACTTTGTCATAGTCTTGTCTTTTCACTCAGTCACCTTTTTAAGAAGAGCCAACCAGCCGATGCCACGTGTCCCAGCAGTGGGTTAAGTCAGTGAGCTGTTGAGAAACACATCATTTTGTATCATATCCTTGTCTTTTAGAGAGAGAGGCTCTAGGAAGAAGAATGAGGAGTTCTTAGAGAGGGAATAGATTTCCAAGCTTGATCTTCACACCTTGAGCTGTTAGATTCGTGTCTTGAGGTTAGAATCTTGATCTACTCTTGTTGTTCTTATTGTTCATCTAGCTGCATTGCATGATCGAGCGAGATTTGTAAGCCATGCATTGATTTAAAGTCTGGTTTTAGAAAGAGAAAGTGATATTCATGTGTTCTTGAATAAAAGCCTTGTTTGATCCGAAAGCTAGCATCAAGATTCATGTTTTTGTACTTGTCTTCATAAGATCTTCAAGTATGGGTACTCAGGTCCATGTTTTCGAACTCATCCCATGAAATCCCAGATTTCGTAATAAACAGTTGTGATTGAGCATTCATGTTTTTCATGTTCTTCAGCAGAGGGAAACCCAGATTTTCCCGACTTCATTTTCTTAAATGTGGCCTTCGGGACCACACCTCGGCAAGGAGGTGTGGGACCTCGGCCAAGACCTAGTTGGTACCCATTATGTTTTCCCGAGATGAGAAATAGTGTTTTGTTTTGGTCCGACTTAGTTTTGAAGGAATGCCGAGATCGTTTGCGTTTATATAAAGTTTGTCTGAGAGTGCATTTAATAGACTTTGTCATAAGTTTGTAGGACTTGGACTCTTGCTTTGACCTCGACGTTTGAAGAACTAAGTGAGTGGTATTTTTAATAAAGCTATGTTATGGCATTTGATAAAGCTTTGCCTTGCTTGTTTTGGAAAAGTATTTGCTAAGCATGAATGACTATCCCTATTTTGTGTATCAAGTATTAGCTTTGGCTTTGATAACATTCTTGACAAGTCCGTACATGCTAAGGGACTATAAGCATTTGTAGCACAAGTCCGTATGTGCTAAGGGACTATAAGCATTTGTAGCACAAGTCCGTACTTGCTAAGGGACTATAAGCATTTGTAGCACAAGTCCATATGTGCTAAGGGACTATAAGCATTTGTAGCACGAGCCCGTACGTGCTAGGGGACTCTAAACTTTTGTAGCACCTTTAATTATGTCATCCCTTGTATTATTGATGCTAGTAAGAATCCCTTGAAGATTTGAAAGACTTGATAGATGGACTTGGTTCATCCGTTGATTTTGTATAAGTTATGCTATGTATTGTTTAGAAAAGAGATCTTGAATATCATTCATGCAAAACCTTTATTACTGGTATCATTCACTGAGTATCCAAGCTCACCCTCTCTTATATATATGTAGGTGATGAGCAAGAAGGCGGCGACACCTTGATGATTGTTTGCAGGATGTTTTGGATTCATGTTTTGTAGCATCTTGAAGATTATGCTTCTTGGCTTATAGTTATTTCTTTTGTATATGTCGGCTTGAGAAGCCTTTTGATCAAGATGTATTTTGTACTTTATTTTATTGTATCCAAGTTGTAAACTATATTAAGATGTATGTCATTTCATTCGATCTATACACAGCTGTTATGGACTACTTAGATTTAAATGTATTGCTTCCGCACATGTAAGCCCCATATGTATACTCTGATTGTGTGTGAATCCTTGTAAGTTGGCCTTTGGTAACCTCGGGTTACTGGCCATCATGGCACTATTCTACTAGGGGCGGAATGGGGTCATGACAGTTAGTTTATTAAGTTACATTTCACTTTTTTAATTTTTTTTTATTATTATTAATGAATGTCATCTCAATTTGTTAAATATATATCTAAAATTTTTCATCAAAAAATTCACTACCACAACCAGAAATTAAGTAATGAAATTTAACCAATCTTTTCATCTATAATCCTATAAAGAAATAAAAAAAAACCATTGTAATATATAAAGCTCCGTTACATAAATGCAGAGGGGGAAAAAAACACAAATTAAAATTTTGTCTTTCCCTAGAAACTTTGTTTGAAATTCTTTCTTTGCACTTGAGCAAACTTCCAAAATATCATTCTTCGAGCACTAGCCACCTTCAAAGTATTGCTTTGTGTAAGTCTCTGAACCCCTTATGTACAGCTCTCATCTTACTTTTGTAGCTTCTCTATGTGGCTATCATTTTTCTAAACAACATATTAAAAATATTATACAAATTAAGCCTTTGTTAAGAGAACAAGAAATGCGTATAATAATATTAACAAATAAAGGCATCCAAATAAATAAATGAATTGTGTCAATATTTACCTCACTAAATTGGTTTACAACATTGACATTTTGCAACATAGTTGTAAATGGAATATTTGCAAAGTCCATATCCTACGCATAGAAATAGTTCATACTTAAAATTAATTATGACCATAATTTTAAGTATAAATAGCAGATATTTTAACTTTGTGAATCAATATAAATATTCAATTCCTGAGTATGCATGGTCCATGGTTGGTAAGATTGACCATGTATGTTGGCATCTGTTGGTCTTACATAAGGGGACCCATTTGGTGGTTGGAAGATTGTTGTGTCATATGTGACACCAAGTGAGGCATGTGATGGTCCTTGCTTTACTTGTTTTAATTTTCCTAAGTATGTGCATAAATCACAAATAACTTACAACATAAGAAGTTTATTAAAAAATATTATTACGAATGAGAATGTAACATTTATTGAGCAAGTAAATAGTTTCTCACGCTTGAATCAAAAAAAAAAAAAGAAAAAGAAAAAGAAAAGGAAAAAAAAAAGATTCTCACTCGTAGTTGATGCATCCTTGGACGATTTGGTCTTGTGCTTTTCAAAATGCCCTTTAAGTCTGGTGTTTCGTACACCTTTTGATCTCGCATGTGGGGGATCTAACACTGACATGTTAGTGGTATCACACTGTATGGCTTGATCTTCTTCAACAAGTACATCTGTACCCAATTTCAACCTTGCAAACTCTCTTTCAATTTTTTCATGAAGTTCTATAAGTATCTTTTGGCAAATGTTCTTAAGGCTATCATTTCCCTGACTTTTGTATATAGCTATACCTATCATACTATTACACCATATGATCTCAGCCTCTTTACCATTCGCAATGGAATTGGCACCTTGTTCATAAGCCATAATCCCTTTCTTAGCATCTTTTTTCCAACGTTTCAAAATATATTGACTTGGAATTGCAGTCAAATTTTTTATACTGAAAACCCTCAATGTACGACAGCAAAGAACTCCTAATGATTCAAACTTCTTACAAGAACAAGAAATGTTGTTAGTAAGATGATCAAAGTGAACAATACGTACCCTTTCACTATTTTCTTCTTTCAACTCGAAAACATCAACTGTATCTTGACAATCAACTTGCTTCCACACCATTGCAAGACTATTAAAAAATTCATTTTCAAATAATTTAAATATCTTACAGGTGTAAACCTAAGCTACATGACCCAAACTACCACTTTTTTTTACTATTTTTTGTGGGGCACCTTGCTTGCATCGAAAATCTTCATCGAATTCTGAAGAACGCATACCTGCCACTAAATTGTCATATTCAATAACAAAGTTAGTGACGCTAGTTGTTTTACCTGCTATATTATTTAAAACATTATTTGTACTTTCACTCCTTGAGGAAGCTTTAAATTTAGCAGTGAAACTAACCTTAGTGAATGCAGGGCTCCACTTGTGTCGAATCTTGTACATCATACTAAGCCACCAATGATTCTCCAAACAAAAATTTTGTATCATTTCATCCCAAGTCTATTGAAATTCTAGTGTAGAATCACAATATTTTTGGCACTTGTTGAAAACGTACTTGAACTCTGTGTTAGTATTTAATTCCCCCAAATGAGAAGGAGCATTTTTTGAAATATGACACAAACATAGTCAATGATGTGTCTTGGATATACTGCCTCAATAGCATTAGACATGGCTTGATCTTGGTCAGTAAAAATTGTAACCGGAAACCGATTCCTCATTGATTCTAAAAATGATTTAAACAATCAAATAAATGAATCAGTGGTTTCATCCAAAAGGAAAGCACAACCAAACATCACATTTTGCCAATGGGGGTTAACACCAACAAATGGAGCACAAATCTTATTGGTGCGATAGGTGGTATCGAAAACAACCATATAACGATCTGGGTTTTGGACCCAACTTTCATCGTATTCCGGACTTGGGTTTGCAACATAATATTGTATCTGTGTTCCGTTTTCCTCCTTTAACTCTTGAATTTGAGTTTTTAATTGTGTTAGGCGTGTTTTGGACTTGTTGGTTGTTAGTTGGTTCAAATAGTTTCTTCCCAGATTTTGGCTTCCTCACTCGAGCGAGGCTTCCCGCGCTTAAGCGAGCTTTGTGAAACCTGCTTCTTCGCTCGAGCGAGTTTTGAGGGTCTTCAGGTTTCTTCTCAGAAGTAGTTTTCGCTCGAGTGAGCCTTCTTACGCTCGAGTGAGATTTCTGTATTCGTTCCTTCACTCGAGTGAGAACTCTTGCGCTCAAGCGTGCATTTGCTTTTGTGGCAGGCTTGAAGCTTCGAATTGTGCACTCGAGCAAAACTTCTTGAGCTCGAGTGAGGTCAGTCATTGTGTCTGGTTGCTCGAGTGACAAATCCTTTGCTCAAGCGAGGATCGCGATCACAGCTTTTTATACATAGCGATTTTAGATCACTGGGACACAACACTTCTTCTACTATTCATTCCTCTTCTCTCCCTTTTTGAAACCCTAACCTTCTACCATCAAATACCTCTCATACACTTGTGATCCACCCAAAATCATTTGCTTGGGGTGGAGAGCACTTGAAGAGGGTCATTCTCAACTGATTGGATTGTGGGTTTGTGGTAGATTTGTGAAGGGTCTTGGACATTTGGCTTTATAGTTGAGGTAGGGATACTTTTACCCTTGTATGTCGTCTTCATTGAAAAGATTTATGGTATTTAGTGTGATCTGTGGACTAATTGACGATTTGATGATATTGAGCCCAAATTCCTTGTTTTTATTCTTTTAGTTATCAATGGTTAGAAATCTCTCAGCTCCCCCTTTCAATAATGATTAGGAATGTGATTGAGGAATTACATTAGTGACAAAGAATGAGAAACCTGAAATTTGGTAAAACCCTAAGTTTCTAAATTAATAGGAATTACTTAGTATGATGAAATTTCCTTATGAATCATGGACATGGGTAAATAATTGAGAAATACAATGCGGTCAATGATGTGATTAGAGAGATGGTGACTTGAATGCTATGATTCTTTGAATTTTATGCATTGCTTATCCATGACTATGCTTGATGTTCAAATGTGGGATTGAAAAGTGATTTACATTGTTGACATGCATGAGTCCTTGTGTGTGTTGGTGAAGTGTAGAGATGGTGTTGTATTGGTACCCGCGCGGGGAGTTTAAAAAGGTGCCCAGTTGCCCTGTCTAGGCTTATCACTGGACGAATGTGGAAAAAAATGTTTTTGGGTGTCCACGCAGTCCCGCCATATAGTAGCCAGCGAAAGTGGAAAAACGGATGATTTTCTTAGGGTGCCCACCTCCCATCGTATAGTAGCCGGCGAATGTGGGGGTTGTCTTTACAAAGTAAATGTTGTTCTTGGTTGGGTTCATGTAGAGAGAAGTGTGGTCTATTTCTCATGTTTGTGGATATTTGATTGTAGTACATCATTAAGGTGAGTTGTATTCATCATATTATCTCAAAATACTTCCTTATGAATTGTTGACCATTTTTATGAAAACAAATCTTATTAGAACACTTTATCTCATGGATGCCATTATCTCGTTCAAGGATTAAATACATGGATAAATGTATTCCTACTGGGCATCTAGCTCAACCCTAATCTAAATTTTCAGGAATCGATGAAGGGCAGCCTCATTGAAAAATTGGTTCAAGCACTAGTGTTATCAACTTTTGGGAACTAATTGAAGACAAGGACTCTAATAGTTGCGTGTTTATTTTGGGGCTTTTGTAACAAACTTCTCTTTATGTTTTGTAATGTTGTATTCCCAGGAGGCCTTATTTTTTTGTAAGTTATCTAGTTCACTGAACAGAGAGAGCATGTTTTGAACTTCATAGGAATGTAATGTATGTGATGTAAATGTTTAACTCTTTGTTCAATGAGAAAGATGATTTGTGTGGGTGTTTATGAATATGGTGTCAATGTATATTATGGTGTGTTTTTCTAGGGCGTTACAAGTTGGTATCAGAGCAATAGGCTCGAATACTTTGGGTTCGTGGAAAGTGACATTGATCACAACTGGGTCCTTAGGTCAAGATGGAATGCTTAGGACATATGGTGTGATATGTGTTTTTATGTAACTATAGGGATGTGGGGTTAGGCTCCTAGGATGTGGTTAGGTCAGTTGCATTCATCAAACTCCTATTGGAAGGGCACTTGATCACTATTCTTTCCACTTGGAGGTCCTTGATTGCCATGGACTTAGCTAACATCTAGGGAGAATGACTCATGCCTGCTTTTATGTGAATATTTAGTATTTGTTTGAATTGCTTGATGTATAACCCCGCATGAGGGTTGCACGGGAAGTGAACGTAGAGCACTTAGGTGCAGAAACTCGTTATTGAATCTAACCTTGTCTTTTTATATAGATGTTTGGGTGTCTAGGCCTCGGGGTAGACCCCATCGGGGTGGCAGGAATATCCCCGTTCAACCTGAGATCCCTCCACAAGAGGAAGGAGTGGGTCAAAACAACATACCTGTTCCACTGGCCCGAGAAGCAATGGGGGCTTTGGCGAAGGAGATGGTAGGGGCTCTACAGGAGTCCATGGAAATATTGAGTGCCGAACAAGCGGCTAGGACCATTGAGGGGGAAACAAGAGCTTCCTTTCTGAAAAAAGAATTCTTTGGTTCTGTACAGTGATGAGCTCGACCCAATGAAAGCTGATGAGTGGTTGGAGCGAATAGTCAAGTCTTTTGAGATCCTGTCACGCCCTCAAAATAAACCCATTAAACATAAAACACAGCATGCATTATTAAAAGAAAACCATTATATTATTTAAATCATCAGAGTAATATGAAATAAAACATCAAAATAAATGCCCTACGGGCTTACATCTTGCCAAGCCAACACTTGGACACAAATCCATGAGTTCTAACTCAAAACAAATAAAGCCCTAGGCTTGAATGTTTACATAATTCAAATAAAACAACTAAAACAAATAAAACAAGTCTTCAAGTCCAAATCCTCACAAGCTAGGTCTTTGGAGGTAGTGAACCCGGTGAACCTGAAAATAAAGTTCCCATATAGGGTGAGCCACAGCCCAGTAGAGAAATACTAAACCAAGCATAAGAATTAACTAAAGTATTAGCATCTGATACATGGTTAACACACTATAATCGAATTACAATATTCATGACACGAATGTCTACACCGTCTATGACACATTGTCTATGGCGGATTTTACTTTCCACTTATGGCTCAGAACCTGACCAAATAACTCAACAGGGTTTCATTTTTTATTACCATTACTTCCAATTCAACAGGAATAACAATTCAAGTTAGACCTAATCATAACAAATACACATGTTGGTATTGTATCAATCATAATCAATTCACTTCCATACTTCCCAACTGATACACATTTTAGTGATGTATCATATCAACAATAAATAGACATATGTCTATTAATCAATAAGCACACGTAAGAGTGATGCTACTGGAGTCCATCCCCCATCTCCTCCCAATAAATCCGGTTTAGAGGTACATCCCCTATCTTCCCCTAAACCGTGGAGTTCATCCCCTATCTTCTCCAAACAACATGCATATGCAATGAAACACACAATTGCCATATACAACACATAATCAATACAAGTAATGTTCTGTATTAATTCATCAGTCAACATAAATGACTAAATTCCAGTTATACCTAAACCACATGCAAGGTCTACAACAATCAATAGCTATCCTCCACCGATAGCCCAAAACAGTTATTTCTAGACAAGAAATAAATACATCAATGAATGTAAATTTAACATTTCCAATTCCATGGATTAAACCAAATTCCACATTATTCCTTTAAATTAATTATACAAATTAATCTAAACCAAAACCCTAAGGTTTCTTCCAAAATTACCAAACTACTCCCACATACCAAAATCACCAAACTCCCCCCCCCCCCCATATACCAAAATACCAACACTTAGGATTAAAGCGTATAAATGGAGTAGGAAATCCCTACCTCGAAGAAATAACTCAAAAAGAAGAAGATGAAGATGATACCCCAAACTCCAAAGTGCTCCAAACCCACAATTTCTCAGATTAAAATGTAGCCCTCACTCTCCTCTACCTTTTTAATGAAGGAACAAGGGTAGATACACACTCTAGATAGATCAATCCTAGGGAAGAAGATGAGTTGGGAGAGAGAGAACTCATAACCTAGGGTTTGGAATCTGAAAAGAGGATGAAAAACTGCTTTAAAATGCCAAAAACACGATTTTATACACTAGCAAAGGAACAAAGACGCTGAACCCCGCCAAGCGGCCCAACTTGCGCCGATCGGCACTTTAATACAGACTCCGCCGAAGCGTCCAACTCCCGCCGGCCCAACCCTACACAAGAGATACTGGATGGGTGTTTTTCCCGCTCGAGCGCCAAAAACCCCGCTCGAGCGGACGAGCAACAACAAATCCCCGCTCGAGCGTCAAACTCCCCGCTCGAGCGGACAAGCCAAAAATCTGGGCAACTAGTTTTGGTTCCTAAGCTCAACCAACCTGTTCCAAACCCACCCAACACATCCTATGACTCCAAATAAGAAAATATAGGACGACAACAACCAATACACAAAGATAGAATCTACGGAACCTAAGTCCGGATACAAACATCGAATGGGAAAAGACCGGGGTCGCTATAGATCCTAGACATCCAAGAGCATGGATTACGAGTGGCATTGGCGGCCTACCAATTGAAGGAAGAGGCCGGGCAATGGTGGAAATCCGTCAAGCATAGGGTCGAGCACACTTGGGAAGCATTTGTGCAAGCTTTCCAAGACAAATTCCTCCCTCCCACGGCTAGGGAGCGATTGAGGAAACAATTTGAGCAACTATTGCAACTAGATACCCTGGTGGCGGAATATGAGGCTAAGTTCACTAGCTTATCTCGATTTGCACCCGAATTGGTGGCTACTGAAGAAAGGAAATTCCTTGAATTTGAGAAAAGGTTGAGGCCAAAGATTTTAATGAAGGTGGTTGGCAACATGATCCGTGATTATGACTGATTAGTTGAAGCGGCAACTCATGTAGAGATCACAGTAGAGGCTGAAGAGGCAAGGCAAAAGTCTAAGAGATCAGGACAATCTGATACCAAGAGTAACACAGGTTCTTCCAAGAGGTCCAAGGGTTCGTCATCATCTTGGCAATCATCTCCACAACAAGCCAAATCTTCAAGTTATGTGTCGGGTGGGAGTTTGGGAAACATGCCCCGAGTTATTGGTGCATGTTATAGGTGTGGCCAAATTGGTCACAAGGCTGCAGAGTGTGGATAGAAGGGTGTGGCATGGTCTCGGTCTGTACGACCATAGGGTCAGTCTCAAAATAGGGGCCAACCACAATCTTGTTATCAATGTGGACAACATGGGAATTTGAAGAAATTTTGTCCACAAAATTCTAGGGTTTCGGAAGTGGTGGGATCTAGGCAGTCTGGAGGTTTACAGATGGGTCAAGGGCAGAGGCACTCATATCAGTCAACTCAATTAAGGCAAGTACCCAGGGCAGTTCAAGGAGCTACATCTGCTCAGTCCACACCACAAGCTTATGTTCCGAGGAGTGACATGGGGGATCAGAGGTCGCAAGGCAGAATATATGTCGTCACTACTTCCAAGCCAGCCACGGGGCCATAAGTGGTGAGAGGTACATTTCTTGTTTTCAATACTTGGGTTAAAGTGTTGATTGACACTGGAGCATCGTATTCATTTATTGCTACATCATTTACATCATTGTTGTGGATTGAGAGTAGATAACTGTCGGCCTCGTTTACTGTAGAATCACCGGTGGGGGGAAAGGTCTTTCTGACCCAGGAATGTCAGGAATGTATTATTGAGGTAGCCGGTCGACAACTTTCGTTTAATTTTATATTGTTGGAAATGGCGAGTTTTGATGTTATTCTCGGAATGGATTGGTTGTTCACATACCGGGTGATAATAGATTGTCATCGGGAGAGGGTTACCATGTGTACTGCAAACGGTGATTGTTTCACATTTCTGGGGGATAGGTGTGATAAGTCCTTACCCTCCTCTTACTATCCACGTGGTCGGGGGCAAATTAATTTTCTTTTAGCAACCCTTCGGGAGGACGGTAGTGATGTAATTCGAGAGGAATTTCCAAGAGTAGTGTGTGATTACCTTGATGTTTTCCTTGAAGATCTCGTGGAGTTGCCACCTCACAAGGAGGTAGAGTTCACCATAGACTTGCTACCAGGTACGGCACCCATTTCGTTGTCGCCATATAGATTTGCCCCAACTGAATTAGTGGTGCTGAAGGAACAGTTACAAGAGTTACTTAGTAGGGCTTTATACACCCTAGCACGTCACCTTGGGGAGCCTCTGCTTTGTTTGCAAAGAAGAAGGATAGGTCCTTGAGATTGTGTATAGATTATCGTAAATTGAATCAAGCCACGGTTAAGAACAAATACCCCTTGCGTAGAATTGATGACCTCTTTGACCAACTTAAGGGCTCTCGTTGTTTCTCCAAAATAGATTTAAGGTCTAGTTATTATCAGATTCGAGTTAAAGAGGAGGACATTCCCAAAACCGCCTTTCGAACCCGATATGGTCATTATAAGTTCTTGGTTATGCCTTTTGGGTTGACCAACTCCCCAGCCACGTTCATGGATTTAATTAATAGGATCTTTCGAGAGTTCATTGATAAATTTATGGTTGTCTTCGTTGATGATATTCTTATCTATTCACCTTCTGAAAAAGAACATGAAGAGCATCTTCATACGGTTTTGCAACTTCTTAGAGAGCATCGGTTATATGAGAAGTGTGAATTCTGGCTTCTTGAAGTGAAGTTCTTGGGTCACGTGGTTTCGGGATACGGGGTTATGGTGGACTCATCAAAAGTTGAAGCCGTGTTAGAGTGGGAGTAGCCTAAGAATGCTTCGGAAATTCGTAGCTTTCTGGGTTTAGCTGGTTACTACCGCCGGTAAAGAATTTCTTTTCCTTAGCATCGCCCTTGACAAGGTTGACTCGCAAAGGAGTGAAGTTTGTTTGGAACGAGGCATGTGAGAACTCCTTCCAAGAATTAAAGTCTAAGCTAACCACCGCTCCAATTCTCATTATTCCGAAACAAGGGTTAGGTTATACGATTGTCTTGTGATGCTTCCAGAAAGGGATCGGGATGCGTTTTAATGCAAAGGGGAAAGGTGGTGGCTTATGGTTCATGCCAATTGAAGACCCATGAAACAAACTATCCGACTCATGATCTAGAACTCACCACAGTTGTTTTTGCTTTGAAGTTGTGTAGACACTATCTCTACGGCGAGAAATTTGAAGTCTTCTTCGACCACAAAAGCCTCAAATATCTATTCTCCCAGAAAGACTTAAACTTACGTCAATGGAGATGGATAGAGTTCCTAGAAAACTACAATTTTGAGATACACTACCACCCCAATAAAGCAAATGTAGTGGTAGATGCCTTGAGTAGAAAGTCAGTTGGTATAGTGGCTAACTTAGCGATGTCAACAATTTAAGGCGGAACACCAAAGACCGGCAAGGCTATTGCAACCCCTTCCAGTTGCCGAATGGAAGTGGGAATATGCCAACATGGATTTTGTTTCTGGTCTCCCTAGGACTCAGAGGAGTAATGATGCAGTGTGGGTGATAGTCGACAGACTTACTAAGTTGGCTCATTTTCTCGCCATGAGTATGGGGGGCTCAGTAGAATTTTTAGCGGAACTTTATGTCCGTAAGATTGTTCACCTCCATGGAGTGCCACTCAGCATAGTGTCTGATATGGACCCTCGCTTTACGGACAGATTGTGGCAGAGTCTTCAAAGTGCCTTGGGAACTCAATTAAACTTTAGTATGGCATATCATCCGCAAACCTGTGACGGCCGGGTTCCTTCCCTTTCTCTTTCTCTCTTCGCTTCGTCCTCTATTTTCCTTCATTGGATTTGAAATGTCCGGGATGGTTCCCCAGGTTAAAATTCTAGTTCTTGTTTTGTCGATATTGAATTTTGTTTGTTCCGGAGGATGCGCGAGTGAGTCTGGAGTGCCGGGAGCGAAGCAGAAATTTTTGGTGGCTGGGCTTAGGCCGCACGTGCAAGGCCCTAGGCCGCACGAGCAGCGAGTATGGCCGCACGAGCGGCCAACTGGGCAGTCCGAACCCTATTTTTTTCCCTCTTTTTAATCCGAATGTATCTCTCATTTTGGTCATCTCTCCCTCACTCTAAACCCTATTTTTCTCCCCCTTCTCTCTAGAAAACTCCCTCAAGCATTGAAACCCTTTGATTCTTGCAATCTTTGGGCCAAGACCCTCATCCTCTTCCTCTAAATCTTGAAGCTCAAGAACTAGGGCTCCTCTTGGTGTGGTGTAAAGTGAAGAATCAACCATCAAGGCTAGGGTTTCTCTTCTCCATCTTCTCAAAGACTTTGAGGTAGGGTTTTCTTGAGTCATATATACAAGTTTTGCTAGATTAATGTTGATTTAAAAAGGGTTTTGAAGTTTTGAGTTGATTTCTTTGATTTTGATTTCAAAATGAAGAGGGTCTTGAATGTGAGTTTGTATTTCAACCTTTCACTATCATTTTGTGGGTTTTCCTCTATTAAACTCATGGAAAATGGTGTGATGGAGTTCCTATAGGAAAATGATGAAAGTTTGTTATTGATGAAAACCCTAGAAATTGGGGATTTTTGGAAAAATGGAAAATGTCTTGAAATTTCTTACTTTCTTGTGTTAAAATGATGAATGAGAGGGTTTTTTTTTTTTTTTTATCAATGGTTACCAAGATGACTAATTTACTTGACGTATAAGAAGGAAGTGTTACTTAAATGTTATGGCTAATACTTGAATAATGCAAGCTTGTGTGTGATAAATCATTGGATATCATAAATGGTGGGAAAATTGTAAATAGTGGGGATTTATATTTGAAATATGTCACTTGTAGCCATTGAGAGATTAAATTGTTATGGCATGTGAAAAGAGAATTGTGGCAACATGTTGATGACTCATGTTAAATTGTGTGGATTAATATTGAAAGGAGAATATGAGAATGTAAATGTTGGCATTGTTGTAGAGATGTTCAAAATGAAGAAATGTTATGAGGTGTGGAAAAGATTATTGCATTGCATATTACTTCATTTATCATTGTGCATTGTGAATCTAAATTGAAGAGATTTACATCATGACGAAAAATGTTATTGTGATGAGAACTAATGGAAATGTGTATGGGGTAAATACGTTGGTAAGTCCGGATAGGGAGTGTAGATGAATTTGATAAATTGGCCTGAGTGTCCAGGGTGAAAGACCCGAAAGCCGCGCGGATAGGTGTCGAGCCTTCCGGTTAATACAAGTAAAAATGACAGTTTGGTAGTACTCGTAGAGTCTACTTGCAGACATCAGCCTAGGGATTACCAAAGGTCGATTACATCTGTTGACTTAAATTTTGGAAGTGGAAATTAATGAGGATGCTAATTATTATTGAGAACATGGTGGATTTAAAATAGTGCATTGAATATTATTGAGAACATGATATTTTGAAATGGTGCATTGAAATAAGATTTTCCTTCACTATTGGCACTTGCATGGCATTACATATGCATTTTTAACGTTAATGGAATCAGCATAAGTGTATATACTTTGAGAGAAATCTCTACTGGGTTTTATGCTCACCCCTATGGAAATTGGCGCAGGTAAAGATGTGGTGACCCCGCCAAGCTACGAACGTGGAAATGTTTTGAAGAAGAGTAGTTTAACTCTTATTTTGTTGTGTTATTCTTGTAAGCCAAGGGCTAATGTATTTGGGTCCGTGAGATCATTATGTGTAACCAGGCTATTGCCTTGGAACTTGTAAGCCCTTGAGGGCCTTAATTGTTGTGATTTAATGATTTCTTTTACATGCTATAGGTTCATGTTCTAGTTTGTAAATAAATGTATGATGGCATGTGAGAATACTTTGGTAAACATTTGGAACTATGTAATTGATTTTGGTTAATATCTCATCTTGGAAGTGAGTTGATGTAATAGTTATGTGAGATTATTTTCGAGGCATGACAAAACCGATGGACAATTCGAATATGTTATTTAGATTCTAGAGGACATGTTAAGGGCCTGTGCATTAGATTTTAAAGGGTCATGGGAGAAACATTTATCCCTGGTGGAATTCGTGTATAACAATAGCTTTCAAGCCAGTATTGGAGTGGCACCTTTTGAGGCGTTATATGGGCGTCCGTGTAGATCGCCAATATGTTGAACGGAGGTGGGGGATGCACCTTTGTTAGGCCCGGACTTAGTTCGTGAAACCACCAAGAAAATTTCCCTTATTCGTAAGCGATTAATCACCGTTCAAAGTCGACAAAAGAGTTATGCTGACAGGAGAAGGCGACCCTTATCCTTTGAGATTGGTGATCATGTATTTTTGAAAATCTCCCCTAGAAAGGGCTTAATGAGATTTGGCCGAAGTAGGAAGTTATCACCAAGGTTTATTGGCCCCTTTGATATCATCGAACGGGTTGGAGAAGTGGCGTACCGTCTTGCATTACCTCATCAGCTCTCGGGAGTTCATGATGTATTCCATGTGTCCATGATTCGGAAATATGAACCTGACTCCTCTCATGTGTTAGATTGGACGGAATCGAGGTAGACGAGGAAGTATCTTACAAGGAGAAGCCAATCCAAATTCTGGATGCACGAGAGCAAGCGTTGAGAGGTAAGACCATTTCCCTAGTCAAGGTATTATCGCATCATCACGGGATAGAGGAAGCAACATGGGAATGAGAAACTGAAGTCCGCGAGAAGTATCCCGAATTGTTCTTAAATTTGTGATGTATTATATTTCTTGCTTTTCTTAAGTAACCAATGAAGTTAATCTTGAGCCACAAAATTCTCAATGTCTTTTGTTTTGACCATGAGATTGAGGTGGTAACATGTCTACCTTGTATATTGTTAATATATTTGTATTCCTTCAAAAAGTTGTAAGTGTTGAAAGTAAGCTAAATTTCCTCTTATTCCTTGTTATTGGCACCTTGGTTTATGCATAGGTATATATGTATCATAATTATGGTTGGAATTGTTAACATGGATGATGGTTCAATGAAGATGATAAAAAACTAGAATGTATGTATCTGCATTTGTTGAGATTGCCTTATGTTTATCTTGTTAGTGACGAAGATCAATTTCGGGGGCGAAATTCCTTTAGGGGGGAAAATTATAACGATCCGGGTTTTGGACCCAACTTTCATCGTATTCCGGACTTGGGTTTGCAACATAATATTGTATCTGTGTTCCGTTTTCCTTCTTTAACTCTTGAATTTGAGTTTTTAATTGTGTTAGGCATGTTTGGGACTTGTTGGTTGTTAGTTGGTTCAAATAGTTTTCTCCCATATTTTGGCTTTCTCGCTCAAGCGAGGCTTCTTGCGCTTGAGCGAGCTTTGTGAAACTTGCATCTTCGCTCAAGCGAGATTTCTTTCGTTCGAGTGAGTTTTGAGGGTCTTTAGGTTTCTTCTCAGACGCAGTTTCCGCTTGAACGAGACTTGTGTATTCGTTCCTTCGCTCAAGCGAGAACTATTGCGCTCGAGCGTGCGTCTGCTTTTGTGGCAGACCTGAAGCTTCGAATTATGCGCTCGAGCGAAACTTCTTGCGCTCGAGCGAGGTCAGTTGTTGTGTCTGGTCGCTCGAGCGACAAATCCTTCACTCGAGCGAGGATCGCAATCTCAGCTTTTTATACATAGTGTAGCTCGACTTTCTTCGCGCGCCTCCCTTTCGGAGAGGCTCGAATTGGTCCTCTACAGTTTGGACTCTTGTCACGGTTCTGAATCTAATATCACAAAGTGTAATGTGAAACTGATAAATCACCAAAGAGTCCAATTCGGCAAATCATTTTGGAAATCAGATTTTGAATCAAATAATGCTAAAATTGGACTATTTTGCCAAATTACAGAGTCGCCACCTAAATATTTTATTTTTGGGAAATTTAAGAAACCTTGACTCGTGCCAAAGGCCACGTGTCCGTCATCACCAAAGTTGCATCAACTCGGGAACTTGGGTACGAGGGGGAAGGTCATGAAATGAGCACCCCTACTCACCCGATCAAAGGATCGGCCTCTACTAAGCATGATATGTTGTTTTATAAACACATGTGTTCTTATTCCGATTATTAGCTAACTTTACTACGTGATGCGCACAACATACAAGTATAGACTAAATCACTTAAGTTGGAACAACTCAACTCATGTTTGTTTTTGAAAATTGTTTGAAAGTGCCACCCTCAAGTGGGCTAAAGCGCGGATTTACCACCCTCAAGTGGGCTTAAAACATGATGATTTTGCCACTTCGCAAAGTGGGCTTAAAACTTATATTTATTGAATTGTTCTAATTCAAGTAATAAAGCCTTTATCCACAGGCATTCATGCAGTTTAGCATTTACGCAAATAGCCTCATGGCAAGCATGCTAACATGGCAACACTCACACTCATGCAAGTATGCTAAAGCATAACACTTACAGTGTACTCCAAGCCAAAACAGAAAATTAGTTAGAAACAATGCATGATCCTAACTATGTTAAGTGCCTAATGCAACACATTCAATAATGCAACTAAATAGGCTCAGCTATCCAAGATGGCATATGAATACGACAATTTTGATACATGTATTCAAAGAGGTATTGAAATACAATGCAGTTTGTATGATGCGTCGAGCCCGATGCATGCAAAACAAATGAATGATGCAAACATGCAAGCATAAGGTATGCTAATCAAAACGTGCCCTAATCTAACCATCGAAAGCGGATAAATAAAAGGGAGAAAGACGTGGGGATGGAAGACATGCACACACACACGCACACTTATTACAACATTTTGCCCTCGCAAAGCAGGATCCGAATAAATAAGCAAACTAGCTACGCTAAGCTAAGCTACTTATTACAAATCAACTAATTAACTATTCTAGCCAATTAATTATTACAAACCGAATTGAATAACTAGCTACACTAAGCTAATTAATTACAAAACGACTAAGATAATGAACTAATTAGCTAAGTAATTCAAATGAACGGCCTTGGGAAGCGAGGGAGATATGCATGCTCGATTGGCTTCGCTCGAAAATCCACCACCTTGCCTTTAGATGCCTCTGTTTGCACATTTTCTGACTCTGAAAAATTTTGCCAACCTCCAAATTGCCTTTGTTCCATCTCAAGAACATACTGATGGCTGATCGGCTAGAAATGGTGGCCATCGGCCACTACTAATGGTCGGTCGGCTAGCTTTGGTGGCCGATCGGCTAGTATATGTGGCTGGTCGGCCATTGCTCTCCTGAACTTCCTCCTTTTGCTATAACAGAGAGCAAACAGAGGCATAGCAGTGTATTTTACAAGGAATGTGTGTACTGCCACCCTCTTTATCATTTCTCAAGCTCAAAGGAGTATGGCACTTGGCTCTCAAGCCACCAATCAAGCATTTTCAATGCATGATAGCCAAAGAACCAAGCTTGTACAATGTTAATGAATGCACAAGTAAGACTCAAAAGACCTTCACCCTATCATGCACAATCAAAGGGGACGGCGACCAAGAAACGTGACACGTTTCATCACTTTGAGCATGAAACGTTCCACATTTCTTGTGTTTGGATTAACGTCAGATCCAAACACATGCAATGCAACACAAATGCTTATCTTGTTCATGTTTCACTTTGCTCAATTCTTGTTTACACATTTTACATTACCGATTAATCCTTTAACCGATTAAGTCCAATGTGAAAGTCCTCTAATGTGAGAGGGGTGAACCAAATGATGATTTAAGACATGAGAGAGATCATACCTTTGACTAGGAGGAACCCTCAAAGAGGGTTAAAGCCATTTGAGCACAAACTCTAACTCATGCTTAAACACAACCTTAAGGCCAAACAACCCTCAAAACAAATAGAAAAATGAAGAAATGAGGGAGGTTGCAGAATTTCAGTGCTGAAATGGCATGAAAGATGATGCTACAACATGCAAGCAACACATGCACAACATGTTAAGGGCCAAAAGCATTAAAGCTAGTGAAGAGCATTACACAAGAGGCATGCAATATCAAGCTTAAATGACTAAACCAACTCTGGACAGAGCTTAAACATGCCAAAATAATAGCCAAAACATGCTGAAATTTAGGCACAAAAGGCAAGAAAATTATGCGCACATGTTGGCTCGCAAGCAAGACACAAAGCACAACTCTTAGAAGCAATGAAAGAGTGATATATATGAGAGTGTGACAGTGATATATGCACTGAAATTACAGCTAAATGATGCTATGGCATGCAAACAACCCAAGCAAAGCATGTTAGAAGCCTTAAATAAAAAAGCTAGTGAAGCTAACTACACTATAGCCATGGAAGGCAAAGCATATATGACCAAGGCCACCCAAAATAGAGCCAAAGCATGCTAAATCAGTAGCAAAAATGTGCTGCAGCTAAACTCACACAAGCTAGAATGATAGGCTAAATCATCAAGTATGCTAGGCTAGTAAGCATGATTGCACTACAAGTACAAAAAGCAAGCAAGAAGTGTTCCAACCAACCAAAAGAAGAGTTGAAGCATTTGAAAACAAAGCCAAAAACATGCTTGATCTAAGCTACAAAAAGGTAGAAAAGCATGCTCAAATATTAGGCTATCTACACATGCAAACAAGATACAAGAAGGGGAGGCCAACCCCTCCTATTTTGGACCTCAAAACAAACTTTTTACCACTAATATTCCCCTGGAATTTAGTGATTAAAGGGCCAAAAAAGTGTTGTTTGGAAAGCTTTAAAAGAAGGCTCAAAAGCTTCACAAACCCAAAAAGCAAAGGGAGGGAACCACCCCCTAACTAAACAAGACTCAAACCACCATTTTAGAACCTTAAAAAAAAAAAGATTTTTAGAGGTTAAAACCAGCCTCAAAGTAGTGTAAAAAGATGGCCAAGCACTTAACCAAAACAAAGCTTAAAAGGGACAAGTCCTTACCGTTGAAGCACAGCAGCAAAACAGGTGTAATTTTGAGCTAAAACCAAGCTTCAGACCTCAAACCAAGCTTTAAGGAACCTCAGCTCCAAGGTCAAGGTGTTTGGCTAAGGGTGCTAGTGCAAATATGTAGAGAAAATTCACTTTCAAGTACAAAATATATATAGAGAGAGAATTCTAGAGAGAGAGGGAGAAAACTTGCTCACAAAATTTTTGAACCCTTAAAATGGGGGAGAGACCTCTCCTTATATGGAAAATGCAAGAAAAAGCTTGCTTGAATCCATCCATACACGTGTATGGTGATGGCTTTCAGTGATCAACAGCTGGCACAAAAAATATCTGAAAAAGGAGAAAAATGGCCGCCAGCCATCATTTGTGGCCGACCGGCCATCATTTGTGGCTGGCCGGCCATCAATGTGGCCGACTGGCCACCACTGATGGCCGGCAAGCATAAGCCATGGCCGATGGACACTGGGGATGGCCGACAAGCCACCCTCTCCTCCAGATGCAAAGCAACAAGCTCTTGGTCTACAACCAAGCATAAAATAGACAAGTTTCAAAAGTTCAAAGGCAAGGCACTCCGCCAAGAACTTTGGGTGTTCAAAACGAACACAAACATAGATGATCATTGAGTGTTCAAACGATGACATCCAAGTATTGAGGACGGTCAAAAATGGGGTATCTACAGTTGTCCCTCTTTGACAGAACTCGGAAGTCATGAAATGATGGGAGTGAATGTCAAAGTCCAGAGACGACCCATTTTTAACAAGGCCAAAGACTTAGACAAACAAGCAAGATAACAATATATAGATGTGCCCGCAGGTTGGGGCAAAATGAAAATGACATGCACAATGCAGAACATAACTCGTGATCATGCAAAGAGGGCTGTAATGAAGCATTTAAATGCAAGCATTATGCAAAGAAAATACGACATTTTAAGCAAACCAACAAGTACAACAATCTCACTCATGAGAAGAAGTAAGCAAATAGACACGCCACGCGTGAGAATCACAAGTCGAACTGCATTTCACACAGAAAGGATGTAAGAAAATTATAAAATCTTAACTGCGCATCACGCAGAAAAGGTAAAGAACAACAATCGTCAGGCGCACCCAAGGCGGCAAACAAGATCCTAACGCGTGGCACACGCAAGGAGCGAGATAATGATAACAAGTGAAACACATTCAAACATTATGCAACCCAAAACAAAGAGCGGTATAAGCATTGGAAACCGTCCAGATGCATCTAACCAAAGCAGTCCCAACGCGGCACACACGAGAGGGAAAAGGGAGCATTGTAAACACCGAAGGGTGGTATCAACAGCGGAGCACATCCCAATGTTTCTAACCAAAGCAAGGTAGGTATAAACATCAGGCACACAACCCAAGTGTTCCTAACCAAGGCAAGGTATAAGCGTCGGGCACACGGTCCAAACACTTCTAACAAAAGCGAGGTATAAGCGTCGGGCACACAGTTCAAACGCTTTTAACCAAAGCAAGGTATAAGCGTTGGGCACACAGTCCAAACGCTTCTAACCAAAGCAAGGTATAAGCGTCGGGCACACAATCCAAACGCTTCTAACCAAAGCAAGGTATAAACGTCGGGCACACAGTCCAAACGCTTCTAACCAAATGCGAGGTATAAGCGTCGGGCACTCAGTCCAAATGCTTCTAACCAAAGCAAGGTATAAGTGTCGGGCACACAGTCCAAACGCTTCTAACCAAAGTGAGGTATAAGCGTGGGGCACACAGTCCAAACGCTTCTAACGAAAACAAGGTATAAGCGTCGGGCACACAGTCCAAACGCTTCTAACCAAAAGCAAGGTATAAACGTCGGGCACACAGTCCAAACGCTTCTAACCAAAGCGAGGTGTTCAAAGGACAGGAATGATCTTACCTGGAATTCCGCTGAATGAACCATACATACAATATCGTCTAGTTGCACCAACATTGAATGAACCGAACATACAATATCGGCTACGAATAAGAAAGAAACTTAACAGATACCGCAAGATAGGAATGCATGTTCTATGCAAGATTAATAGCATACACCATGCTAATGTGAGAAGTGCATATACAATGCAAAGATGACAAACACATGCCCCATGCGAGATATCGAGATACATATTTTATATAAGAATAATGAATGCATGTCCGATGCAGGAGTAACAAATGCATGTTCCATGCGAGATATCAAAGCGCATATTCAATGCAAGTGTGAGAAGTGCATATACAATGCAAACATGAGAAATGCATGTTCTATGCAATGATACAAAATGCATATTCCATACAACGACAAAGGAATACACACGCTATGCAAGAGCGAGACGCGCATATTCTATGCAAAGGGTAACAAATGCATGCTCCATGCAACATCAAGATGCATAGTCTATGCAAGGTGAGAAATGCATATTTCATGCGAGAGTGACAAATGCATGTTCTATGCAACTTACAATGCACATTCTACGCAACATGTATGGACAACTTCTATGCGAATTGAAAGGGCATGTATAATGCAATACAATGCAGCATGCATATTCTATGCAAACATGAGAACATGCATAATGGAATGTAATCGTAGCATACATATTCTATGTACAATAACAATGTATAGTCAATGCAAAACACCAACTGAAGGTATGTACGTCTTAACAAGACTGACTCACGGTGTAAACTCCGATTTACTTCTCGGAGGAGTTTACAATGTATTGTAAAACGGATACATCTCGTACGCGCTAAGCATCACATATTGGAAACATGGTTCGGGACTTCCGCAAAGGCCATTTGAGCTCGAAAGTGCACTTTCCTTACATTCTCTTGAGGGAAGAAGGAACAAAGCAACAGAAAAACACCCAAGGAGAGCATTGGAGGCCCACCGGCCACCCTGGGGAATCACCGGCCACAAAACAAGGTCATTGGCTACAAATGTGGCCGATCGGCCAACACTGGTGGCCGGTTGGCCACCGATGACAAATTCAAGGCAATTCGGAGATTTCACCTCGGATCTTTAAATATAGGGTTCTAAACCCTATTTTCTCACTTCCTCAAGCTCGAAAAACACTTCTTCTCTTGTTCTAGACTATTTTCCCCTTCCGTTCCGCGCTCTACATACATATTCGAACATCCTACAAACCTTCGATTCGTGAAACCCTCGTTGTTTTTAACATTTTGAATCGATTGAAAAGTGTCCTCGGTGCCTCTTTCTTGATTTCCATCATTTGGGGTTTGTTTGCCCCAAGTTATCCTTGATCTCCATGCCTTTTTCCGAGCCCGACCTTTTCCTCCATTTTTCACCCCTCAGAGTTGACTTTTCGTTGACTTCTGGCATTCCTGCCCATTTTCCACATTTTCGACCATTTTCTCATTCTTTCTTGAGATGGCAGACGACATCCCACATGACGGAGCTCCTCCGGGGATGGAGATGGATCCCGAGTTTGAGCCCCCGCCGTTTGGCATTCGACCATTCAACCCGATGACGTATGATCCTGGGGTATACGTGCTACCTCCCGATAGCATCCGCCAGCTTAGGGGGTTTGCGCGAGGTGCACCGAAGGACCTCTTGCTACGCGAGCCGGAGTCACACCTATCTCATGGCGCCTTCGTGGTATGCACTTTCTCTTTATTTTCCGCAATGTAGATCACACTCACACTACTCTTCACCTATTCAACCCAAACACACTTGTGCACTGCATCTCTTATACTGCCTTGCATCTATTTATCTTGAACATACCCTTGCACCGTATTTCTTACACTACCTTGCATCTGTTTACCTTGCTCACAGGGAGATTCACATGCCTTCCGAGGATACAAGACCACTATCGCATGGGAGTGGTACATGGAGCTGCCTGATGCCGTACGCCACATTGTTGATGTGGCCGGCTTTGGCGCATTTTGCATGGGGCTCTCACGTCTCCTTTAGTGGCCTCTACTGGGCGCGTTAGTAGAGAGGTGGTGGGATACCACTGATTTCCTCCATTTCTCTACAGTAGGGGAGATGACGATGACTCCCTTTGACTTCTCTATGCTCACCGGCATTGAAGTAGGGGTCATCCGATTCCTCATAACACCAACAAGGGCGAGTGGAGGCCTCTCAAATTTACTTTTGGGACTCACCCACCCCTCTCTGACGAGGATCGTTTGATATTCATGGTTAGCGGATTACTTTAGAGGGCAGCGACGACCCGTGAAGAGATCGAGTACTATGCACGGGGGTTCCTCATGTTCTTGTTTGGCACTACTTTGTTCGAGACCGGGCGAACACCGCGGGGCTCTACCTCTTGAGTGCATTAGTGGACTTATCTCACGTCCGACTCTACGACTGGGGCGGCACAGGCTTGGCCACACTATATGGATACATGAGCTCCTCTTCTCGCCGAAGCGGGCACCTACTGGGAGGCTACTGGAGAGCCTGGGAGGTACATCTGACTCTTCTGTTTTACAGTTCTGCTTTACATTATCTGTACACCACACACACTGCACCGCACACAATCTGATTTCTACTTTACATTTATCTGCGCACCGCACACATTATCTACTTTCTGCATTACATTCTCTATGTATTGTACACACTGTCTGCTTTCTGCATACCATCTGATTTTTGTTCTATCTGTACACTACTTTACACCCGATAGATATATTTACTGTTACCCTTCCACATTCTGTAGCTATGGGTATACGCCTACTTCCCGAGGCTTGCCCCAAAGCCAGAGGTAGAAATACCTCATACGAAGATGCCAGCAGAGGCCTCGAGAGTCATTCTCATTCTTCCACCGATTCTTCGATACTGTAGCCACAGCAGAGGTAATTCACACCTTACAGTTATTTCAGCCCTACTTCATATTTGCATTGTATCTCTAATAGCAACTAACAACCTATATATTCACTAACTGCAGATCACCTGGCAACCGTGGGCAGTGATGCCTGGCGTGGTCCGAGATCAGTTCGAGGGCGCTTGGGAGGCTTCCTGATTCTAGATCTTGCTTGAGGTCAGAACAACCTCGCATCTTGATCCGATTAACCAATCGAATTACGCATCGACATCGTTAAACCGAATCGATAATGACCGATAACTAGATTAACTGGCATCTTGAATGGGTGATTGAAATCGAAACTGAAATTGAATAAGTTTATCTATTGAATTGCATATTGTATCTGTTTGAATGAATGATTATCTGCTTGAATTCATATCTTTAAACTATTAATTGAAGGCCTTATCGTGCCAAATTAGAAACTGTTTAGTGTTTTGTAATCGTGAGAATATTTATGATTTTATGATATATTTGAAAAATCGATTAGGAATGATTAAATTAGATTAAATATTGATTAATTGAAGAGTTGGGCTTAATTACGACTTTGCCATTGAGTGGGCCATTATCCTACACAACTGAGGACTTGAATTACACTTGAACCAACTTGTTCCCTCAGCCATTTTCTTGTACCCAACCGAGCCTTGGAGAGAGAGAGAGGGTAGGAGAGTTGATTTCATCTCCTTTTGCTTGGCATTGCTTGGAATTGGTGTATAACTTGGCATAATCTAGCTTCCTTACCTTGAATTGAGACTTAGGTAAGTGAATTCATTGTCTTCTTGTTATCTTTAAGCTCCATCTTGCATGTATCATGGTTATAGAGAACTTGAGTCTTGATTTTGTTCATAATTGTTGAATTAGAGCTCCATTGTTGCATGCATGGTCATTTTGGCATATTTTGAAGTTAAATTCTTGGAGAATTATACATGCATGTCCATGTTTTTATATTAGTCCATGTTTTCAAGTGGTTTTGAAAGATTAGAGCTCAATAGAGCAAGATTTGAACCTTGGGTTTGGTTTAAAGTTCATGCATTGCATGTTTTGAAAGTGTTCTTGAAAATGGGTTTGAAGTTTGGATTTAATTGACTCACCTTTGGGGCTTGAATTCATAAAATGGCTTTTGAAACTTGTTATACATTGTTTTGGGATGTATTCTCCAGAATTTGGGCCCAAGAGGTCGAGAATTGAGTTGGGAATGCTTGGTTTGAGCTTGGAAGGCAAATCTGGAAATTCCAGATTTGGCTTCTTCGCTCGAGCGACGGATTCTCGCCGGCGACCAACGTTTCTCCGAGCCACGCCGGCGAAGGATTGGTGGCTCGAGCATAAAATCGAGCATCCAAGATTTTTATCGTTTCATCGACCGCTCGGCGAAGGATTGTTCACTCGGCGAAGCCTTTAATTTTGGAAGCTCGCCGGCGAAAGCATCGCAGCGTAAAAATTGAGCATCCAAAGATTTTTTCTTGTTTCATCGACCGCCGGCGAAGGATTTTTCGCTCCAGCGAAGACTTTGATTTTGCAACCTCGCCGGCGAAGGAAGGCTCGCCGAGCGAGACCCTGCTTTTCGAACTTTTGAAAATTGCCTTTCAACTGTATTTTTGCATCCTCATCCCATCCTAGGCATTCTTAGGCCTAGTTTAAGGCATCTTAATGAGGATTTAGACATAGAACCACACCGAGGAAATCTAGGGATTTAATTATCATCCTTTCGACTGTGAACTTAGTGCGTGTTCTATCTGTTAACTGTTTAGGGTTGGTTTCGGGGACGCCTTTAGCTATTAGCCCAATCTCTGTGAGTAACAATTGTGTAAAGATATGTTCAAAATGATTATCTTTTGAATACTGAACTGAATTGTTTATTGAACTGATATTGTTTATTGATTGAATGTATGTCACGTATTCGAATCAGACATTGTGGCATCCTTAGCATTGACTGCTATCACATTCAGAGCTCTGTCGGTTCTCTTGTGGAACCATACTGTTTATTGATTGATGGCCATCATTACTGTTAGGTCTGTTAGGACCCGGTCCATTTGGACCTACTGTTTATAGGCTAATGGATGTACCACATATGACTGATTGACTGAAATCTTGAAGATCAAATCTTGTTTAATGAATCGATTTCATTATCAAGGGCATTCATTCATAACCTCTTTACGCATTATGTTATTCACCGGGCTTTAGCTCACCGCTTATATATATATGTAGGTTCTCGCAGCTGCATCGAGCTAGGAGCGTGGGTCGGTCCCTAGTTTTGTCAAGCCAGCCTATGTGCCTCACTGTGAGGTTCCGAGTTGCCATGCTATGGCTTCGGGTGTTTTTGTGTCCCCTATCGGTCTCCCTACTGTTTTGTACTATTGTATAGACTCGCTTTTACTGCATCTTGTTGTCTAGGATTTGATCCTGCATCGACTGTGTAAATGATTGTATAGACTGTCTTGTTCTAAATCGCTTGAATGCATGAAAATGTTTTTGACATACAGATTTTCACAGCTCAATGGCCACTCGTTATTTATCAGATATTTCCGGCTCAGATTGCTTAATCAGATATCGTATTCAAAGAGGGCCTTGGTAATCTCGGACATCTTGGCGATTCTGATGCTAAACCCATAGGGCCGGGTTTGGGTCGATGAATATGGTATCAGAGCGATACTTACCACGAGTTATACCGCACACACGTGTCCAAATGAGCTATAGGGTGTCCTAGAAAAGCAATTAGGGCATCTCATGAACTTGAAAAGTGTGTGCTTATGACTGACTGATTATATGTTAAAGTGTTAAACTGTTTAATTGTACTACTGTTTGTAATGATAGCTGTTATAACTGCTTATAGTGAAATGGATAATGCAAATGAACCTGAGTCATCATCCTCTAAGGCCAGAATGGCCAGACTTGAACAAATGATGGGCCTGATAATTGAGAGACTAGATCAACAACCGAACCAACAGCCCCCACCTCCTCCTCCTCCGGTCCAACCGGAACAGAATGTACAGAATGTGAATGCTAACGAGGTGGACATTATTGCACTGACCCATAAGTTCAGCAAGATGAAACCACCGTCCTTTCAGGGAGGCTTAGAACCATTAAAGGCTGAAGCTTGGGTGCTTGAAACAGAAAAGTTGTTTGAAATGTTTCCGTGCTCCGAAGCCAATAAAGTATTGTTAGCAACCTTCACCCTTCAGGAAGAAGCAAGAAGGTGGTGGATGTTGACCCGTGACGCGAATACTATTGTGACTTGGACTCAGTTCAAGGAGTCCTTCTTTGAAAAGTATTTTCCCCAGTGCATCAGGGACAGAAAAGTAACGGAGTTTGAACAATTGAGATCAAGGCAAAACGCTCAAGCTGTCAATATCGAGAAGAAATTCACCGAACTTGCTAGATATGCACCACATATGGTGGACCTTGAATATAAGAAGGCCGAAGGTTTGAAGGAGGCCTTAGTGTTATCTGACAGACCTAATAAATGTTTTGAAAATGCCAACTTTTGTGGGTGTTCTCGACGGGCATTGATGGCCGAGACGAATATTGCAAAGAAAGGAAACAATCAAACACCAACAACCGAGTGGCAAGGTAAAAGGCGGTCTTAAATTCAAGAAAGGAAGCATAACCCAAAGAACCAAGAAATGTAATACGGGTCGACGACTAGCCCCACCAAGGGAGCGGGTTTACTCCACTGCCCGTATGTGGCAACAAGCACAAAGGGTTTGCTACAGATTCTGGAGCTTGTTTCGTGTGGCAAGGTGGGCCATGTAATTAAGGATCTGCCCTCCGCCTCGAAGCCAAAGAGTAAAGTGCACTAAGCGGCAAAGAAGATCACCGCAACACCAAAACCGAACCCCAAAGCTACCGGAAAGAGCCTATGAGGCAGGCGAGTGTTCGCTTCTAGTACGGAGACGGCAAAACATCAAAGCTGTTGTGTTAGGTATCCTCTTTATCTGTGCTCAAAATGCTTATGTATTAATTGATTCGGGGTCTACACATTCGTATGTATCGCATGCTTTTTCACAGAAATTGAATAGACCCTTAGAACCCATGAACTATCTGCTAGTCAGATCATCACTGTTGGGATCCATGACATGTGCATATATGTATCCCGCCATGAGATTATTGTTGGGGATATGCACCTATTTATTGATTTATCGCCATTGAATATTGATCACTTTGATGTAATATTGGGGATGGATTGGTTACAAAAATATCATGCCACTATAGACCGTGTAACTAAACAAGTAGTTTTACGTCCCACCGGTTTGCTCAATTTGTGTTTAATAGGAGGAGTAGTACCTCCTCCGATTCGATTTCTTCTGTGGAAAGCCGTTAAACCGATTAGAAAGGGTGTAAAGGATATCGTGTTCTGTGCTAACTGCTTTACCGATGATAATGTTAAAACTGACGTGAATTGTATTCCTATAGTCAGAGAATTCCCAGATGTATTTCCAGATGATTTGCCAGGGGATTTGATTGACAGGGAAATTGAATTTACTGTGGATGTGGTTCCGGGTACACAACCAATATCCAAAGCTCCTTACAAAATGGCTCCAACTGAACTGAAGGAATTGAAAGTACAATTGCAGGAACTGTTAGACAAGAAGTTCATCAGACCCAGTACGTCACTGTGGGGTGCACCTGTTTTATTTGTAAAGAAGAAAGATGGTTCACTGAGACTGTGCATTGATTACCGCGAACTGAACAAGGTAACTGTAAAGAATAAATATCCATTACCGCGTATTGATGATTTATTTGATCAGTTACAGGGTGCACAAGTGTTTTCCAAGATTGATCTTAGATCGGGGTACCATCAACTGAAAGTCAAACCGGAAGACATTGATAAACGCTTTAACGAGGTATGGCCATTATGAATTTTTAGTTATGCCGCTCGAGTTACGTAATGCCCTCCGCATTTATGGATCTCATGAACAGAATTTTTAAACCATACCTTGATGATTTTATTGTGGTATTCATTGATGACATCCTGATTTATTCTAAGACTAGAGAAGAACATGAACACCAGCTGAGACTTGTCCTGCAAACTTTAAGAGAACATAAACTGTATGCTAAATTGTCTAAATGTGAGTTTTGGCTTGACCATGTGATGTTTTTGGGGCATGTTGTTAGCAAAGACGGAATTTCTATTGATCCGCAGAAAATTGAAGCTGTAGTGAACTGGCCTAGACCGACGAATGTAACCGAAGTCCGAAGCTTTTTGGGATTGGCTGGATATTACAGAAGATTTGTCAAAGACTTCTCCAAAATTGCCTTACCACTGACTCAGTTGACACAGAAAGGGATATCATTTGACTGGACTGACCAGAGGGAATCAGCATTTCAAGAATTGAAAACTAGACTTGTGACTGCACCGATTCTGACTCTACCTTCAGGTACGGATGGTTACACTGTTTTTAGTGATGCTTCTCATAAGGGTTTGGGATGTGTTTTAATGCAGAATGGGAGAGTTATTGCTTATGCTTCCCGACAGTTGAGACCACATGAAAAGAACTACCCGACCCATGACTTAGAACTTGCTGCAGTAGTGTTTGCACTGAAAATTTGGCGTCACTATTTGTATGGAGCAACATGTGAAGTGTATACTGACCACAAGAGCCTGAAGTACTTTTTCACTCAGAAAGAACTGAATATGAGACAGCGGAGATGGCTTGAACTGATCAAAGATTATGACCTACAGATTTTGTACCATCCGGGAAAAGCTAACACTGTTGCCGATGCATTGAGCCGGAAGTCAATTGCCAACTTAGCTTGTTTGCTCACCGGGCAGAAAGAATTGCTTCATGATCTGGAAAAGTCTGAAATTGAAATTGTTTTGGGAGAAAAAGGCGGAACCTTAGCTGCAATTTCTGCTCAACCAGCATTGATAGAGGAAATTAAAGAAAAACAACAACTAGATGATTTCTTGAAAAAGGTTATTGAAGAAAGAGATTCAAAACCGAGACCGGGGTTCAAATTTGAGAACAATGTTTTGAAATTTCAAGAAAGACTGTGTGTGCCAAATGACACTGAATTGAAAAGAAGAGTTCTGCAAGAAGGCCACAGTTCGAAGTTTTCTATTCACCCAGGGAATACGAAAATGTACCAGGATCTGAAACAGAATTTTTGGTGGCCGGGAATGAAGAAGGAAATTGCCGACTTTGTGTCCAAATGTCTTCATTGCCAGCAAGTCAAGGCCGAACATCAACGACCTGCCGGATTACTGCAACCCTTACCCATACCAGAGTGGAAATGGGAGCATATCACGATGGATTTTATCGTTGGATTACCTCGCTCCAGGAAAGGTATGGACTCTATTTGGGTTATTGTTGATAGATTGACTAAATCTGCACACTTCCTACCTGTCAAGACAATTTATAATGCAGACAAATTGGCTGTTATCTATATTGATGAAATAGTGAGATTGCATGGAGTGCCTGTATCTATTGTTTCTGACAGGGATTCGAAGTTTACATCGAGGTTCTGGCAAAGCCTACAGACTGCATTGGGTACAGAATTGAGGTTGAGTAGTGCCTATCATCCTCAGACGGATGACCAATCAGAAAGGACCATCCAGACTTTAGAGGATCTACTGAGAATGTGTGTCCTTGATTTTCAGGGAAACTGGGAAAGTCATTTGCCGTTGGCTGAATTCGCCTACAACAATAGCTACCATTCGAGTATTGGAATGGCGCCTTTCGAGGCATTGTATGGCAGAAAGTGTAGATCTCCAATCTGCTGGGCAGAAGTTGGAGATGGGCCCTTGCTTGGGCCCGAAATTGTTTATGAAACGACTGAAAAGATAAAACTGATACAACAGAGACCAAACCGCATGAGTAGATGTAAGAGTTATGCGATATCGAAGACGAGACCGAGAATATGAAGTGGGTGATCACGTGTTTGTGAAAGTGACACCAATGAAAGGCCAGACTCGCTTTGGAGTCAAAGGCAAGTTAGCGCCGAGGTATGTCGGACCGTATCAGATTATTGAGAAAATCAATCCGGTGGCGTATCAAGTTGCACTTCCTCCTGAAATGGAGCATATGCATAACGTCTTCCACATATCTATGTTGAGAGATTACCTCCGGGATCCTTTCCATGTGATTGAGCCTACTTGGATAGTGCTTAGTGATGACTACACTTACGAGGAACGGCCTATACAGATTGTGAACCGACGGATCAAGAAACTGAGAAACAAAGAGATCCCGCTAGTGAAAGTTGATTGGCAGAACCATGGTGGTGTCTATGCCACTTGGGAAAGGGAAGATGACATGGCAAAAAGATATCCTGATTTGTTTCCACTGGATCCTGTTTTCTTCCGGACTGAAGGTAACTCGAGTTCAGAGGACTAAACTCCTTATAAGGAGGAGATCAGAATTAACCCTCGAATTACGATCTTGACATTGTTAAACTGAACTGATAATGGCTGATAACTGGATTAACTGAAGTACTGAATGGACTGATTGAAATCGAAACTGAAATTGAATAAGTTTATCTATTGAATTGCATATTGTATCTGTTTGAATGAATGATTATCTGTTTGAATTCATATGTTTAAACTATTAATTGAAGGCCTTATCGGCGGCCAAATTAGAAACTGTTTAGTGTTTTGTAATCAGTAGAATATTTATGATTTTATGATATATTTACCCGAAAAATCGATTAGGAATGATTAAATTAGATTAAATATTGATTAATTGAAGAGTTGGGCTTAATTACGACTTTGCCATTGAGTGGGCCATTATCCTACACAACTGAGGACTTGAATTACACTTGAACCAACTTGTTCCCTCAGCCATTTTCTTGTACCCAACCGAGCCTTGGAGAGAGAGAGAGGGTAGGAGAGTTGATTTCATCTCCTTTTGCTTGGCATTGCTTGGAATTGGTGTATAACTTGGCATAATCTAGCTTCCTTACCTTGAATTGAGACTTAGGTAAGTGAATTCATTGTCTTCTTGTTATCTTTAAGCTCCATCTTGCATGTATCATGGTTATAGAGAACTTGAGTCTTGATTTTGTTCATAATTGTTGAATTAGAGCTCCATTGTTGCATGCATGGTCATTTTGGCATATTTTGAAGTTAAATTCTTGGAGAATTATACATGCATGTCCATGTTTTTATATTAGTCCATGTTTTCAAGTGGTTTTGAAAGATTAGAGCTCAATAGAGCAAGATTTGAACCTTGGGTTTGGTTTAAAGTTCATGCATTGCATGTTTTGAAAGTGTTCTTGAAAATGGGTTTGAAGTTTGGATTTAATTGACTCACCTTTGGGGCTTGAATTCATAAATTGGCTTTTGAAACTTGTTATACATTGTTTTGGGATGTATTCTCCAGAATTTGGGCCCAAGAGGTCGAGAATTGAGTTGGGAATGCTTGGTTTGAGCTTGGAAGGCAAATCTGGAAATTCTAGATTTGGCTTCTTCGCTCGAGCGACGGATTCTCGCCGGCGACCAACGCTTCTCCGAGCCACGCACGAGCGAAGGATTGGTGGCTCGAGCGTAAAAATCGAGCATCCAGTACTTTTACTGTTTGATCAGACCGCTCGAGCGAAGGATTGTTCGCTCGAGCGAAGCCTTTAATTTTGGAAGCTCGTTCGAGCGAGCATCGCGCGTAAAAATTGAGCATCCAGTATTTTTACTGTTTCATCAGACCGCTCGAGTGAAGGATTGTTCGCTCGAGCGAAGACTTTGATTTTGCAACCTCCCTCGAGCGAAGGAAGGCTCGCCGGCGAAACCCCTGCCAAAGAACTTTTGAAAAATGCCTTCCAACTGTATTTTTGCATCCTCATCCCATCCTAGGCATTCTTAGGCCTAGTTTAAGGCATCTTAATGAGGATTTAGACATAGAACCATAGCGAGGAAATCTAGGGATTTAATTATCATCCTTTCGACTGTGAACTTAGTACGTGTTCTATCTGTTAACTGTTTAGGGTTGGCTCTCGGGGACGCGCTCTAGCTGCTATTAGCCCAATCTCTGTGAGTAACAATTGTGTAAAGATATGTTCAAAATGATTATCTTTTGAATACTGAACTGAATTGTTTATTGAACTGATATTGTTTATTGAATGAATGTATGTCTGTATTCAATCAGACAGTGGCATCCTTAGCATTGATCGTATTCTTTACTGAGCTCACGGTTCTCTTGTGGAACCATACTGTTTATTGATTGATGGCCATCATTACTGTTAGGTCTGTTAGGACCCGGTCCATTTGGACCTACTGTTTATAGGCTAATGGCTGTACCACATATGGTGATTGATCGAAATCTTGAAAGATCAAATATCTTAATGAACTGATTTCATTACTGTAAGGGCATTCATTCATAACCTCTTTACGCATTATGTTATTCACTGGGCTTTAGCTCACTGTTTATATATATATATGTAGGTTCTCAACAGCCAGACCGGAGCTAGGAGCGTAGGTCGGTCCCCAGTTTTGTCAAGCCAGCCTATGTGCCTCACTGCGAGGTTCCAAGTTGCCATGCTATGGCTTGGCGTGTTTTTGTGTCCCCTATCGGTCTCCCTACTATTTTGTACTATTGTATAGATTGTCTTCTGTTTTACCGTACTGTTGTCTAGGGATTTGATCCTGCATCGACCGTTGTAAATGATTGTATAGATCTGCATCGTTTCTAAACTGCTTTGAATGCATGAAAAATGTTTTTGACATCTGATTTTCATGACTCAATGGACACTAGTTATTTATCGTATTGGCTCCGTCCGCCCTCAGACTGTTTAACGTATTCGTTCAATAGGCCTTGGTAATCTCGGACATCTTGGCGATTCTGATGCTAAACCCATAGGGCCGGGTTTGGGTCGTGACAAGGGCCCATTTTGTCGGGCGTGGTTCCTAGGAGAGCGATTTCTGTGACCGAGCCTTGGCTTACCTGAGCCGATAGTTCCGATACTGCCTCCTACATACATGAGGATCACAGAGAGATACACCGCACAGGAGATGATCGATTTCACCAAAAGCTAGGATGCTGACTTCTTCAGGCGTGATGGCGACTACATTGTCTTCATTTAGAAATATCTCACGCCGCCTCTGACCGGCGCTCACAGGGGTGAGAGAGACAGAGCTGCAACCATAGCAGAGAGAGCGGGAGGATCTAGGGCGACTTAGGCCCATGACAGGAGAGGCTCCCAGACGAGGCGGAGAGCCGGGTGGCCAGAGTTGCCTACTACCATGACCTGCTGGCGACGTACGGGGGAGACTTATCAGATTTCTATCGAGCCTGCTCTAGCTAGTCACGACCTTGTCGGAGTTTGAGGCCTAACCCCATTATGTACCATACTTTACATTTTGCATATTCAATTCATTCATATTGAATTCATTTCAATTATGCTTTATAGCCCATAGACCACTGATCATCTCAACATATTTACAGGCATCCATAGAATACACTGGGCAGGCTCTCGAGCTGTCGGCTTCTCTGATGGGGATGGTGCAAATGAGCATGGACCTGCTCAACATTTACGTCATTTCAGTGAGTTCCTTTAACCTACATTTCAAAACCCTCTGCAATCTGCTCCATACTGATCTGACGCATTACATTATCAATACTGCATAGATACACTGCACCCATATACTGCTCACGACATTCATACACTGCATCCATGTACTGCTCACGGCATTCATCTTTTGAATATGGTATAGGGCACCTGACATACACCATAACTAATGTATTCTGACAAACTGTCCTTTTTAGATTCCTTTTCAGATGCCAGCCCCATCGGGCGCCCCAGCAAGAGCTGCAGCAGGACCTTCAGTGCCTTCCTAGCAACGGAGAGAGAGAGACAAGGGACTCCGACGCACAGCCGAGGCAGAGGTAGACGTACCCATGATAAGAGCGGTCCATTAAAGCCCATCACGGAGGATGACGATACAAATGAGGACGACGAGCCGGTGAGTCTGCAGTCAGAGTCATCTGAGGGTGGAGACGATGCTGGGGATAGTTTCGGCTTAGATTCGAGCAGCGGCACTGATGGTGATAGTTCTGGGCCCATGCCGAGGAAGAGGGTGAAGAGGGCTTCTCGATCTTGAGGCGACTGGCACCGATTCAAATGTTTTTGCTTAGTTTCTTTTCTTTTTGCTTTGCTTTCTTTTCGCTAGTAGTATTGGCACTTTGTACAGACTTAGGCAGTTTTATTTTCTTTAAAAACTTGTACTGCAAAAAAGTGACCATGATTGGAAATGAAAACAGCCTTTTGATTAAAAAGTGTTGTATTTTACATTCTGAACATCGCATGACATCGCACCATTTTACACAAAAATAGGATTGATGGAAATTGGATACTGTATTGGCAATTTCTAAATCAGGTAATGAACCGACCAACACATAACAAAGTAAGACAACTCAATACAACAACTCAATAAACAACTTAACAACTCGATAAGCAAAAACAACCGCTCAATAAGCAACACAACAACTTAATGAGCAATACAACAACTCGATAAGCAACTAAAAGCAAAAAGAGAGACAACAAAAGGTACCCAAAATCAGAACAAGACACAGGTTCTCAGCACTTCCAACACATAGATAGCTCAGGGAGCAAAAGAAGAGGCCACCGGCCACAAGAGGAGGCTGCCGACCACCAGAAATGGCTATCGGCCACTAGTACTAGTCGATTGGCTACAAACATGGCTGGTCGGCCATCATCATTGGCCGGTCGGCCACTAATGCAGAGAATCTCCAGATTGCTGCCACTTGTCTTCCACTCAGCACCTTATCTTCTACAAAAGCCTCAGCTTCGTAGTTTCTTCATTTCAACTCTGTTTTTGCCACAAATGGAGCCATTCTTTGCCGAAAAACTCTCCGATTGGATTGCAGCTCTAGATGGCTCAAAAAAGCTGAATTTATGGGGTTTTGGGAAAAATGCACTATTCACGTTGAGTCGTACCCCGTTGTGCTTTCCATTCCTCCATGCTGCGGGTAGATATTGGAATCCGATAACTCATGTTTTTAGCTTCAAGGGGCAACAAATGTGCCCCACAATTGAAGAATTCCAAGCTTTGATGAAATCGCAGTGTGCTGTGGAAATCCTGCCTCAGTCCCGTTTTGGTCACATCCAAGCTTTACGAAGGATATGTGGGCTTACTTTACACGATGCCCGATCTTTGGTCCACAACGAGGAGTTAGATATTCCCAGCTTGATTCATCAATTTTCTAATGCCGGTGACCACGGCGACCGTCTTTGGCAAAGTTTCCAGCAACATGCCCTTTGCTTGTGTATGTTGGCCCATTTCTTGCTTGCCCCTGGCTTCAAAGGGTCTAGCATTCGCTTGATTGGAGTTGTCGAAGGCTTGAAGGAGGGCAAGAGCTGCATTAGCTTGACACTAGTCGAGACTTTGATGGGCTTGGATGCTTTCCATCGCCGGGGAGACAACCAGGTTTGCAGGAAGTCCACTACTCATGCAGGTAATGTTTCCCACTCTTCTCGCATGTATTTCTCACATCACTCGGCCCTCAGGCTCTGTTTTTCACTCAAAACCCTTCTCACTTTTTCTCTCCACGTACACCTCTCTATTCTTTAATCTCTCTTATTTTTCATCCCTCCCCAGATATGGCTCATGGACAGGTTGAAGGTAGTGGACTCTTGCCCTGCATATTCAGCGCGCGGCTATTTCTTCCACCAATACCTAGTTGATTTCCCGAATGAGGGATGATGGTGCGAATGGATGTGCAACCGATCTGCTGTTGACATAGCTTGGCGTTGCCCCTGGTTTGATCTACCGGAGATGAGCTACAATATGTCTCTCCAGCCTGGGAATCAGCTGATTGGCCTGACACACTGTGTCCTTTACTTTCCATTTCAGTTTCGGCGTCAGTTCGAACACGACCAGACTTGCCCAGAAGAGGGAGTGGAATACCCGACTTCATATCCGATCAAAGGCTCACAGCTAGCTCGATATCCTACTGCATGGAGGACAAGAGAGCTTCTAGCCCTCGCTCCCAATTTCAGTTGCGCCCTTTCTGGCGAATGCATAGCTTGGCTTGAAAATGAGGCGGAAACCAGGCCTACTTTAGCATCTGAAGTTTCCACAAGCTCTGGGAGGGGACGCAGGAACACCTGACTCAACTATGCCCCAAGTTTATTGCCTTAATCTGTACTTTCAAGGTTTCCTTTGAATGTAATAAAAAAGCAACTTCAATTTGTATCAAGAGTTGGAGAACTCTGTATTAAAATCAATAAAATTGAAGGTTGTGGGTACTGAAAATTTTTCGTTTGGTCCAAAAATGGTCTAAGTCGTAAAAAGATTAATTTGAAAAAAATCAACTTTTATTAAAACTTTTCAAAACCATTTTCGATATGGATCACAACTGGACACACCCGAGATCTATCACTGAGATGTACAACCCCAAATCCAGCAACTGGAAAGTTGCTCCTTGGCTGAATAGGACTGTACTGCCCCAAATCCAACAATTGAAAGTTGCCCCTTGTCTGAATAGCCCTACATTGTACTGGAGATTACAATCGAACTCTTGGATGCAAAAACGACAAAGATGCCTAAAATAATCTCATGGACACAGTTGATTTGGTAGTGTTTATGGCTGGACTTCAGAATGAAGTTGCCTACGTATCCCAAAGATGGGAATCAAGCCTTATGTAGTTTGGTTCGGGTTTACTCGGGTATTAACACTCTCCTTTTGCGCTCTAACTTTTGCCAATGCCGCCCTTTCTGGGTTTTCAACCTTGCGAGCTCAATTTTTCTTTTTTTCCAATTTTTTGTGCTCTAACTTTTGCCTAGGTCGCCCTTTCGGGTTTTCAGCCTAGTGAGCCTCTCAGGGATAGTATTTCTTCAACTTGTCCATGTTGATTGGTTGGGAGAATTCAAGGCCATCTAAGTTCATAAGAACGATAGCTCCACCCCACCAGATAGATTTGACGATGTAAGGGCCAATCTAATTGGGTCTGAACTTGCCCCTAGGGTCGTGGATGGGAGCTCGGTTGTCTTTGAGCACCAGATCCCCTTCTTTCAGATTCCTGGACTTAACTTTCTTGTTGAAAGCCCTGGCAATCCTGTGTTGATAACCTTGGACATGATACAGTGCTTTCAGCCTCCTTTCATTGAACAGCATAAGTTCCTCAAACCTACTCTGCTGCTAATCCACTTCTACTATCTGGCACTCAGCCATAACCCACAACGAAGGAATCTCAACTTCAATCGGCAGAAAAGCCTCCATCCAATAACCAAAGAATGCGGAGTTGCTCTAGTAGATGTTCGAATTGATGTTTTATAGCCCCAACGAGCAAATGGCAGCTTATCTGGCCAATCCCTGTAGGTTTCCACCATCTTCTGTAGGATGTGCTTCATGTTCTTGTTGGCAGCCTCAATGGCTCCATTGGTTTGCGGCCGATATGTAGATGACTTATGAAAAGCCATGTTGTATTTCTCCAACAAGTCGATCACCTACTTCTTAAAGTGGGAGCCATTGTCCGAGATGATCTCATATGGGACCCCGTAGCGACAGATGATGTTGTTCCTGATGAACTTGGCTACGTGTGATGTTTTCAACACTGTGTAGGATTGGGCTTCAACCCACTTTGTAAAGTAGTCTATCGCTACCAGGATATACTCATGCCCGTTCGACCCCTCCGGAGTAACTACCCCAATAACATCAATTCCCCAGACTGAAAAAGGCCACGGAGAAGTCATGTTATATAGCATCGACGGCGGGATATTCATGTGATTTGCATGGATCTGACACTTGTGGCGTCGCCGAACAAAACCAATACAATCCTCCTCCATGGTTGACTAGTAGTAACCTTGCCTAAGAATCTTCCGAGCTAACATCACTCTGATCATGTGCGATCCACGCTCCCTTCCATGGATGACCTCCATTAAGCGCTTCGACTCTTCAGCATCAACACACAGCTTATGCATTCCCAGAAGACCTCGTTTGTACAATTTACCCCCGTAGATGATAAACTGAGTAGCCATTCGTCGTATCGCCCTCTTATCTTTGGCATTCGCCCCTGGTGGGTAAGCCTCATTTTCCAAGAAGTTCTAGACATCATAATACCAGGGGTTCTGATCTTGTACTTCATCTATTGTGGCAATCAGCTCGTAGGCTGATACATATCTTTGTTCAATAATAATTGGACACATCCAGACTCCCAAAGGGATGTCTATCATGGAAGATAGAGTTGATAAAGTGTCAGCGAACTTGTTGCTCTCTCTTAACAGATGGGTGAAGGTCAGCTTCTCAAACCGAGGAATCAAGACGTCCAAGGTCTGGTGATAGGTTTTCATTCTTTCTTCTTTAACTTTCCAATCTCCTTTTGCTTGAGATACAACTAGGTTCGAGTCCCCAATGATGTCCAACTGTTTTGCACCTAGTTCTAGGGCGGCTTCCAAACCAGCGATACATGCCTCGTATTCTGTCTCGTTGTTCGATACCTTGAACTAGAGTTTAAAGGCTAAGGGTATGTGGGAATTATCAGGTGCTATCAACAACACCCCTATCCCATACCCGTACTGATTAGACGCTTTGTCAAAGTACATAGTCCAAATCTCTTCTTCAATGTGCAGAATGGCCTCATTTGGAAACAGATACACAACTGTTTTGTCTCCCTCCACTGGGTGATCAGCTAGGAACTCCGCTATCGCTTTCCCTTTCACTGACTTGTTAGTCATATACTTCAAATCAAATTTAGAGAGAAGAAGCAACCAATGGGCTAGCCTACCTGTAAGCGCTAGTTTCTCGAAGAGATATTTGATGGGATCTAATCTCGAAACCGGTATTACAGAGTGAGATAACAGGTAGTGCCTCAACTTCCTGGTAGCCCATACCAAAGCTATGCAAGCCTTTTCTAGTGGAGTGTAACGGGCCTCATATTCCAGCATCTTCTTGCTCAGGTAATAGATGGCCTTCTCCACTCTATCTTCAGATTCCTGTGCAAGCATGTAGCCCATTGTCGTGTTGGTTACTGACAGATACAAAATCAATGGCTTCCCCGCCTCTGGCGGTGACAACACAGGTGGGTTCTATAGATACTACTTGATCTGCTCGAAAGCAACTTGGCATCGGTCATCTCTTTGGAATTTCTTTCCTTTCTTCAGGAGACCAAATAGTGGTTCACAAGTCATGGTTAATTTTGCAATAAACTGTCTTACGAATTGCACTTTACCCAGAAAGCTTCGCATCTCCTTTTCAGTCCTTGGTGGTGGAATTTCTAAGATGGCCTTAATCTTGGAAGGATTGACCTCAATGCCCCTTTGTGTAATCAAGAACCCCAGCATTTTTCCTGCTATGACACCAAAAGTACGAGGATTCAGTCGCAACCGATTCTCTCTGATCCATTGGAAAAATTTCTTCAAGGTGGTGTAATGGCCCTCTCTTTCTTTGGATTTGACAATCATGTCGTCCACATACATCTCAACCTCTTTTGTGGATCATATCATGCAAGATCGTAGTTGCAGCCCGTTGATAAGTAGCCCCAGCATTCTTCAAACCGAACGGCATCACCCTATAGCAATAGGTTCTCCACGGGGTGGTGAAGGCAGTCTTCTCCCTATTCTTGGGTGCCATTAAGATCTGGTTATACCCAGAAAACCTATCCATAAATGAGAGCAGCTCATGCCCCGTGGTGAAGTCCACCAATTCGTCGATGTGCGGTAGAGGAAAGTCATCCTTCGTACTAGCTTTGTTCAGATCTCTGAAATCCATGCACACCTAAATCCTGCCATCTTTCTTCGGCACCAGAACAATGTTGGCCAACCAAGTAGGATACTCAGATACTAACAGGAACCCTGCATCTATCTGTTTGGTGACCTCTTTCTTGATTTTCAGAGCCCAATCCGGGCGTATTCTCCGAAGCTTCTACTTGACGGGTCAGGCCTCAAGGTCAAGAGGGATCCGGTGCTGTACAATCTCAAGATCGATTCTAGGCATGTCTTCGTAGGACCACGCGAAAACATCTTTGAAATCTTTTAATAAAGAGACTAAGCGCTCGCGTTCCTCCGAAGACAACGTGGACCCGTTCTAGACCAGACGCGGATCCTTCTCAGTACCAACATTAATTGAAGTGATTTCATCAACCAAAGGTTTTACAAACCTCTCATCCTCTCAATCAATCAAATGTTTTAAAATCGGAGGAATTCCTTCCTCATCGTTTTCATCAAAGTTTTGAAAGTCCTGATTAATAAAATAAACAAGAGGCGCAGAAAAGTACTCAAAAGCAGCAGCAGTACCATTCTCATTCACAACTTCCAGCTCGTCTAATCCTTCGGTTATAACAAACTCGAAAGAAAATGAAAAAGACGACCTTGATAGGACAACAACATCCAGCTTATCAACCCCAGGAATACCGGACTCTGACTTAGAAGAACTAGAATCTGATTCTGACTGCACAGACTCTGTGGAATCAGATTCTGGTTCACTACCTGACCTAGAACTGCTAGACAAAAAGCCTTCCTCGTATTGCCAAACGAGAGGGTGTGCGATAGATGCGTCCAGAACACTAGAAGAATGGCCCACAGTCGATTGATCCCCAATCATGGAAACAGAGAAGTCATCCCCCGAGCACTCCAGTGTGATCTGAGGATCCGAGAGGAGACAAGCCAGCGCTGCTCCCATCTCAAGTTCTGTGCCATCGGACTCATCCTCTTTACACTATTCAGCCTCAGTTGGTGGGTCAGTTTGCTCTTCTGCAATTTCATCCCCTTGCAACTGTAAGTCAAACAGATCTCAAAGCCGGGCAAACGCCATTTCTCTGAATTTAGCCATGGCTCCAAAAAGCCGCAAAATGGGAAATCTTCCCCCTCCTGGACAAAGCGGTCGTTCAGGGTTCCTTGGATAGGTTTATGCACTAACTTATAGTGCGTCCCAGTTTTTTTAGCTTTGGCTCTTCCAGCCATCTCCTTTCCCTTTCTCACCCAATCCTCTTTGGTAGGCATATAACCTAAACTAGAGGTATCGAGATTGTGTGGCACTTCGGCTAATTCAATGATGCCCTTCCGGCCACTCCTTCCCAATCCCATTCCAGGTATATGTTGAAGCTTATTCATGAGGTAAACGGATTGCGCACTGATATACAGTCCCTCATCAACAACTAGAAGATCTTGCACTACCCGAGCCTCGGCCAAGGTGAACCCAGACAGGAAGACATCCTCCTCGCCATGTGCAATTTCCAAGATCGGCGTAGTAACCTCCGGTGGCGGATGTATGGAACAGTTCCCAAAAACAATTGCTACCCCCTTTCCATGGGACTATTTCAACATCTGATGTAAAGTGGAAGAGACAACTCTTACTTAGTGCAACCACGGTTGTCCAAAGAGTAAGTTGAAGGTGGCTGGAACATCCAGAACATAAAATTCGATGTCCTGTTGGGCTGGGCCAACCTGAGTTCTGATCCGCACTATCCGCATCACTTTCCGACTGGTATTGTCATAAGCCCGAATCACCTGGGCTATTGGTATGAAATCTGCGGGCTTCAACCCAATAGCATAGGCTGTACGCGACGAACACACATTTATTGCAAATCTCGTATCAACTAAGACAATTGGTATCCACTTCTCTTTACACTCCACAGAGATGTATAACGGCTTGTTGTGCTCAGAGCCCTCAAGCTATAATTCTTTATCTGTGAATGTCAAAGTTGGTGAAGTGCCACCCGAGAACACCAGTCCCACCAACTGCTCGGGGGTTGTATCAATAGAAAGCTTAGCCTTGTCCATTGCTGATATGACGGCTTGTCTATGCACCCGTGAGGCCATAAGCAATCCCCAGATGGAGATGTCTGCTTGAATCTTTTTTAGCTACTTCAATACAACTTCCTCCTCTAACAGTTTGTCCTTCTGCTTCCCTGTTTCCTTGTCTTTTCCTGATGCCTCTGGCTGGTCCAAGTGTAGGGGCTTAAAGTACCGCCCACTCCGAGTCATGTGGTCAAATTCTTCGGTATACCACCTATCGTCTGGGAGATTCTGTCCCTAGTCTTCATCAGTATGGGCCAGACGCAAATCATCATCCTCCCACCACATTCCCTCGGCAACCGACAAACAACTGTCCGGTTCTACCGTAATTGGTCATGTGTTCACAACATAATCTACCCCCACAGAGCCTTTGGCTTTTCTGGCTTTCTCATCATTCTCAATTCTCTCATGTTCAAACCGCCTCAGCTCGGCCTCCTATTCTGTGTCAGCTGTACACAAACTACCCAATTCTTGAGCAAAATTCTTTATACTGGTGCTCTCCGACAATTCTCTCTTGTCATCGACCGTTCCGACCATTGCAGATGTTCCTGTTTCTAATTGTCCCCGCTCTGGTTAAAACCTCTTATCAATATTTGGCTCATCACTAAACCACCCTGAGTTGTCCGATGATCCGTTCATATCAAACCAGTTGATGTGTACATCCCCTGGATCTTGTTCATCAAAGAACTATAAATTACTGATATCCTCTTCAAGCTGCGCTAAGTCATCGAGTCCTTGGCTCGGCCCATCCTCCCGGACGACATTTACCTCAATCCCTATCAGCAATTCCATCATCGGCTTGGCCTGATCAGTTGGCGCAATAAAGCGGCAAGGGTTGTATGCTTCCTCAATTAAGTCCACAAAGTCCTCAGGCGTACTCTCTTCTACCATAGCCACCACCATGGGTTCGGGTTGAGATATTGACGTGCTCATCATGCACAGATCTGTGCTTTCTGGAATGAACAGTGCCAACTTAGGCAGGTGAAAGGGAGTGATATATATGCTGGGGTCAAACGGAACAACCATTGTAAACAATTTTTCTTATATATTTTTTTAACTAGGTTGACTCTAAAATAGTTTGGAAAAAAAAAAAAAAGACACTATCATAGATAAGAGTGGGCATTGACCTATTGGCTTGCCCAACCCGCCCAACTCAACTCTATTTTTTTAGGACTTGAAAAGGCTAGTCTGGCCCCGTAAGGCTAGGGTGAACCAATATTTTAGGCCCATTTAATAAATGGGCCAAATGTATTCAAATGTGTAGCCCTTCTCTGCCTAAAAATAATATATTTAATATTTTATTATATTATTATACATTTATATAATATATTAAACAATATATAAGTCACTTTACTTCAACCTATATATCCAAAATAGCTTTACAAATCATTTATGAAATATTTTGTATCAAGTGAGACCACTTTGTGATATGCCACTGAAGAAATGATACTACAAACTTCTAACACCCCTCAAAAAATCAACTTCCAAAATTTTGGTATTTGCATAACAACATAGAACAAGTAAAGCTTATTCATCACAAAATTATTAAGAATTTCAAGTTAACATTGCATGACATACATCGAACTGCATGAGCAGCTCAAATGCAAGGCAATTGTTCCAAATCTTGGTTGTGTGTTGCATCTCAAGCCCTCTTTTTCCTACCCAATGCAGGGACTCCGGCATTCATTTTAGTCTAGCGAGAGCATGGTAACAAGCCGCGCAAAATAGCTAAGATTGCAAAACCCAGGAAAGATAAGTACATCATCATCAACACATTCGTGATTCTTGAAGACAATATCAGCTCCGCTAATACAGCAACCTGAAGCATGAATAAAATCAAGAAGAGATTCAAACACCAATTTCGGACTCTAATGTTTGCTAAATCTACTTTATTAATCATTATTACATTCATCCATGTCCTATAATTTGTATAAAAAAAATGATCCTTAAGCAAGATTTGATTCTAATCGAATACATCGAGCATCAAAACAGGATCATAATCAGTAATCCTTAATCACCAGAAACTGAGCTGCATTAGTGGCTTGTCCATTTTTTAACTTTATGCAAAACCACAACCACAATGCACTCATTGGTAGGAGCTTGGACCTGCTGAAATGCAAGATTATGATATATTTCTTCCTTGTTCAAAGCCATAGTAAAATAATATAAATCATATAGTATATACATTTGAGCTTAAAATTCAAAGAAATGGCTAGCCATAAATGTGACTTCGCCAATTATTACATGCAAGTCATTGGAATTTAACAGAGATAAATGCATTTGCACATCTTCATAATTGAAACAGCTATAGAAAGAGCGGTTTCTACTTAAAAGTCTAGACTATATTCCACTTGCATATATAATCACTAAAATTATATACTAAATTTACTTTCATGATCAAGACATAAAGAAATCATTACAAAAACTAAAAAACATTAAATAAAATCTCAAGTTATAATATCAAATAAAAACAAAACCAACAACAAGAACATACCAGTAAAATATTACTCTTCTGGCACTTTTAGAAGCAAAATTATTTAATTCAACTTACATAATCTATAATGCCCCTTTAATTTAGACTAGTGTGTGCAATTTAGATAACTATTAATAAAAACAAATAATAAAGAATTTAATATCATAATATGTATGTTGGTTAAATAATAAATATATTCTTAATAAAATTCAAGGTCTTGGGTTTAAAATTTACTTACGCTATGTATAATAATTTTTTCATTTTAACATATATAAAGTTGTCACGTGGCACGAGGAGAATAAGGTTTCACTAAACCAATTTAGACCTTCACTTAATAATATTATAAATTAGATTGTGAATTTAGATTTATTGGACTATCCTTATTTTTTAGCATAGTAATAGTATAAGATTTAAACTTATAAATTGTATTTCATTCTAGAATACCACCAAATTGATGTATTTAAGCCCTGAACCAATAAAATAGGGACAAATTTGGACCTAACAATCACTGCATTCAGTCAATTTAAATCTTGTGTCTTGTGTACTTGGTTGGTCCAATGTTTGGATCATAATTTATAAAGAAAAAAAATAAGATCATAAAGTGAAAAAATCAATCCAAACGTAGCATCTTCTTTACCAATTCTATTTTGTGAAATTTGTGAATTATCATTTTTTTTTCTGGAGTCAAATGCTATCCTTCATACTATGCCAAAACAATACGACTAAAATGAGAGGGTGAAATCCACGTATTGAATTGCAATCCAATAAATTATACAAAATTTTCCCAAGAACCAAACAAAGAAATGAAAAGAAAAAGGAAAAAAAAAAGGAAAATACCATTCCAGTAAAAACAGAGACTCCATAGACTAGACAAGTATAATTGAACCAGGGCTTCCCTCCCACAAGAATAGCATAAAGATTTGCAATGGCAAGTGGCCACTGGAAGAGAAGCTCAAGCCACATACGCCCAACAAAGAAAGAAGGCTTTTCAATGAGCAATTAATCACCGTACTCGCTTGTGAACCAGAAATTGAGGTCAACGAGGAAGGTTGGGAAGAACTCGGAAGGAAAGCACACTTGTGCATCGAAAGCTGGAGCTGCTAAAATCACCACCAAGAAGAAAAATAACATAACTGCATCTATTAGCTTAATCAAAACCCCCATCTCTCTCTCTCTCTGGTTTTTGTTTTCTGGTTTTTTATGTGAAGATCAAATTTGTTATTATTATGTAGGAGGAAGAGGGGATCTAGGTTTTTGAAAGGAGTCTGGATTGTCTGCCGCGGTAGTAAAATAAAATAAAATATAATGTTCTTGTTTAACCAAAGATCCGGACTGTGGCGTAAAATAAGTAAAACTAGGTATTTTACTAACAAAAAGAGCCTCCTGTTTAACAAACAGAGTTCTTTTTGTTAGTAAAATAAAATAAAGTATAATGTTCTTGTTTAACCAAAGATCCTATAGTTTTTTTTTCTTTTTTTTTTTTGGTGAATTCAAAGATCCTATAGTTAGTCACAATAAAATTATTATTAAAAATAATTTTGTATGACGATTTTTTATATATATCATTAAAAATTTATAATAATAAATTTTTTTACTACAATTTTTTATAAATTGTTGCTAAAACGTATAATTAGCAACTTTTTTTGTGACGAATTTTTAGAATTATTGTTAAAGTTGAAAATTAGTGACATTTTCTTGTGCTAATTTTTTTAAAACTGTCGCTAATTTTATAATTAGTGATATTTTTTGTAACAAAAAATTCAAACTGTTGTTAAAAATTAACAATTAGTGATTTTTTTTAAGGTAAACTACCAATAGGTCTTAATAGTTTGACTTAATTCTCATTAAGTCTTATTGAAAATAAGTCTTGGTAAAATTGTCGCAAAAAATAATTTTTTTGGGACAATTTTTTACATACGTCACTAAAAATTGACAATTAGAGACTTTTTTTGTCATGATTTTTATAAATTGTCACTAAAATTTACAATTAGCGACATTTTTTTCTAACACATTTTTCCCATAAGACCTATTAGATATTAAGTCCACTTATTAGGATCTACACGTAAGTTTCCCTTTTTTTTAATAGTGTTTGATAAAAATACCATTAATTATCACATAATCTATTAGATAATAAGTCCATTTATTAAGACCTACACGTAAGTACCTCTATTACTAATCTTTTTCATACATAAGGGATATTTATTCACCTATTTATGCTTCACTTAATTCAAATTATTTTTTTATGCTCCAATAAGTTCTACGGGTGATATAGTTACCAAAATATCTTTAATAATAATTGGGTGAAACGCTCTTTAATATTCATATTGATAATGTGAATATAGTGTGAATTTTTTGTGATGTGAGCATTCACACTATCAAATATAAATGCTTACATCACAAAATTACTAAGGGTTCAAAAAATATTTGTAAAAATAAAATTATCTATAAAATACCTTAAATATGAGAATTAAAATTTAATAAATTAAATGCCTAAATAATAAAACTTATTAAAATACAATAATATATTATGAACTAATTAAAATACAAATACTTAAAAGAATATTTCTTAATAAACTTTTTTATTTTATTTTATAGTATCCCAAAAATTACTTAATCCATTAACCTATATGACCCATATCAGTTCGCACAGTTTGGAAAGGTGAACAGATATGAAATTTAAATACTGGATAAATTCCATTTTGTTTTCAATTTTCAGTTTATATTTACAAAATTTTAAAAAATTGTCATAAAAACTTGTTTGATAATTTTTTTGGTTTATAAATGGTTGTCTCAGTTTGTAAATTTGAGGAAAAAAACGTAACCTCGAAAAATGAGTTTACATTAGTTTTTAAACAAAAATTTAAAAATTTAACTAATAATTTTTTTTAATTAATTTTTTTCTTTTAAATTTTTTTTTTCCAATTATAATGTATATGATCCCATTGTCATAAATAATAATAAATAAATATAAATATTTTAGGTCTGAACAAACATATTTTTTAGTTTATGTTTTAAAAAATTTTCAAACATTTTATTCAAACCAAACGCATTTGTAGTTTATGTTTTTCTAAAAATAAACAAAAAATCAGTTTATAAAATTTTTATAAACATAAACCAAAAACATAAACGTTACCAAATGCTGCCTTATATTTTATTATAGTATTACTTAATATTACTTTACACCACTTAATTAAAAAATGTAAAATAAAAATACTATTTGTAAATCCATCATATTAAAAGTAAAATTATTTGTAAATCCATCCTGATAAAAGTAAAATAAAGAGTCTTCTTAAATTTTAATAATATACTTGACTTAATAAACCGTTTTAAAACTCTTTTGTACTCCTATCAAATTGTAACAATAACAAATTAGCATATCACTAGTGGTATGTAGGGGATAAAATAATATATTATTTAATAAAAATATAATAATTATATTTAATTCTTTTATATTATGTAAAATAAAATTTAAATGCAAGCTAGCAAATTGGGATTTTCTTAATTGTTTGAACTTAAGAAAATCAAAAAAATTAGTATGAGATATTGATCATAAGACTTCTCAATAAAAATCTCATTTTGCTTATATAAATAGGAGTATAAGATTCACTTTATGTAAGTGAAACAATTCACTTTTTCCTTTTTTTTCTCGATGTAGGATTATAAAATAAAAATTAAATGAGAGTTAGCCAATGAAGATTTCCTTAATTGTTTAAAAGTTAACAATTGTTTGGACAGGAAGTTTATTTAGAATCAAGCAATCTTAGCCGTTTAATCTTTAATTAGGTCAATTTTTAATTTATTTTGAATTAAACAAATTTAACTAATATATTTTGATAAAACCTCTAAAATCGTAGTTAAACCAGCAAATCAGTCAAATCAAAAACGGTTCACCCTATCGACTAGGTCAAAGGACCAACAAACTTATACAAACATTAATTAATTTTAAATTTTAAATTTTATTTTAATTTTAAAATTTAAACTGTCTTGAACTAAAATATACACAACACTATAATATTAAATAGGAACATAAGGTTTATATAATGAAACAACTCATTTTTTCCTTCTTTTCCCGATGTGTAATTGTAAAATAAAAGTTAACAGTTGTTTGAACGGGAAGTTCATTTCTAATCAAACAATCTCAATCGTTCAATTTTTAATATGGCCAATCTTAGTTTATTTCAAATCAAACAAATCTAAGCAATATATTTTGATAAAACAGCCAAAACCGTGATTAAACTAGTGAATCAGTCAAACCGAAAACGATTCAACCTAATCGGCTAAGTCAAAAGACCAACCAATTTACAACTAAATTAATTAATTAAAACCTTTAAATTTTATTTTAAAATTTAAATCATCTTGATCTGAAACATGCACAATACTATAATATTAAATGAGAGTTTAAGATTCAGTTTATATAAGTAAAACAACTCACTTTTTATTTCTTTTCTCGATGTGAGATTGTAATTATTTTAAAATTAAATATTATGAGAGTGTCAAAATCTCATATAAAATTATTTTTAAAATCAAAATGTCTATTTGGGATTGTAAAGAAAAGTTAAATGGAAACTAACCAATAGAGATTTTCTTAATTGTTTAAAATTAAAAAAATAAAAAAGAAAATTAATATTGATTATAGGACTTCTTATTAAAAATCTTCTTTTGCTTATATAAATTGTGATGACCAGGTGTATTTATTCGCTCAGTCCTTATTATGTTTTCATTGGGTTGTAGTGTCCGGGAGTTTTGGTTCTCAAACAAAATTCTTGTTCTCGTTTATTCGGTGTCAAATTCCACATGTTCCGGAGAGTGCGAGGTCAGGTTCGGAGTGCCTAGAATTGAGTTTAGAAAATTATGGGCTGGGGAAAGCAGGGCCGCGCGCACGTGTGGGAGAGGGGCCGCACGTGCTGGAGGTGAGGCCGCATGTGAGAAATTCAGGGGATGTTTGGGTTGCACACTGTCTAATATGCAAGTGCGGATGCAAGTGCGAGGGAGAAGTGTCGCACATACGAGAAGTAGGCTCCACACATGCGGGGGGCAACTGCCGCACGTGCGGGATACTGGGCAGTCCGAAAATCCTATTTTTTTTTTAATCTTTTAGGGCTGAATGTATCTCATTGTTTCTACATCTCTCTCTCTCTCTAAAAACCCTTTTGCTCCTCCTTCTCTCTAAAAACCCTCATCAAGCACTCAAAATCTTTGATTTCTTGCAATCCTTTGGGTCTAGAGTCATCATCTCTCACAAATCTTGAAGATCAAAGCTAGGGCTTCATTTGGTGAAGTGGAAATCGAAAAATCTCCCATCTTGACTCTAGGGTTTCATCTCTTTCATCATCGAACTTTGAGGTAGGGATTTCCTTGAGTTATATATACATGTTTTGCAAGATTATAGTTGATTTTAAAGTTCTCTTCAGGTTCTTTTGAAAGTTTGATTTAGCTCAAGAACGTTGAAATTTTTAAAAGAGGGTTTAAAATCTCAAATGTTTTTAAGTTGATCTTTGAGGGTTCTACTCTCATTATGTAAAAAGGAATGTTTGTGTGCGTGAGTTCTTTCAAAAGGTGAAGAGATGCCTAATCTTGATTAAAGGCCCAAATTTATGGATTTAAAAATGATGAGAGCCTATGAAATTAGTAAATTGTAGATATGTCATAATGGAAGAACGAAATTGAATATATCTTTGCCATTGTAGAGAAGATGAATTCATGGGATATGTGAAATGTGAAAATGGAAACTTACAGTTGAAATTGCGGATAAAGTTGTGGAGCAATAAAGGGATGGTTTAACATGAAATGTGAAAAGTGCTTAGTGTTTAGTGTTATTGAATTGAAACGAAATGAAAGGTAACATGCTAGGCATTGTGGAAGGTTTGGTTACAATGAATCAATGTGGAGAAATGTTATCTAATGATCATGATTGCTACATTGCATGCTTATTTAATTGATTATGTTAGACTTATTTATTTTGATGATTTATTTAATTATGTTTTTAATTTATTTGGAAGAGAAAAATAGAATCAAAATTTATTTTGATGTTTTATTTGAAAAAGAAAAATAGAATCCAAAATTTGTTTTGATGATTTATTTAATTATGTTTTAAATAGAATCTAACATTTATTTTGATGATTTATTTAATTATGTTTGAAAGAGAAAAATATAATCAAAATTTATTTTGTCTCATTATTTCTCACCTAAACCTTTATCCTAAATGTTGTTAGAATGTATTTAATATTTGATTAAATCAGAGGTTCAAACAGTCCAAAATAGAGGTTCAAACAGCCCAGCACAGCAGCAGTTCAAAAGGTTGAAAACTCTGGACGTCCTGGTGGACATCTGGCCGGTCATCCGGCCGGACGACCGGCCAGGCCATTTTTGCCCAGTTTTGCTTCAGTTTGAATTTTGCTCTTAACGGCACTGAATTACAACGGCTATGTTTCGAAATAAAGTTGTTCCAGATCACTCTTGTCTCCTACAAAGTTTAAATTAGTAATGATGGAATGATTTAGATTCAAAATGGTTTCAACGACTCTATAAGCCTCTTGATATATATATATATATCAGATAGTCTCAGTGAACAAGTTACAAAAACCATATATACAAGAGATACAACCCAGCAAAAATTCTTGATCAAAAATCATTCTCATCTTTTCTCTAAAAATTCTCTGAGAAGTGTTATTCAATCTTGTTTACATCTTTATCTCAAAAATTATACACAGAGCCTTGTAGCATTAAGCTCATCTTTCCTGTGTAAACCAGAGCTTCATTTTTATATTTATCTTTGAGAGATAATTCTTGTAACGCCCTCAAAATAAAATAATTCATACATTCATAATACCCATTAGACATAAGAGAATAACATGCATTCATAAATTAGAGTATTCTTTACAAAAAGTTACATGTTGACAACAAAAGTAAATGCCTTACGGGCTTACAACTTTCCAAGTCAACACTTAGTTACAACAAAAATAGGGTCGGCAACCCTTTACAAATAAAGCCCTCGGCTTGAAAATAAAACATATAATATAAACAAAACAACCCAAAACAGAGACTTCAACCCATAACCTCCCAAGCTAACTCCTTGGAGGCGGCATGTCACCTGTACCTGAAAATGATGTCCCATATAGGGTGAGCCAAAGCCTAGTAGAGATATGCTAAACATGATATGAGAAATAACTAAAACATTAGCATTCGATAAATGTTTAACAATTCAAAACCATCTAATATTCATTCCATAGTCAACCAACGTTTACCTCCGTTACCATTCATTTATCCTTAACAATCCACTTACACTATTTCATACTATCCAAATAGTTTTAACGAGACTACAACTCATATAACAGCACTTCAATAACCACAACATTCAATACTTCCAAAATCTTGCCATTTTACGGAACTACGTCTGAAGGAATCGGTACCCATAAATAAATAAGGTTTCAGGACTTTCACCCAGGACACTCCGGCCAACTTAATTATCACTGGAGTCCATCCCCTTTCTCTTCCCAAACAAGTGGAGTACATCCCCTATCTCCCCCACACAACATACATATACAATGTATTTAGCAAACTGTCATATACAATGACTCAACAATTCACATATTCAATGTGTTAATCCCACCGTCACATTCAATGACATATATTCCATTTGATTAGTTTCAATTTTCCCTAATCAACATGCAGTGTCTACAACAATCAAGACTATCATCCACCGATAGCCCAAAATAGATATTTCTAAACAGATAATAAATCTATCAAACAGATAATTCATTACATTTTCCATCAGTGAGTGATTTACAAATCCAACTACACCATTCAATTTCATAATTGCCCAATTTCAATATTCTCAACACAATTTCATATTTTCGTCATTAATTTCATTAATTACACAAGTGACCCATTTAAATCCAATTATGGCCTTTTTCCTTTTTCTCAAACATTGACCCCAAGGTTCAAATCTCACCATTTTCACCATTATACATCAATAATCCCATTTTTAAGACCCACATACACATATGGTGTTTAAAAAGAACAAAACCCCTCTTTCAAAAATTAATACCCAAAGTCTACTTCATGCAAAACTCCCCAAATCTAACCATTTATACAAAGTGCCAAACATTTATGTTAAAGCTCATAAAGATGAGTAGTTTATACCTACCTTAAGTGCAGAAGACGAGCCAAACAAGGGAAGAACTCCAAAGACGCCGAAATCAACTTCCACTCGGATGAAAATAGAGACCTTGAGGAGCTTCAACTTTTTAATGAAGGAGGGAGGGTGAAGAGATCACTTGATCTAAGCTAAAATGTAGAGAGAGAGAGAGAGAGAGAGAGAGAATCTTTCAACTTAGGGTTTTGGAATGTTTTAGAGAGAGAGAGAGAGCTGAAAAAATGATTTAAAATATCACAGTCGCGATTTGAAATACGTACAGTCCGCTTGAGCAAAGAGTTTTACGCTCGAGTGTAAGACACAAAAATTAAACCTGCTCGAGCGCAATAATGCCCGCTCGAGCGCCAAGACACAACAGCAAGGCACTACCCGCTCGAGCACAAAGAGACCTGCTCGAGCATAGAATACACTCCTCCAGTATTTTTACAGACTTCAGACACCCGCTCGAGCGCGAAGAGGGCCGCTCGAGCGTGAAAAACACTTCTGCAGTATATTTTGCAGACGCACAAAATGCTGAATGATTGCAAACTCCGCTCGAGCGGAACACCAAAATTCTGGGCAACAACCATCTGCTCTAACTCACAGCCAACCTATTCCAAACTTAACCAACACATCCCAAAGCTCAAATACAAAGAATAAAAGATGGAAATGAAATATAGACAACAACATACGACCACGGAACTCAAATTCAAAGCACAACAACTGAAAGGGAAGAACTGGGATCGCTATAACATACCCTCCTTAAAGAATTTCGTCCCTGAAATTAAGTACAGGTTTCAAAATTGTGAACTTTCCAATTCTCGATATGCTTATAACACAATTTTTATCAACATGGTCCTCCACCAATCATTCCGTCTCTTTTCAAGAGAACGACTTTACAAATATGGCTCAACATGCATTATCAACATGCATTCCTTTGAATTTCAACAAGTTCCAAAACACATACTCCACAATTCCATAATATATTCAATGTTAATGATATATTTACATTTCTACAACACATTCAACATATACAATGTTAAATTAAACTCGTAGTCCTGAAATGTATTCAACAATTTCAATATTTTTATAATCCAAAACATATACAATGTTTTTAGAGTTTATCAACAAAACAAAATTCCCCATACATGGCTAAACATTAACAAACAAGTCCGGATATTTCTCTCGAACCTCCAACTCACGTTCCCAAGTGGCTTCCTCCACCCCGTGATGTTTCCACAATACTTTTACCAAGGGTATCGTCTTGCCTTGCAACACTTGGTCCCGTCTATCCAAGACCCGCACCGGTCTTTCCTCATACGAGGCATCCTCATCGACCTCTAAGTCTGTCCAATCCAATACATGCGATGGATCCGGCTCGTACTTCCGAAGCATACTAACATGAAACACGTCATGGACTCCGAACAGTTGCGGCGGCAAAGCTAAACGATAGGCAACCTCACCAATCCTCTCAAGGATCTCAAAAGGGCCAATAAACCGAGGGGACTACTTCCCACTCTTCCCAAATCTCATCAAACCACACCTAGGTGATACTTTTAGAAAAATATGATCACCCGCCTCAAATACCAACGGCCTCCTCCGGCAGTCGGCATAACTCTTTTGGCGACTCTGGGCTGTAACTAACCTCTTACGGATAAGTTCAACTTTCTCCGTCATTTCTCGCACCAACTCTAGGCCCAATAAAGGTGCATCACCCACCTCGGCCCAACACACAAGTGATCTACATGGTCGGCCATACAAGGCCTCAAATGGTGCCATGCCAATACTCGATTAGAAACTGTTGTTATAGGCAAACTCCACTAAGGGCAAGTGCCTCTCCCACGACCCCCTAAAGTCAAGGACACACCCTCGAAGCATATCCTCAAGAATCTGAATAGTACGCTGCCCGTCAGTCTGAGGATAGTAAGCCGTGCTAAAAGTCAATCTAGTGCCCAAGGCATTCTGCAGACTCTGCCATAACCTAGTAGTAAAACGCGGATCTATAGCGATCCCGGGTTTTATCCCCTGTTGTACAGTGATCCGGACTTGTGTCCATGGATGTTAGCAGTTGTTTAAATCTTGTTTACATCCTTTCATACTTTGTATTTGAGTTATAGGATGTGTTGGGAAAGTTTGTTACAGGTTGGTTGTGTTTGGGAGCAAATGGTTGCTGCCTAGAATTTTGGTCCTTCGCTCGAGCGAGAAGTTTGTTGCTCGAGCGAGCTCTTTGCTTTGGATCCTTCGCTCGAGCCAGGGTTTGGTCGCTCGAGCGAGAGTTGAGTTTTGTGTCTAGTGGATCGAGTGAGAAGTCTTGCGCTCGAGCATGCGTCTGCGTCTCATTTTGACCTGAGAGCTGTGTTTCTTGGCTCGAGCGAGCTTTCCTTCACTCGAGCGAGCGAGGTGTATGTTTTGAGTTTCCTTGCTCGAGCAAGCATTCTGTCGCTCGAGCGTGCTTTTGGGTTGCAGACCTGAAGCTTCGAGTTTTTGGCTCGAGCGAGCCTTTTTTTGCTCGAGCGAGTACTCTTTGTGTCTGGTCGCTCGAGTGACCAATCCTTCACTCGAGCAAGCCTGTTATATATCAGATCGCAACAGCGATTTTAACATCACTTTTTCATCTCCTTCTCTTTTTCAAACCCTAGATCCGAGACCCTCTCTCTCTAGACTTGTCTTCTCTCTAGGATTTCATCTCCCTCTAGTGTGAATCTATCCTAGGTCCTTTGTTAAAAAGATAGAGGGTGACTTGGGCTTTGATTTAATCTGAAAAACTTGGGATTTGGAGCACGTTGGTTTTTTATCTTCATCTCCGTTTGAGCTCAAACTTCGAGGTAGGGATATCCTACTCCTTCTCATGAGCTTTGTCTTTGAATTTTAGCATTTTGATAAGTTAGGGATTGTTGGGTAATTTTGAGAAAGTTTGGGCCTTTGTGTAATTTTACAAAAGTTGGGGTTTTGTTTATATAAACCTATTTGCATGTTTGGCATAGAAAAATGAGATAAATGTTGGATTATGGATGAAAATGGAACCTTAGGGTTGTTATGTAACTTATGGGAAAAATGCCCTAATTACATAGTTAAATTAATTTGTATAATTAATTTGGAGAAATGAAGAATCGAATTGAGAATGTTAATAATATATTCATTTGATGCATTTATTTTCTGTTTAGAAATAACTGCTTTGGGCTATCGGTGAAGGATAGTCTTGATTGTTGTAGACAATGCATGATGATTAAGCAAACTAAAACTAATCGATTGAGTATGCTATCGAATATAGCAGTTGGAATAATACATTAACTTTATGTATTGATTGATTGTATATGATCTATGTTTATATACATGTGTTGTGTGGAAGGAGATAGGGGATGTACTCCACGGTTTAGGGGAAGATAAGGGATGGACCTCTAAATCGGATTTTGTGTGACATTGATATAGCACTACAATGTGTATAAGTGTTGATTATGGAAGTGTTCGAATTGATTTGATATAGCACTAAAATGTATATCGTTATCAATTGTGAAGTATAGAAGTGATTCTATGTTAAGTTGATACAGCACCGAAATGTGTATCTTTCGTAAAGTGTGGGAATGGTTTATGTGTTATCAATGCAGCTTTAAAATGTGTATCCATCATGAAATTTGAAAGTGTTTTAAAGATGGATCTAAATCTCGTTAAGTTATTTGGCTAAGTGTTGAGCCTTGTTTTCAAACTCAAAGTTGAAAAAGAAAAGGGAAATGAAATGTAACATGGACTTAATGTCATGGAACCGGAATGTGATATATGTAGATGTATCTGCGTTGACCATCTATCAACTGCTAATCTTTTAGTCATTGTTCATAGCTGGTTTACTGTATTTCTGCTGGGCTGTGGCTCACCCTTTCTGGGACATCAATTTCAGGTACAGGTAACATGCCACCTCCAAGGACATAGCTCGGGAGGCTAGAGGCAGACAGACTTTTTGTCATTTTTGTTATCTTTTGGATGTATTACATGCAAATTCAAGCCAAAGGCTTAATGTGTATTGAGTTAGTACTCTCTTTTTTTATAACCAAGTGTTAACTTGGAAAGCTGTAAGCCCGTAAGGCATTTGCTTTTGTTGTTAACATGTAATACTCATTGTAATGAACTACTCTGATGAATAGAAGAATATTTATCTTTTATATCAATGCATGTCTAAATTGATGGGTTTTAATGTTATTATTTTGAGGGCGTTACAGGATCTCTATTTGAGACAATCGACACTGAGACCCTGTGCAACCTCACTATGTCCCGAATATACAAGTCGGCAAGATGATCTACCGAATCTCTTACGCGCATAGGAATAAAGTACGCCAACGTAGTCAACCGGTCAACCACCACCCAAATGGCGTCACTACTCCGTTGGTCCTCGGAAGACCGACGACAAAATCCATCGTGACGTGCTCCCATTTCCACTCCGCAATAGGCAAAGGTTGTAACAAACCCGCTGGCCTCTGATGCTTGGCCTTCACTTGCTGACAAGTAAGGCACTTCGACACAAACACCGCCACATCCTTCTTCATATCTCTCTACCAAAACTAGCGACTCAGATCACGATACATCTTGGTGCCTCCCGGATGCACCGCAAGACACGAATGGTGAAACTCTCGGAGTACTTCCTCTCGGCAAGACTCCGACACAAACAAGCGGTCTCGGTACTTCACACTCAGGTTAGGATACATAGTCAAACCCTTCTTAACCTTCCCACTGGAGATCTTCTCCCAGACGGATTCTACCTCAAAGTCACCCTTCTGTGCCTCCAACACTCGATTCACATGTGTAGGTTGTGCTACTACAGAGAACAAGGCTGTAAATTCAACAGATGCACCCAGAAGCAAGTCGAACTCACCAAGAGCACCCAACATCTCCCATTCCTGGATGGCTATGCAAACTATATCACTAATGGACTTCCTACTAAGGGCATCGGCCACAACATTGGCCTTCCCCAGATGATAGTGCAACTCGAAATCGTAATCCTCTATAAACTCCATCCACCTCATCTGCCTCAAATTCAAGTCTTTCTGTGTAAACAGATACTTCAAACTCTTATGATCCAAGAACACCTCAAATCTCTAACCATACAGGTAGTGCCTCCAAATCTTCAAGGCAAATATTACAGCTGCTAACTCCAGGTCATGAGCAGGGTAGTTTCTCTCGTGTGTTTTCAATTGACGTGAGCCATAGGCTACCACTTTCCCCTCTTGCATCAATACACAACCAAAACCCTCTCGTGAGGCATCACAATACACTGCATAACCCAAACCCCTCTCCAGAATAATCAAGACTGGAGCGATGGTAAGTCTAACTTTCAACTCTTGGAATGACTTTTCACAAGTCTCACTCCACACAAACTTGACCCTATTCCGCGTCAATCTAGTCAAAGGCGAAGCTAGGATAGAGAAATCCTTTACAAACCGACGGTAATAACCGGCTAATCCCAAAAAACTATGGATCTCAAAGACACTCTTAGGCTGTGCCCAATCCTACATTGCCTCAATCTTGGATGAATCTATAGTCACCCCTTCCCCGGAAATCACATGGCCTAAGAACTTAACCTCTCTTAGCTAGAACTCACACTTTCCAAATTTAGCATATAGCTTATGGGCTCTCAGCAACTCAAGCACCACTCGCAAGTGTTCCTTGTGCTCCTCCTCAAAAGGTGAATAAATCAGAATGTCGTCCACGAAGATGACTACAAAACGGTCTAAGAACTCCCGAAAGATCCGGTTTATCAAGTCCATAAACACAGCCGGTGCATTGGTAAGCCCAAAAGGCATCACCAGAAACTCATAATGGCCATACCGCGTATGAAATGCTGTCTTCGGGATATCCTCCTCCCTGACTCTCAACTGATGGTACCCCGATCTCAAGTCTATCTTAGAGAAACAGCGGGATCCTTTCAACTGATCGAACAGATCATCGATACAAGGCATAGGGTACTTGTTCTTAACCGTGACATGGTTCAACTTTCAGTAGTCAATACAAAGTCTCAAGGCCCCATCTTTCTTCTTAGCAAAAAGGGCCGGTGCTCCCCAAGGCAAAGTACTAGGGCGAATAAAACCCTTATCTAGCAACTCCTGGAGTTGAATCTTCAACTCACTCAACTCAGCTGTGGCGAAACGAGACGGTGCCATGGAAATCGGTGTCGTGCTAGGCACCAAGTCAATAGAGAACTCAATCTCTTGATGAGGTGGCAAACTAACAAGATTCTCTGGAAAGACATCCGAGTACTCACAAACCACTCTCGGCAACTTAGTCTGAGTCTCATCACACTCACTACTCATACAACTAGTGAGATGACAACTAAGCTCACTCCGCCCTCGCGGATCATACACTGGTGGCAAAACTCTACCCACCCGATCACCCAAGAAATGAAAACAATCCCCGCTTAAGGAACATACAGTAACTCTTTGGAGGTAGCAATCAATAACAGCCCGGTATGACGATAACCAGTCCATACCCAAAATCACATCAAAACCCGACATATCCATCAATACAAAAGAAAATGGAAGTCTACGGTCAGCGACCTCTATGTCACATCCCCGACACCCCTGTTTCAAAATCAACTCACCCCCAATAGGTGATACAACACAAATAAGAGATGCTAACTGTGTCAGCTCCAACCCCAAAATAGATGCAAATGCAGCAGATATAAAGGAATGGGATGCACCCGTATCAATCAACACATTGGCAACCAAGTTGCAAAACAAAAAGGTACCTCTTACAACAGACGGAGCTGGTACAAGATACCCCTGTTCCGTAATATGCTAAATTGGTCCTTAATTTGAATATGATTATGTGTTTAGCATGATTTTATGTGCCATTATGTGGATATATGTGATTTTGGAACTCTATCTGTTCACCGTAGGAATATCTGTTTGAATAATCTGCTTTGGAAATTAAATTGAGGGCCTTATCGGCCACAGAACCCGAAATTGATTATGCCATTATGATTGGCATAATTTTTAGAGCCTACGGTGAAATTTAATTAGAAATTGATTCTGGTCAGATTAAACTGATTAAATTGATGAATTAAGGGCCCAAATATTTTATATTAAAATATTGTATTAATGGGGCTTGTTGTATAATAGCACTACACTCTCTATTCTTATCCTTTAGTTACATTAAAGAACGGATTGAACTGTTAGTGACCCTTTTGTGTTCATGAAATGTGTAGGGTCAAGCTCCAGGGCAAATCCGCAAGCCGATCACTGTGAGTAATATCAATATTTGAAAGCTTATCAATGTCCAATTGTGTATTCCCTTATAAGCTTTATGAGTTGCTAATTGGGATTGTGGACAAAAGTCTGACATGAATGAATGATTGGACCGAAGGTCGTTTTGATAATAGTAATAATGGACCAAAGGTTGTTTTGATAGAACTGAATGGACCAAAGGTCATTTTGATAGAAATGAATGGACCGAAGGTTGTTTTGATAGAAATGAATGGACCGAAGGTCGTTTTGACATGAATGAGTGGGCCAAAAGCCGTTTTGACATACATGAGTGAGCCGAAGGCCGTTTTGACATGAATGATCGGGCCGAAGGCCGTTTTGACATAAATGATCGGGCCGAAGGCCATTTTGACATGAACGAGTGGGCCGAAGGCCGTTTTGACGTAAATGAGTGGGCCGAAGGCCGTTTTAACGTAAATGAGTGGGCCGAAGGCCGTTTTGACATGAATGGAAATCTGAATGGGCCAAAGGCCAGAATGTTGAAACTATAAGTCACTTGATTTGAAATTCGTATAGTTATATATCTATTAAATATAAATATGAATTGGGCCTGAGGCCGTTTGGAACTTGTTGTTCTACATTGTTATGTAACTTCTGTATTTGATATTATTCACTGCGCTATCGCTCACGCTCATTCATGTGTTTGTAGGTGAGCTAAGAGAAGTCCAAACCCAGCCCCAGTGAAGTCTGCCATGAACAACAACGAGTTTTGGGGAGTCAGCCTTGCGTCTCACGCACGAGACCCATCCTTGCCATTTCGTTATGCATTTACGTTTTGTCTTGTTGGCGAGGACTTTGTGTATATTTGTACATAGTCTGTTATGGGTTGACTCAGTTTTAGATGATCCTATCTGTAAAGAAGTTTATGCTTCTATACTTTTGATATGGGTTATTGACGTATATGAGTATGGTTTGTTTTGGTGTGCATATAAGCACGGCTCTGTGGACAAAGTTTTAAATTTTTGCTTCCATTTCGTCCCTTTACTCTGATTAGTTATGTCTGTTTTGGTCTGAGGCCGTAGGTAATCACAGGATTAGTGGCCGGTTATGTCCTTAACCTATAGGGGGGTTCGGGTCATAACAGAGTGGTATCAGAGCACGAGTTAATAACTCACACACTTGTCCAAAAGAGCAATACACGTCTAGATAGGATCTAGGATGCATTCATGTGGTAAATATGAATATGGAGGCATTGATTATATGCTTAAATGTTTTGATATGAATGATTATCTGTCGTAAGTTGTGAACTACTTGCATTGCAAATTACCTGAATATGTATGCTCCTTGTTACATGCATACTAGTGTATATCCTGTATAAAGTATAATGCAAGTTTAATCAAATGGTGAGAACCAGAGGAGATGAAATAGAAGAATCCTCAACTGCCAGAATGGACAGAATGGAAAGACTGATACAGGAAATGACAGAAGTTTTGAGACAGCAACAGGAGTGGCAACAACAGTGGCAACAACCACACCCGCCACCTCCACCTCCAGCACCACCCATGCCAGACCATCAAAATGATGACCGAATAATAGCTCTCACCAAGAAATTCAAGAAAATGAAACCACCACAGTTCCACGGGGGATTAGATCCGTTGAAAGCCGAAGCGTGGGTCCTCGGCATTGAGAAATTATTTGAAGTGTTCCCCTGTTCCGAGACTCAGAAGGTGCTTCTATCTACTTTTATGCTAGAAGATGAAGCAAGAAGATGGTGGATGTTGATGCGAGAAAATCATAAGGATGTTAGCTGGGTAAGGTTTCTGGAAATATTCTATGACAAATACTTCCCGCAATGTGTACGGGATAGGAAAGTAGCAGAATTCATGGAATTAAAACAAGATAGCATGACAGTGGCTGAGTATGAGGCCAAGTTCACTGAGTTGGCCAGGTTTGCACCACATGTGATTGACACCGATTATAAGAAGGCAAGACATTTTGAAGGTGGACTCCGCAGTGACATCCTAGAGAGGGTCAATGTCCTAAAGCTAGAGACCTACATTGGGGTACTTGACAGGGCCATCATATCAGAGGCTAATATAGCTAGACAAGCTAAGCCAGTAACTGAATGGAAGGGTAATAAAAGGCAGGGCTTCTTTTCGAAGAAGAAATTTCTGAAAAAGCAAAATACGGGCTTCTCAACTACTTCAAGTTCTTCCCAAGACACAGCTCCCATGTGCAACATTTGTAGCAAAAAGCACCGTGGAGTCTGTTACCGTGCATCAGGAGCCTGTTTCAAATGTGGGAGGCAAGGGCACATAGCCCGAAAATGTAATCAGAGCAGCGGGAAACTTGTAGCTAGTTCGACTGCATCAATTCCAAAGCCAGGAAACACTTTGAGATCTACTACTACTGGGGATACAGTGAGACAGGGGAGAGTTTTTGCGCTGGTCCCGGGCGATACACGGAATGCCAATGCTGTTGTCTCAGGTACTATTTCAATATGTAAGCAGGATGCCTTTGTATTAATTGATTCTGGATCAACACACTCATTTGTGACATATACATTTGCATCTAGACTAAATAGACCCCTAGAGTTATTACCATATTTGTTATGTGTGTCTACTTCACCGGGGGAATCTTTGTTATGTGACTATAAATATCGGTTTTGTGACATGTGTATCGAGGATGCTACCCTATATGTAGATTTGTTGCCCTTGAACTTTAGACATTTCGATGTAATTTTGGGCATGGATTGGTTGACCAAATATTGTGCCACCATAGATTGTGTGACAAAGAGGGTTGTGTTTAAACCCCCAGAACGGAGAGAGATTGTGTTTGTGGGAAATGGGGTAGTGCCTCCACCTTACTTAATATCTGTAATGAAAGCATGTAAACTGATCAGGAAAGGGTGCCATGGTTATTTGTGCTATGTGTTGACTGAACAATTTGTGAATGTTGAATTGAATGATATTCCTATTATTAGAGAATTTCCAGATGTGTTTCCGAATGAATTACCAGGAGAATTGGTAGATAAGGAGATAGAGTTTACCATTGAAACTGTGCCAGGCACCCAGCCTATTTCCAAAACTCCCTACAGAATGGCTACTGCTGAGATGAAAGAATTGAAAGAAAAGTTGCAAGACCTAGTTAACAAGGGGTTTATCCAGCCTAGCACTTCGCCTTGGGGCGCACCAGTGTTGTTTGTGAAAAAGAAGGATTGTACCTTGCGCCTGTGCATCGATTATCGGGAATTGAACAAGGTAACGATAAAGAACAACTATTCTTTACCCCGTATTGATGATTTATTTGACCAGTTGTAGGGATCACAGGTGTTTTCTAAAATTGATTTGAGATCCGGGTATCATCAGCTGAAAGTTAAGGTAGAGGATGTTGAGAAAACAGCATTCGGAACGAGGTATGGTCATTTTGAGTTCCTTGTTATGCCATTTGGAGTGACTAATGCTCCGGCAGCATTTATAAACCTAATGAATAGAATTTTTAAAACCTACCTTGATGAGTTTGTTGTAGTCTTCATCGATGATATTTTGATATACTCTAAAGATAGACTTGAACATGAACACCATTTGAGGACTGTTTTACAAATACTTCAGGAAAGGAAATTATTTGCTAAACTAAAGAAATGTGAGTTTTGGTTGGATGAAGTTGTTTTCCTAGGGCATGTGATCAACAAGGAATGAATTTCAGTGGACCCGCAGAAAATAGAGGCAATTGTGAATTGGCCTACACCGACTAATGTGATAGAAGTTCACAGCTTTATGGGCTTAGCTGGGTATTACAGGAGGTTTGTTAAGGATTTTTCAAAATTAGTTGTGCCTCTTACCCAATTGACACGTAAAGGGCAACCTTTTGAGTGGAACAAAGAAAGGGAATCAGCCTTTCATGAATTAAAGATGAGATTGACTACTGCACCAATTTTGACACTACCTTCAGGTACGGAAAATTTTGTAATTTTTAGTGATGCATCTTATAAGGGTTTGGGTTGTATGTTAATGCAGAACGGAAGGGTTATTGCTTACGCCTCTCGACAGTTGAGGCCACATGAGAAGAATTATCCAACACATGACCTAGAATTGGCCGCAGTTGTTTTTGCTTTGAAAATCTGGCGGCATTATTTGTATGGGGCAAAGTGTGAAGTCTACACGGATCATAAGAGCCTGAAATACTTCTTCACGCAGAAAGAGTTGAATATGCGCCAGAGGAGATGGCTGGAATGGATAAAAGATTACGACCTAGAAATTCAGTATCACCCCGGAAAAGCTAATACAGTGGCTGATGCCTTGAGCAGAAAATCAATAGGGGGTATGGCTTGGTTGCTTACCGAACAAAGGGAGATTTTGCAAGATTTTGAGAAGTCTAAAATTGAAGTGGTAATGTGTGAACAGGGCGGATTGATAGCCGCTATTACAGCCGAGCCGGCAAATGTTGACGAAATCAAGCAGAAACAAAAAGAAGATGAGTTCCTCAGAAAGGTAATTGATGAATTTGAGGCGAGCCCGAAAGCAGAATTCAGCATTGAAAATGAAATGTTGAAATTCTGAAACAGAATGTATGTCCCTGATATTCCGGAACTTAAGAAGAGGGTTTTAGACGAAGCCCACAGATCCGTATTTTCTATGCATCCGGGCAACAATAAAATGTACCGGGATTTGAAACAGACCTATTGGTGGCCTAAAATGAAGAAAGAGATTGCAGAATATGTATCCAAGTGCCTTCAGTGTCAGCAAGTTAAGGCTAAGCATCAGAAACCAGGCGGTCTACTTCAATCTCTCCCTATTCCCGAGTGGAAGTGGAAACATGTGACTATGGATTTCATCGTTGGCCTACCTCGGACTTCTCGAGGTATGGATTCTGTTTGGGTTGTAGTTGATAAACTGACTAAATCCGCACATTTTATGCCTGTCAAAACTACATTTACTGCTTATAGATTGGCTACCATTTACGTTAATGAGATTGTCCGTTTACACGGGGTTCCAATATTTATTGTATAGGATAGAGATCCAAAATTTGTGTCTAGATTGTGGAAGAGTTTACAGGAAGCTATGGGAACTGAGCTAAGGTTTAGCACTGCATTCCACCCACAAACAGATGGGTAATCAGAACGAACAATACAAACCTTGGAAGATATGCTTCGCATATGTGCTTTGGATTTTCACGGGAGTTAGGAAGGTTATTTGCCACTTGCAGAATTTGCTTATAATAACAGTTTCCACTCCAGCATCAGTATGGCACCATACGAGGCTCTTTATGGTAGGAGGTGTAGATAAACTATTTGTTGGACAGAGGTCGGGGATAGAGCTTTGCTTGGGCCATAAATTGTGCAAGACACTTCTGAGAAAATCAAGGTTATTCGCTAGAGGCTCAAAATAACTCAAGACCGACAAAAGAATTATGCAGACGTTCGGAGAAGACCTCTTGAGTATGAGGTTGGTGACCATGTGTTCATCCGTGTTTCCCCGATGAAAGGCCAAGTCCGGTTTGGAAAGAAGGGCGAGTTGTCGCCCCGTTACATTGGGTTGTTTCAAATTTTGGAGAGGCTTGGTCCAGTTGCCTACAGAATAGCTTTGCCGCCGGGATTCAAGCAAATCCATAATGTGTTTCATGTGTCAATGTTGAGGGGTTACCTCCAAGACCCGTTTCATGTGATTGATTATCACCGGGTTGCTATTGATGAAAATATGGAATATGCGGAATGGCCGGAAAGGATTGTAGACAGGCAAGTGAAACAGTTGAGAAGTAAGTCCATCCCTATGGTGAAAGTGGAATGGAAAGAACATTATGGGATGGATGCTACATGGGAAAAAGAGGAGGAAATGCGACTGAGCTATCCACATTTGTTTCCCGACGAAGGTAAATTAAGTTTGAAGGACCAAACTTCCTCAAGGAGGGAAGACTGTGATACCCCTGTTCTGTAATATGCTAAATTGGTCCTTAATTTGAATATGATTATGTGTTTAGCATGATTTTATGTGCCATTATGTGGATATATGTGATTTTGGAACTCTATCTGTTCACCGTAGCAATATCTGTTTGAATAATCTGCTTCGAAAATTAAATTGAGGGCCTTATCGGCCACAGAACCTGAAATTGATTACGCCATTGTAATTGGCATAATTTTTAGAGCCTACGGTGAAATTTAATTAGAAATTGATTCTGGTCAGATTAAACTGATTAAATTAATGAATTAAGGGCCCAAATATTTTATATTAAAATATTGTATTAATGGGGCTTGTTGTATAATAGCACTACACTCTCTATTCTTATCCTTTAGTTACATTTTGGCTATTCATAAACATTGAGGAAGAGAGGGGGGTCGGCTAAGAGAGAAAGAGAGTGAAGAAATTGGAGTTTTGGCTTCAAAACTTGATAAATTGTAGACCAACTCAAGAATTAAGCTTAAGTTTGGAAAATCAAAGCTTCTAGGCAAGTAATTCTTGGATTATAGTTTGCAATTTTGTGTGTGTTCAAGCTAATTGAGTGATCAAGAGTAAAATTGAATGAAATTGGGTTGGTTTTGTTGAATTAAGGCTTGATATATGCATGCATGTAAGAGATTGTTTTGAAATAGCATGTATAAGCTTGAAATACATTATTCAAGTAGAGTTTTGGGTTGAAACTCATGTTTTGATCACCATTGGTGTTGTCTAAGTTGAGAATGCGGCTAGTTCATCACATGCATGTACAATTTGAGAAGATATGAACTTGAAATGCATGAATATGTACGATAGAGTTGAAGTTGATGTCAATTTGAAACATGCAAGTATGTAATCCTTGAAATTGAGCTTCCTAATGTTGTGATCTTGTATTGGTAGCATGCTAACATGTGTGAATGTGTAATTTGAGCCATTGCATGCAAGTAATGTGGTTGAAATGTCGAAGTTGAGCTCAAGAACACATTCTGGGTTTTCCAGAATTTTGAGGTCCGCTCGAGCGGGAGAACCTCCACTCGAGCATAAAAATCATGCTCCCAAAGACTTTTTGCGATTGGGTATCCGCCGGCAGATATCTCACGCCGAGCAGGAGCTTTGTGGACGTGCCTTGCTCGGCGCTCTATCCCACGCCGGCGTATTTTCATGCAACCAAGATTTTTGAGCCTTAAGGGTCCGCCGAAAGGAACCCTGTCAAATTTTGTATGCTCATTCTGTATTTCGTTTTCCTTTCTCTTTCACTTGTAAGCACTCTTAGGCATATGATAAGCATTGTAAATGAGTTAATGAGATAAGAATAAAGCCTAAAGAGGAATATGTGAATTAAAGAACGGATTAAACTGTTAGTGACCCTTTTGTGTTCATGAAATGTGTAGGGTCAAGCTCCAGGGCAAATCCGCAAGCCGATCACTGTGAGTAATATCAATATTTGAAAGCTTATCAATGTCCAATTATGTATTCCCTTATAAGCTTTATGAGTTGCTAATTGGGATTGTGGACAAAAGTCCGACATGAATGAATGATTGGACCGAAGGTCGTTTCGATAATAGTAATAATGGACCAAAGGTCGTTTTGATAGAACTGAATGGATCGAACGTCGTTTTGATAGAAATGAATGGACCGAAGGTCGTTTTGATAGAAATGAACGGACCGAAGGTCGTTTTGACATGAATGAGTGAGCCGAAGGCCGTTTTGACATGCATGAGTGGGCCGAAGGCCGTTTTGACATGAATGATCGGGCCGAAGGCCGTTTTGACATGAATGATTGGGCCGAAGGGCCGAAGGCCATTTTGACATGAATGATCGGGCCGAAGGCCGTTTTGACATGAATGATTGGGCCGAAGGGCCGAAGGCCATTTTGACATGAATGATCGGGCCGAAGGCCGTTTTGACATAAATGATCGGGCCGAAGGCCATTTTGACATGAACGAGTGGGCCAAAGGCCGTTTTGACGTAAATGAGTGGGCCGAAGGCCGTTTTGACATGAATGGAAATCCGAATGGGCCAAAGGCCAGAATGTTGAAACTAGAAGTCACTTGATTTGAAATTCGTATAGTTATATATCTGTTAAATAGAAATATGAATTGGGCCCGAGGCCGTTTGGAACTTGTTGTTCTACATTGTTATGTAACTTCTGTATTTGATATTATTCACTGCGAAATAAAGTTTTGGAAATGGTATGGGATAAATACGTTGGTAAGTCCAGTTAGGAGGTGTAGATGAATTTGATAAGTTGGCATGAGTGTCCGGGGTGAAAGACCGAAAACACGCATGGAGGAGGTACCACTTCCCTTCCGGTTAGCAACCAGTAAAGTGGGGTTATTGGTAGTGCTTGTTGAGCCTACTTACAGACACCAACCTAGGGATTACCCAAGTCATATTTACCACCCTCAATGAATAAAATTGTAGGCTTCGAAATTGTTGAGATTTCAATTGTTGTTGAACATGGTGATTTTCAAGAAGAGCGTGTAATGAAATTTTCTTTAAAATGGCATTGCATGACATTTGCATTTGCATTTAATATTGAAAGTTTGCATAACTGTATATATTTTGTAAGGTTTCTCTACTGGGCTTTATGCTCACTCCTATGGGATTTTGGTGCAGGAAAAGATGTGGTGATCCCGCCAAGTTGAGGGTGTGGATTTGTTGTGAAGAGTAAATAGCTCTCTTTTGTTGTGATTTTATTGCTAGCCAAGGGCTATTCTTGTATGGGTCCAAGAGGCCACTTTTGTGTAACCGGGCTTAAGCATTGGAAGTTGTAGCCCATGAGGGCATTTTATTATTTTGGAATATGATGCTCTACATGCAATAGATTCATGTATTCCTATATCATTGAATGTATAATTTGCATGTGGAACTTTTGTTTAAACTGTGTTGATTAATGGTGTAAAGATTGGAAAATCGTATTATTATTTAATGGATGTTGACTGAGGTATTCAATTATATCGGTTTATTTTGGGGCGTTACATAAATGGAAGCATAAGATTCACTTTATATAAGTGAAACAATTCAATTTTTCCTTCTTTTCCTGATGTGGAATTGTAAAATAAAAGTTAAATGGAAACTAACTAATGGGGATTTTCTTAATTGTTTAAAATTAAGAAATTTCAATATTATATAAATTAGAGTATATGATTCACTTTATGTAAATGAAACAATTCACTTTTTCTTCTGTTTTTTTTTCCCCCGATTTGGGATTGTAAAATAAAAGGTAAATGGAAGCTAGCCAATGAGAATTTTCTTAATTGTTATTAAGAAAATTCAATAATTTTAGAATCAGAGTTTAGAACTTCTAAAAGGCTTCTCCCTTAAAACACCCTTTATAAGATTCATTTTATATAAGTGAAACAATTCATTTTTTTTTCTTTTCCCGATGTGGGATTGTAACACTTTATAAAAGTGAAACAACTTTTTTTTTTCTTTCTTTTCTCAATGTGTGATTGTAACTATTTTAAAGTTAAACATTATGAGAGTTTCAAAATCTCATATAAAATTATTTTTAAAATCAAAATTATGTGGGATTGTAAAATAAAAGTTAAATGGAAGTTAACCAAAGGGGATTTTCTTAATTGTTTAAAAAAAAAATGAGTATGAGATATTGATTATAGGGTTTCTCACTAAAAATTTCCTTTTGCTTATATAAATAGGAGCATAAGATTCACTTTATGTAAGTGAAACAATTCACTTTTTCTTTCTTTTTCCAATGTGGGATTGTCAAATAAAAGGTAAATGGAAGCTAGCCAACATGAATTTTCATAATTGTTTAAAATTAAAAAAATTCAATAATTTTAGAATAAGGGTTTGGAGCTCCTAGAAGGTTTCTCCCTAAAACCCAATTTTTCTTATATAATATATAGATAGATAGTGAAAAAAAAAAACTTTGCTTTTTCTTCTTCTCCCGATCAGTGATTATAAAATAAATCATAAACTAATTAGAGTTTTATTTTTATATGGTTAAATGGAAGTTAGCCAATGAATTTTTTTTTAAAAAAAAATTAAAATTACTAAAATCATTATGAGAAATCGCGATTAGACTGGCGAATTGGTCAAATCCAAAATGGTTCAGCCTAATCGGCAATAATTCGACGAATTTCGGGCGATACTCTGGTAACTTCCTGGTGATGTTTAGCATTTTGGCGAGTCTCCGGTGACTGTCTGACAGAAGTTCAGCGGCAGTATGATATAGCAATGTCTTTAAATTTAAAAGAAAAAAGAATTTTTTAGTAATAATTAAAATTATGTAAAACTAAATGGTACAAGCATTTTAAATAAATTTTAAAATTTATATATGAAATTTGCTAGTAAGTGGCACCCCCCCTTTTTTCTTTTTTTTTCTTCTCTCTCTCTCTCTCTCTCTCTCTCTCTCTCTCTCTCTCTCCAAGTTTAGTAGCCCTGTGATTTCTTTTTCCCCGTACTCAGTCACACCACGAATCTCAGACCTACAAATTCAAATCAAACAACAAATATTTACAATCAGACCACCACCAAAAAGAAAGAAGAGAAAATTCAAAGTCATGGTTTTAGTTCATGACTCTAGACAATGGTGGCAAAAATCAATCCGTCCACTAGTCCTCGATTGGATCCGAGGTCTTTCGCATCCTCAAAGAGGGTGAGGTCACAAGTGTTAACTTTTGTCAATTTCGTCCCTAAATAGTGTCACGCCCCCAAAATAACAACATTAAACCCATCAATATAGACATACATTGATATAGAAAAGATCCACATTCTTCTATTCATCAGAGTTTCATTACAAAAGGTATTACATGTTAACAACAAAAGCAAATGCCCTAAGGGCTTACAGCTTTCCAAGTTAACACTTGGTTACAAAAAAGTGCACTAGCTCAATTACATATTAAGCCCTTGGCTTGAATCTATCCGTAATACATCAAAAAGAATATACAACCAAAAAGTCCATCCGCCTCAAGCCTCCCAAGCTATGTCCTTGGAGGTGGCATCCTACTTGTACCTGAAAATGATGTTCCCATATAGGGTGAGCCACAGCCCAATAGAAATACACTAAACCAACCATGAACAATGACTAAAAGATTAGCAGTTGATAGATGGCCAACACTGATACATCCACTTATATCATCTTACGATTTCATGACATACAAGTCCATGTTACAATTCATTTTCCCTTCTTTTCAATTCTCAATTTATAACCATGGCTCAGAACCTGGCCAAACCACTTATATGAGACAGTAACTCATATTAAACATTTCCCTATTTCAATAAAAGATAAGCATACTAAGTATATCAACACATCATCAGATATGCATATGAGCTATATCAACACTTCCATAGATATACCTAAGAGCAATATCACACTTCCAAAGACAGGCGTATAAGCCGTGTCAACACATTACTAGATAAGCATATGAGCTATATCTATGGAGTCCATCTCCTATCTTCTCCCAAACAACACCCGGTTTAGAGGTCCATCCCCTATCATCCCCTAAACCGTGAAGTACATCCCCTAGCTTCTCCAACACCACACAATGCATATAAACAATAATTATACACATCACCAATCAATACATAAAATTAATGTATTCTTTCAACCATCTCACTCAATGACACATTTCTATGATCAGTTTTAGTTTGCCTAATCATCATGCATTGTCTACAACAATCAAGACCATCCTTCACCGATAGCCCAAAACAGTTATTTCTATACAGAAAATAAATGCACAAAACGGATAATGTATCAACATTTCAACTAGGTGAGCGATGAATGATCCAACTACACCCTTTAATCCCATACATTCCCAATTCCATTCTTCTCATTTCAATTTCTCATTTCTCAAATTAATTTCACAAATTAATTCAACAATGTAATTAGGGCATTTTCCATAATTAACATCACAACCTTCTAGGTTCCATTTTCATCAATGTTTCAACATTAATTCCATTTCTCTATGCCAAACATGCATATAGGTTTATTATAAATAAAACCCCAACTTTTGTAAAATTCCACAAAAGCCCCAAACTCTCTCAAAATTACGCAACAACCCCCAACATCTCAAAATACCAAAATTTAAAGACAAAGTTCATAAAGAGGAGTAGGATATCCCTACCTCAAAGTTTGAGCTCCAATGGAGATGAAGACCAAAACCAAAATGCTCCGAATTCCAAAATTTTCGGATTGAAATGTAGCCCTCGACGATCAACACAACTTTTGTAAAGGCCAAAAGTGAGCAAACAACTCCTACTAGATCAAATCTAAGAGAGAAGGGCCGGTTTTAGAGTGAGAAGCTCTGAAAATGACTTTTTGGAAAAGTAAGAGAGAGAAAAGATCTTGAAAAAGTGATAAAAAAAAGTTGGATCTTGCTTTTAAATAAAAGTCGCCCTGCTCGAGCGTGGAAACCCCCGCTCGAGCGCCACTCACAGACTCCCGCTCGAGCGGCCAGACTCCCGCTCGAGCGGCAGATGCACACTCCCAGAATCTCGACATACTAGGTCCCCGCTTGAGCGCCCAACTCCCCGCTCAAGCGTCACTCACAACCTCCCGCTCGAGCGGCCAACACTACACAGGAAATACTGGATAGGTGTATTCCCCGCTCGAGCGCCAAAACCCCCGCTCGAGCAGACAAGCAACAACAAGGTCCCCGCTCGAGCGTCAAAAGCTCCGCTCGAGCGGGCAGGCCAAAATCTGGGCAACTAGTTTTGGTTCCTAAGCTCAACCAACCTGTAACAAACCTGCCCAGCGCATTCTACAACTCAAATACAAAGTAGGAAAGGATGTAAACCAGATAATAATCAACTACTAACACCTACGGACACATGTCCGGATCACTGTACAACAAGGGGCAAACCCGAGATCGCTATAACCTCCCCCCCCCCTTAAAGAATTTCGTCCCCGAAATTAAGAACAAGTTTCTGAAAAAACACATTTTTGTCCATTTCAGACAAAGTTATATTACAACATTCAACAACTCGACCAATTACCGGTCATTCCATCTCTTATCAAGAGGCATCTCACAATACATACATTTCAATTTCTACTATATATTCAACATATGCAATGTTACACAAACTTCCATTTGAGGCAAGTTTCCAACTACTTTCATTAATCAAAACATGCACCATGTTTTACAACTTAAGACATATTTAATGATCTTAAAGTTCAACAATACAACAATATATGTAACATATGTTCAAACATCCACGAATAGGTCCGGATATTTCTCTCGGACCTCCAAGTCACGTTCCCAAGTGGCCTCCTCCATTCCGTGATGTTTCCACAAAACCTTTACCAAACGAATGGTCTTGCCACGCAAGACTTGATCCCGCCTATCCAAGACCCAAACCGGTCTCTCCTCATATGAGGCATCCTCATCTACCTCTAAGTCGGTCCAATCCAATACGTGTGATGGATCCGGCTCATACTTCCGAAGCATGCTCACATGAAACACATCATGAACTCCAGATAACTGTGGCGGTAAAGCTAAACGATAAGCAACCTCGCCAATCCTCTCAAGGATCTCAAAATGACCAATAAACCGAAGGGATAACTTCCCACTCTTCCCAAACCTCATCAATCCCCGTCTAGGTGATATCTTCAGAAAGACATGATCACCCATCTCAAACACCAATGGCCTCCTCCTACGGTCAGCATAAGATTTCTGACGACTCTGGGCTGTAACAAGCCTCCTACGGATAAGCTCAACTTTCTCCGTCGTCTCCCTAACCAATTCCGGACCCAACAGAGGTTCGTCACCCACCTCGGCCCAACAAACCGGAGACCTACAAGGTCGGCCATACAAGGCCTCAAACGGTGCCATACCGATACTAGACTGAAAACTGTTATTGTAGGCAAACTCCACCAATGGTAAGTGCCTCTCCCACGTCCCACTGAAGTCAAGGACACAACCCCGAAGCATATCCTCAAGGATCTGAATAATGCCTTCATCGTCTGGTCACCAAGGTGATAAGCCGTACTGAAGGTCAACTTAGTACCCAAGGCACTCTGCAAACTCTGCCACAACCTGGCAGTAAAACGAGGATCTCTATCTGAGATGATCGTCACTGGGACCCCGTGCAACCTCACTATGTCCCGAATATACAAGTCGGCAAGATGATCTACCGAATCCCTCATGCGCATAAGAATGAAGTGCGCCGACTTAGTTAACCGGTCTACAACCACCCAAATTGCATCACTACCCCGCTGAGTCCTCGGAAGACCTACAACGAAGTCCATAGTGACATGCTCCCACTTCCACTCGGCAATAGGCAAGGGTTGTAACAAACCCGCTGGCCTCTGATGCTCGGCCTTCACTTGCTGACAAGTAAGGCATTTAGACACGAGAACTGCCACGTCTCTCTTCATACCCCGCCACCAAAACTAGTGACCCAAATCCCGATACATTTTAGTACCCCCCGGATGCACCGCAAGGCGCAAATAATAGAACTCTCGGAGTATTTCCTCTCGGCAAGGCTCCAGTACAAACAAACGGTCTCGGTATCTCACACTCAGGTCGGGATACACCTTCAAACCCTTCTCAACTTTCCCACTGGAGATCTTCTCTCGGAGGGACTCTACCTCAAGGTCACCTCTCTGTGCCTTAAACACTCGAGTCACAAGTGTAGGCTGTGCAACGATAGAAAACAAGGCCGTAGCCTCAACAGATTCGTTCAGATGTAAGTCGAACTCCCCAAGTGCCCCCAACATTCCCCACTCCCTAATGGCTATACAGGTTACATCACCTATGGATTTTCTGCTAAGGGCATCGGCTACAACATTGGCCTTCCCCGGATGATAATGCAACTCGAAGTCGTAATCCTCAATGAACTCCATCCACCTACTTTGCCTCAAGTTCAAGTCCTTCTGTGAAAACAGATATTTCAGACTCTTATGATCCGAGAACACCTCAAATCTCTCACCATAAAGGTAGTGCCTCTAGATTTTCAAGGCAAAGATCACCGCTGCTAACTCTAGGTCATGGGTAGGGTAATTCTTCTCATGAATTTTCAACTGACGTGAGCCATAAGCTACCACTTTCCCTTCCTACATCAATACACAGCCCACACCCTCCCGTGAGGCATCACAATAAACTGCATAGCCAAACTCTCTCTCCGGAATAATCAAGATTGGTGCGGTGGTCAACCTAACTTTCAATTCCTAGAACGACTTTTCACAAGTCTCACTCCATACAAATTTGACTCCCTTCCGAGTCAGTCTAGTCAACGGTGAAGCTAACCTGGAGAAATCCTTCACAAACCGACGGTAATACCCAGCTAATCCCAGAAAACTGCGGATTTCAAACACACTCTTAGGCTGTGCCCAATCTTGCACTGCCTCAGTCTTAGATGTATCAATAGACACCCCTTCCCCGGATACCACATGGCCTAAGAACTTGACTTCCTCTAGCCAGAACTCACACTTCCCAAATTTGGCGTATAGCCTATGGGCTCTAAGAAACTCAAGCACCACTCTCAAGTGTGCTTCGTGCTCCTCCTCTGAAGGTGAATAAATCAGGATGTCGTCCACGAAGACGACCACAAAACGATCCAAGAATTTCCGGAAGATCCGGTTCATCAAGTCCATAAAGACTGCCGGTGCGTTGGTAAGCCCAAATGGCATCACCAGAAACTCATAATGGCCATACCGCATACGGAATGCCGTCTTCGGAATATCCTCCTCCCTGACCCTCAACTGGTGGTAACCCGATCTCAAGTCTATCTTAGAGAAACAATGGGAACCCTTCAACTGGTCAAACAAATCATCTATACGGGGCATAGGGTACTTATTCTTAACCGTAGCCCTATTCAACTTCCGGTAGTCGATACACAATCTCAAGGCACCATCTTTCTTCTTAGCAAAGAGGGCCGGTGCTCCCCACGGCGAAACACTAGGGCGAACAAATCCCTTATCTAACAATTCCTGGAGCTGAATCTTCAACTCAATCAACTCGGCTGGGGCAAAACGATAAGGTGCCGTAGAAATTGGCGCCGTGCCGGGCACCAAATCAATAGAGAATTCAATCTCACGGTGAGGTGGCAAGCCAACGAGATCCTCGGGAAAGACATCCGAATACTCATAAACCACCCTCGGTAAAACAATCTGGGTCTCATCGCACTCACCACTCAAAAAGCTAGCAAGTAGACCACTAAGCTCACTCCGCCCTCGCGGATTATACCCCGGTGGTACAACACTACCAACCCGATCCCCCAAGAAATGGAAACACTCCCCGCTCACGGTACAACAAGTGACCCTCTGGCGGTAGCAATCAATAACTACCCGGTATGACGACAACCAGTCCATACCCAAAATAACATCAAAGCCCTTCATGGGCATAACTACAAAAGGAAACGGAAGCCTATAATCATCAACCTCTATATCACAACCTCTACATCCGTGTTTCAAAATCAACTCACCCTCAACAGGTGACACTACAAATATAGGAGATGCTAATAGTGCTAACTCCAACTCCAACACAGATGCAAATGCAGTAGATACAAAAGAATGAGACGCACCCGTATCAATCAATACACTAGCAACCGAGTGGCAAAACAGAAAGGTACCTCTCACTACTGATGGAGCCGGTACTAGGTCCTACGCGGTAACAGCATACACGGGCCCTGTTAGCCCCTGACCCACCTGCTCACCTCTAAGAGCATACGATCACAAGACCGAGATTGGGATAAAGCTCCGGGTTGGCCATCGAGGCTGCCTGAGACTAAATTTGGTTGAAACCTGCGTCTGCCTAGAACCAGATGCTCCTGAAGTGGCACTCAACTGTGGACAGAACCTCTTCAGGTGCCCAGGCTGTCCACACTGATAGCAAGACAAGGGCTACCCCCTGTCCAAACTCTGACTCTGCGGTCTAGCTGAAGAAGATGCAGCTCTCTGACCTCCACTCTTGTGCGGGCAAACCGAAGCCTTGTGACCCAACTGGCCACACTTGTAACAGGTGAACTCTCCCTTATTGCCCCTCCCGGAGCCTGTACTCGGTACGGGGAAAGTCGACCTAGCCAAACCACCATGAGACTGCTGGGGGTTAAAACCCTTCTGTCTCCTACCATTACCCTGGCCCTCTTGACCCCTCTTGGAGCCTCTATGTTTCTCCTCATCTTCCTCCTGCATCATAAGCTCCATATGAGCTGCAGCATCCACCAAATGTCTATACTCTTGGATGTAAGACCCACCAACCCTCAACTTAAGGCCGCGCCTCAACTTCCGCTCAAACTCATAGCAACGGCGTTCCTCGGTCGCCACAAGTTCAGGTGCAAACCTGGACAAGCTAGTAAATATAGCCTCAAACTCGGCCACGGACAAACCCTCCTATTTGAGCCGACTAAACTGATCCCTCAGCTTCTCCCTAGCAGCTGCAAATAAAAACATCCCCTGGAAAGCCTCTACAAAAGCCCCCCATGCACCACCAACACGGGCCTTCTCATACTTCCACCATTGACCCGCATCTCCCTTCAGCTGGAAGGATGCCAAGGTCACCTTTAGAGTCCCATCCTCGATCCCAAGCATCTCGAATGTCTTCTCCATCTGTTCCAACCACTCGTCAGCCTTAAGTGGCTCTTTCGGATCCCCAATAAATTCGTCCAGGTTAGACCGGAAAAATTCCCTCTTCAAGACAGAAGGCCCTGCCTCTACAACCTGATGCTCAGCTCTGAGAATACCCAAAGCTCCCGCAATCTCTCGGGCCAAGGCACCCATAGCCTGCTAACCCACTGGCTCGGCCACGTTGGCCTGACCAACTCCCTCCTGCACTGCTGGAATGTCATCCGGTAAAGGCACCTCTTGCCTCCTAGGCCTTCCACGCCTACCACCTCGTCCTGACATCCTATTAAAGATAACAAAGACGTTAGCACATTCATAAATGTGCTGAAACTAAACACCTGCGTCCTAAGGCATGGACAACTGTAATTCACTCCACGTAAGCACATAAACACATAAGCACTTACGAATTCCATTCCTGGATAATGACAGTCCAAAGGTGTTACTAGAGTTCCGATTAGAAACAACATTGATCAAGTGCTTTTCTAACAAGACTCACAGAAACCCAAGGATCCAATCAATATCCGAGAAATCAAATCCCATACCCAAATAATCACATAAACATGCTATCATAAAACACATTGCATTACACTTAAGTCTCTAAAAAGCGAGACAAACCCATTATGATACTAATCACTTCCCACGTACCCAAAGTATTCGAACCCGGTACGCTCTGATACCAAGTCGTCACGCCCCCAAAATAACAACATTAAACCCATCAATATAGACATACATTGATATAGAAAAGATCCACATTCTTTTATTTATCAGAGTTTCATTACAAAAGGTATTACATGTTAACAACAAAAGCAAATGCCCTAAGGGCTTACAGCTTTCCAAGTTAACACTTGGTTACAAAAAAAGAGGACTAGCTCAATTACACATTAAGCCCTTGGCTTGAATCTATCCGTAATACATCAAAAACAATATACAACCAAAAAGTCCATCCGCCTCAAGCCTCCCAAGCTATGTCCTTGAAGGTGGCATGCTACCTGTACCTGAAAATGATGTTCCCATATAGGGTAAGCCACAACCCAGTAGAAATACACTAAACCAACCATGAACAATGACTAAAAGATTAGCAGTTGATAGATGGCCAACAATGATACATCCACTTAAATCATCTTACGATTTCATGACATACAAGTCCATGTTACAATTCATTTTCCCTTCTTTTCAATTCTCAATTTATAACCATGGCTCAGAACCTGGCCAAACCACTTATATGAGACAGTAACTCATATTAAACATTTCCCTATTTCAATAAAAGATAAGCATACTAACTACATCAACACATCATCAGATATGCATATGAGCTATATCAACACTTCCATAGATATGCCTAAGAGCAATATCACACTTCCAAATACAGGCGTATGAGCCGTGTCAACACATTACTAGATAAGCATATGAGCTATATCTATGGAGTCCATCCCCTATCTTCTCCCAAACAACACCCGGTTTAGAGGTCCATCTCCTATCATCCCCTAAACCGTGGAGTACATCCCCTAGCTTCTCCAACACCACACAATGCATATAAACAATAATTATACACATCACCAATCAATACATAAAATTAATGTATTCTTTCAACCGTCACACTCAATGACACATTTCTATGATCAGTTTTAGTTTGCCTAATCATCATGCATTGTCTACAACAATCAAGACCATCCTCCACCGATAGCCCAAAACAGTTATTTCTATACAGAAAATAAATGCACAAAACAGATAATGTATCAACATTTCAACTAGGTGAGCGATGAATGATCCAACTACACCCTTTAATCCCATACGTTCCCAATTCCATTCTTCTCATTTCAATTTCTCATTTCTCAAATTAATTTCACAAATTAATTCAACAATGTAATTAGGGCATTTTCCATAATTAACATCACAACCTTCTAGGTTCCATTTTCATCAATGTTTCAACATTAATTCCATTTCTCTATGCCAAACTTGCATATAGGTTTATTATAAATAAAACCCCAACTTTTGTAAAATTCCACAAAAGCCCCAAACTCCCTCAAAATTACGCAACAACCCCAACATCTCAAAATAACAAAATTTAAAGACAAAGTTTATAAAGAGGAGTAGGATATCCCTACCTCAAAGTTTGAGCTCCAATGGAGATGAAGACCAAAACCAAAATGCTCCGAATTTCAAAATTTTCAGATTAAAATGTAGCCCTCGACGATCAACACAACTTTTGTAAAGGCCAAAAGTGAGCAAACAACTCCTACTAGATCAAATCTAAGAGAGAAGGGCCGGTTTTAGAGTGAGAAGCTCTGAAAATGACTTTTTGGAAAAGTAAGAGAGAGAAAAGATCTTGAAAAAGTGATAAAAAAGTTGGATCTCACTTTTAAATAAGAGTCGCCTTGCTCGAGCGTGGAAACCCTCGCTCGAGCGCCACTCAGAACTCACTCGGCGAGGCTGCCAGCTCGGCGGATGCACACTCCCAGAATCTCGGCATACTAGGTCCCCGCTTGAGCGCCCAACTCCCCGCTCGAGCGTCACTCACAACCTCCCGCTCGAGCGTCACTCACAACCTCCCGCTTGAGCGCCCAACCTCCCGCTCGAGCGTCCAACACTACACAGGAAATACTGGATGGGTGTATTCCCCGCTCGAGTGCCAAAACCGCCGCTCGAGCGGACAAGCAAAAACAAGGCCCCCGCTCAAGCGTCAAAAGCTCCGCTCGAGCAGGCAGGCCAAAATCTGGGCAACTAGTTTTGGTTCCTAAGCTTAACCAACCTGTAACAAACCTGCCCAGCGCATCCTACAACTCAAATACAAAGTAGGAAAGGATGTATACCAGATAATAATCAACTACTAACACCCACGGACACATGTCCGGATCACTGTACAACAAGGGGCAAACCCGGGATCGCTATAAATAGTGTTGGTTAAGGATGTAATTTTGTCAGCTCGCCCATCCCATTTGGGGGCCGACTGTGCCCCACGCCTTGCAGGCTCCGCGAGAAAACTAGGCCCGGCCCAAGCCCAGGCCCAGGGGTATTCAGGCTTTGGGCGGGCTAGTGGGCCGGGCCTTGGGCCTAGGCTCGGGCTTTGGGCGGGCTTGGGTAGGTCTAAACAATTTTTTTTTTCCACAAAAATTTTATTATTTTCCATTAAAAATAACACTGGCCCTCGGGTGGGTCGGGCTTTTGGGCGGGCCGATAGGCTTCAAAACGATGGCCTAGGCCCTAGCCCAAGGCCTCGAGCTGGGCTTGGGTCCCAGCCTAAACGGGCCTTAATGGGCCGGGCCCACCTTAGGCCGTCCGCGGGCTTCAAGCCGTCCGCGGGCCACGGACCAAAATTACACCCCTAGTGTTGGTCTATGTTTAGATATAAATAGTGTTATTGTTGGTCTGTCTCTCTCTATTTTTTTCATCAATCATCATCATCATCATCATCATCATCATCATCATCACCACACTACTTTTGTGTAATTTGTAGGGCTACTTAGTGATCTTTGATTTGGTTTGAGGGGGTTGATGAATCTTTGATTTCCTTCTTGGTTTTTCAAAAAATTTGGGTCTACTTTGGTGGCCGCTATAGAAAGTGGTGTGATGGTCGGTGGTGGTGTCGTAGTTTGGTGTCTGGTTTGATGGTTAACTGCCTGCTTTTATTATTTTTTTTTTTCACTGGTAATGGAAGATTGTTGCAGTAATCAATTTGTGGGTAATAAGAGTAAAAAAATAGTTGTTGCCTTGAATATCTTAGGTCTTTTTCATATATATATACTATATAAGAGCAATGACTTGGTCTCCTTCCGGTATTTGGCAAATAACAGCTTGACTTTCATTAAGAATACGGTTACCATTTAGTCAACATATATATTATGATATTAATTTTATTATTATTTATTTGTATGCTTACTTATCTGAATTGCACACGCCACCCACTAGTATATATATAAATATACATATACATATACGTTTTCTTAGTATATATGTAGATATTTGTGATTAACAAACAAATAAACATCTATTAGTATAATGCTAGTTGTATTGACTTTGTTATTCTTTGTAAGTTTTCAAGAAGACGCCTTTGTTTTCCTTTTACTATCTCATAGAAAATTACCAAAAAAAAAACAAAATCCTCTACTTGAAGAAGCCTCTATTTTCCTTTTATTTGAAGAAACCTCTGTTTTCCTTTTGTCACGTGATATAATTAATTATTGTATTGAATCTGATATTTTTTTTAATTGAGTCTCTGAATCTGAACGGTAATTTTTGAACATTGATAATAGATCAAACAACCTGGCTCTAGTGCTAATGCGAATGAGAATGATGATGATGATTGGCTAAATTATCGTCCCTAGGAGATTTACGCAAAAATCAAAGATTGTTTGCGATGTTGTGTTATATTGATTTTTTTTTTCATATTTTTTATTTTTAAGAATGATGTCATGTTGTAAACATCTTTTTACATTTGTTGTTTGAGATTTATGTTTTATGTTCGTAAACTTTGTGCTTTATGACTTGTAGGTTTATTTTATGTCAGTTTGGCCTTAGTTTTTTCTTTTTTGTAACTTCGGTTTTATGGATTGCTTTAGTTAGATGCTTTCGTAATTTTTATTACCAGGATTGTTGTTTTTAACGGCTAAATTTTCATCTTTAATTTTGTTTATTGTTAGTATGTGAAGTGTTATGACTTATATTTAGGAATTTTTTTAAAATATAGAAAAACATCACTAAAAATATTTAAGAATTTTTTTTTAAAAAAAATATTGAAAATTTAATATTTACATTACTAATTTATATTTTTTAGAAAATTATTTATGACATAATTATGACATCACGGTTCGATCCGATTCAATCCAATGGTTGAACCGGTGACCCGTCCGTCCGAATCTTTTTTCGGTTCACTCACCGTTCCGGTTTTTAAAACCTTGGCACACATTACATACATGAAGTATGACTTATATGGTGTGTAGTTTATTCGGTAATTTTATTGGTAAATCTAAATTTGAAGGCCAAAGAAATTATAAGTATATTTTATTAAAAAGATTATGTACCATACGCATCTTATAACTAAAGAAAAAATGATATAATTTCATACTTTTTGAATCATAATTAAAATAAAATATTACGCAATATCACATGAGACATAACTAAAGATCTCATAAGTCATAACTAAAAAAAAAATGGTCATAATTAAAAAAAAAATAACATAGCTAGATGTGCATATATGTAACGCCCTCAAAATAAAACCATTTAACATACATTCTTAACATGCTTTGCCTAGAGAGAATAAAGCATAATTACATTTCATCAGAGTATTCATTACAAAATGTATTACATGTTGACATCAAAAGTAAATGCCCTATGGGTTTACAACTTTCCAAGTCAACACTTGGTTACAAAAAAGAAAGTACTAACTCTACACAAAATAAGCCCTTGGCTTGATATACATGTAATACAAAAAAAATAACAAAATAGTCTTTAACTCCCACAACAATCCGTGCTAAGATCTCGGAGGCGGCATAGTACCTGAACCTGAAAATAATGCCCCATATAGGGTGAGCCAACGCCCAGTAGAGATATGCTAAACATAATATGAACAATAACTAAAACATGTGCATTTGATAAATGTTTAATTCGTATAACTCAATTCACAACTATGGCTCAGAACCTGGCCAAACAATTTAAAAGAGATTACGTCTCCTATCAACAATATTTCCATTTCACTTGAGATAGTAACGCAAAATAAACACTTCCATAATTCACATTAGATACACATTTCAGTGCTGTATCAATGTCAAAGTTAAACACTTCCATACTTCACAAGTGATACACATTTTAGTGCTATATCAATGTCAAATTCAAACACTTACATACTTAACAAGTGATACACATTTTAGTGCTGTATCAATGGAGTCCATCCCCTATCTCCTCCCAAACAAAATCCGGTTTAGGAGTCCATCCCCTATCTTCCCCCTAAACCATGGAATACATCACATATCTCCTCCCACACAACACAATGTATATAAACACACATCATATACATAATCAATCAATACATAAAGTTAATGTATTACTCAAACCGTCATATTCGATGACACATCCAATTGATTAGTTTTAGTTTGCCTAAAGCCTCATGGTAAGCATGCTTTCATGTTAACACTCACATACATGCAAGATGCTAAAGCATAAACACTCACAGTGTACTCCGAGTCAAAACAACGAACATGTTAGTAATCAAATGTATGATCCAAGTCCATATTAAGATGGCTAATGCATCGCAGGCAAAATACAACTAGAATAGGCTCGGCTAATCTAAAATGACATGGGAGATGTGACAATTCGATACACGTATTCAACTTAGACTTGAAATATAATGAAGTTAGTATGATACGCCGAGCCCGATGCATGCAATACAGATGAATGGTGCAAACATGCATAGCATAACGATGCTAATTAAAACATGCCCTAGAACTAACCATCGTAAGCGGTTAAGTAAAAGGGAGAAAGAAGTGGGGGTTGGAAGACATGCATCACACACACGCACGCTTATTACACAATTCGCCCTCTTGACGGAGGGACCGAAAGAATAATACAATTCAAATAATTAACTAACTAATGAGCTAATTAATTATTACACAACACTTAACTAATTAAACAAATTAATTAAGCTACTAAAGCAGTAAAACAGCCTCGGGAAGAGGGATGCATGCGTGCATGCTCGGCTTCGCTCAAAAATCTATCGCCATGCTCATCTTTGCTTCTTTTCGCACCTCTGAGGACTGCACAAGTCTCAAGGATGCTTCTGAATCACCTTCTGGGTGCTGTGAGAGGCCATCGGCCAAGAGATTATGCCACCGGCGAAGAAGAACTGGTCATCGACCATTTGTGGGGATATCGGCCAACAATACATAGCCGGCCAGCACTTAAGATGGCCGACCGGCCATCTCTTCCTGTAGAATCCTGTTTTGCTGCAGCAAAGGACAGACAGAACATGGCAATGCATTTTCAAGGCAATGTTTGCACCACCACCCTCGTTATCATGTTTGAGACTCAAAGGAGTATGGCTCTCGACCCTCGAGCCATCAATCACACATTTCAATGCATGATGGCCAAAGGAGCCGAGTGTGCAAATTAATGTACAATGAATGCACATAAACACAAAAGGGGGTCCTACCCTCCATCATGGTTGATCAAGAGGCAAGGGATGCATGCTTAATGCTATGCAACCTAGGCATGCAAGCAAGCTAATGCAATATGGGCGTGTCAACAAGCAATGTGCAATAGGCATACAACCTAAACAAACAAGTATGCAAGGCATGTAACAATGCCAATGACGAACATGCAACGACATATGAGGCAAACATGTGACAACATGTTAAGATGGACTAAGTACACAACAAGGCACAATTGAACTAGCATGCTACAATATGCAATTTACCAAATATGCAACAAGTATGTGACAACATACAAGGCAAGCATGCAACATGCGGGGATGGTCTTAAACCAAAATGGACAGCTCTCAAATAAGTCCAAATCAGCGGCCAAAATGCGATGGAAGTGAGGACAAAAACACATACAAACATGCATACCAATTGGCCTAACACTTAAGCATAATAGAGCAACTCTTAAGCACACTTAAAAGAGTATAAACATGGACATGTGACAAACATGTTGAGCCTTGAAAACATGTCAAGAGTGATGCCAAATCAAACACACAACACAAGCAAAGCATGCTACTGGACTTAAAGCTCAAGGCTAGCCAAGGGACTTGAACCACGGCCATATCAACCAAGCCCCAAAGGGCCAAGGTGACTAAAAACAGTCCCAAGGCAGGTCAAAACAAGGCTAAAACATGCATGAGATGTGGCCAAAACATGCTAGAAAGGTGAGCACAAAACAAGACGCATACAAGGCCGAAATGGGGCAATTGCACTACACCTATTACAACCAAAGATGGCAAGGCGTAAGCCAATAAAATCAGAGCTATGATATGCCAAAATAAGCCCAAAAACCCACCTAGATGGCATCCTAAAAGCCTAAGCATGGTGGCATACACAACGATACATTCATGAGGCATAAAACACAAACCCTTTAAAGCATTAAAGGAGCGATAAGTGCAAGTATTCAAGCATACTATATGGGCTGAAATAACATTACAAGTGATGCCAAACTACTGAAATGATCCAAGTAGAGCATGCTAGAGGATTCACTACTCAAAACCTACAAGCTAGATTGCATGGTAGCTATACAAAGCAAGTCATGGATGACTAAGACAACCAAAATCAGACCTCAAGCATACAAAAACATGGATAAAAGCTTCAAGGAGTTGAACCAAAATCATGCTAAAAGACATGTTACAACATGATGCATGTTAAGGCAAATCATAGGATTACAAGACAAGTATACAAAGCTTGCATGGTATGTCTAAACCAAGTCAAAGCAGTGCTATATCATGGCAAAAAAAAAAGCCTAATATATACTAAAATGAAGCTAAAACAAGCTAGGCATACAGGCCACCAACATAAGCCATTTATGCAAGTATTAAAGACAACAAGGAGAGGGGATGACCCTCTCCTATTTAAGACATCAAAACCACCTCTCCACCACTAAAAATCTTCTGGATTTCAGTGGTAGAGAGGTCATGCAAAGCTAAGAACAAGGGCCAAAATGGATGGCCTAAAACAAGGCCTAACAAGGCCTAAGAGGGGGGAAACAACCCCAAACACAAAAATGACCTTAAACAAAGGTCTTAAGCACTATAAATAAGAACTTTTATCAGTTATAATCTAAGCTCAAAACAATAAGCAAGAAGGGTTAAAAGCTTACGCAAGAATGGGGTATCTAAAGCAAGTTTGCTTACCCTTGTAGAACTTCTTCAAGAACAAGGCTCTAGCAGGTTCCTCTGACCAAAACCAGTCCAATAACTCTGAAATCAACCTCAAGGGACCTCAGCTCCAAGAGAATGGTGTTCTAGTGTGTGTTTGTGTACAATAGTAAGACAAAACAACACTTTTGAGCACAAAAAAGGATCAAACAAGGGAGTATAGATACAAAACTATATCTAACCCTCCTAACCTAATTTTTCTGAACCTTGAAGGAGGGAGGAGGGGCTTCCTCTTTATAGAGGTTCAAATTCTAAGGCTTCTAAGAGAAGCCAAGCAAAGAGCAAATCCCTCCATACACGTGTATGAAGGGAGTGAATTGTGGATGCCAGCTGCACCAGCTGGCACAAAATATCTGCATAAAGCAGATGAACAGGGTTCGGCCACCAAAAATGGCCGATTGGCCAACATAAGTGCCGGCCGACCAAATATAGTTCCGATCGGCCAACACTCCTGGTCGATGGCAATAAAAAGGGGCCTCAGGCCTCAGGCCTTGGCCGGTGGGTTGAGAAAATGGCCAACAAGCCACCCTCTTCCCTTAGAAGCAAAAACCCAAGTGTTTGGTCCACAACCAAGCACAAAACAGACAAGTTGAGAGATCTTGAGGCAAGGCGCGTAGCCGAGACCTCCGAGAACTCAAAACAAACACGAGCATGGATGATCATCGAATGTTCAAACGATGACGTCCAAGTCTTGAGAACGGTCAAAAATGGGGTGTCTACAGTAATCCTCAATGAACTCCATCCACCTCATCTGCCTCAAGTTCAAGTCTTTCTGTGTAAACAGTTATTTCAGGCTCTTATGATCCGAGAACACCTCGAACCTCTCACCATAAAGGTAGTGCCTCCAAATCTTCAAGGCAAAAATCACAGTTGCTAACTCTAGGTCATGTGTAGGGTAATTCCTCTCGTGTATTTTCAACTACCGCGAGCTATAGGCTACCACTTTTCCCTCTTACATCAGCACACAACCCAAACCCTCTCGTGAAGCATCACAATAAACTGCATAACTCAAGCCTCTTTTTGGAATAATCAAAACTAGGGCGGTGGTGAGTCTAACCTTAAGTCCTTGGAACGACTTTTCACAAGTCTCACTCCATACAAATTTGACCCCTTTCCGCGTCAATCTAGTCAATGGTAAAGCTAGCCTGGAGAAATCTTTCACAAACCAACGGTAATATCCAGCCAATCCCAGAAAATTACAGATCTCAAAAACACTTTTAGGCTGTGCCCAATCCTGCACTGCCTCTATCTTGGATGTATCAACAGACACCCCTTCCCCGGAGACTACATGACCTAAGAACTTAACCTCTCTTAGCCAAAACTCACACTTCCCAAACTTAGCATACAGCTTATGGGCTCTAAGCAACTCAAGCACCACTCTCAAGTGTTCCTCGTGCTCCTCCTCCGAAGGTGAATAAATCAGAATGTCGTCCACAAAGACGACCATAAAGCAATCTAAGAATTCTTGGAATATCCAGTTCATCAAGTCCATAAACACTGCCGGTGCATTGGTGAGCCCAAAAGGCATCACCAGAAACTCATAATGGCCATACCGCATACGGAATGCCGTCTTCGGGATATCCTTCTTCCTGACCCTCAACTAATGGTAACCCGATCTCAAGTCTATCTTAGAGAAACAACGGGACCCCTTCAACTGGTCAAACAAATCATCAATATAAGGCATAGGGTACTTGTTCTTAACCATAGCCCGATTCAATTTCCGGTAATCAATATAAAGTCTCAAGGCACCATCTTTCTTTTTAGCAAAGAGGGTCGGTGCTCTCCACGGCGAAGTACTAGGGCGAATGAAGCCCTTATCTAGCAACTCCTGGAGCTGAATCTTCAACTCACTCAACTTGGTCAGTAAAACGACAGTGCCATGGAAATCGGCGCCATGCCGGGCACTAAATCAATAGAAAACTCCACCTCTCGAAGGGGTGGCAAACTAACAAGATCCTCGAGAAAGACATCCGAGAACTCACAAACCACTCTGGGTAACTTAATCTAGATCTCATCACATTCACTACTCATAAAGCTAGCGAGAAGACCACTAAGCTCACTCCGCCCTCGCGGATCATACACTAGTGGCAACACTCTACCAACCCGATCCCCCAAGAAATGAAAACAATCCCCGCTCAAGGTACATACGGTGACCCTCTGGCGGTAACAATCTATAATAGCCCGGTATGACGATAACCAGTCCATACCCAAAATCACATCGAAACCCGACATAGCCATAACTACAAAAGAGAATGGAAGCCAGCGGTCGGCGACCTCTATATCACACCCTCTACACCTTTGCTTCAAAATCAATTCACCTCCAACAGGTGATACAACACAAATAGAAGATGTTAACTGCGCCAACTCCAACCCTAAAACAGATGCAAATGTAACAGATATAAAGGAATAAAATCCACCCGTATCAATCAACACATTAGCAACCGAGTTGCAAAACAAAAAGGTACCTCTCACAACAGATGGAGCCGGTACAAGATCCTGCGCAGTAACAGCATACATACACCCTGAAGGTCTTTGATCTACCTGCTCACCCCTCAGAGCAAAAGACTACTGCACAGACTGAGACGATGAGTCTCCCTGATTGGCCTTCGCGGCCTGAACTGACTGTGCTGGCTAAAAACTCTGCGTCTGCCTTGAACCAGACACACCAGATGTGCCACTCAACTACGGGCAGAACCTCTTCAGGTGCCCCACCTAACCACACTGGTAACAAGAGAACGACTGGCCTCTGCCCTGACTCTGGCTCTGAGGACGAGCCAAAGATGAAGCTGCTCTCTGCCCTCCTCCCCTCTGCGGTCAAGCTGGAGACTTGTGGCCCAACTGACCACATTTGTAACAAATAAAGTCTCCCTAACTGCCTCTCCCAAAGCCTGAACTCGGCACTGAAAAGGTAGATCTCGCAAAAGCACCCTAGGACTGCTGAGGGGTAGAACCCCTCTACCTCCTACCATCCCCCTGGCCATCCTGACTCCTCTTGGAGCCCCTCATCCTCTCCTCCTTGTCATGCATCATAATCTCAAGGTGCGCCGCAGCATCCACAAGGCGCCCATACTCCCGAGTCATGGACCCTGCAACCCTAAGCTTGAGCCCAGTCCTCAACTTCTTTTCAAACTCAAGACAACGGCGTTCCTCAGACGCCACTAGCTCAGGTGCAAACCTAGATAATGTGGAAAATGCGGCCTCAAACTCGGCCACTGGTGTATTCAGCTGCTTGAGCTGACAGAACTGATCCCTCAATTTCTTCCTAACAACGGGAGGTAAGAACTTCTCCTGGAAGGCACCAACGAAAGCCTCCCAAGTCCTACTAATACGGCCCGAAACAAACTTCCATCACTGACCCGCGTCTCCCTTCAGTTGGAAGGAAGCCAAGGTCACCCTCAAGGCTCCATCTTCGATGCCTAGCATCTTAAACTACTTCATCATCTGCACAAGCCACTTATCAGCCTTAAGTGGCTCTGTCGGATCCCCCCAGAAACTCATCCGGATTAGATCGGAAAAACTCCCTCTTCAGAAAAAAAAAAGGCCCTGCCTTAACTACATAGGCCTGGACTTGATTCTCAGCCCTGAGAATGTCCATGGATTCCCTCAATGCTCCTGCCATCTCGAGGGCTAAGGCGCCCATGGCCTGCTGACCTGCTGGCTCGGCCACATTGGCCTGACCAACTCCCTCCTGCTGCGCCGAAATCTCATCCGGTATGGACATCTCCTGCCTCCTAGGCCTACCACGCCTACCACCACATCCTCATCCTGACATCCTAATAAAGGTAACAAAGAACATTAGCACATTCACAAATGTGCCGAAGCTATTTCACTCGCGTCCTAATGCATTGGACAACAATAATTCATTCCATGTAAGCACATAATCACATAAGCACTTACAAATTTCATTTCCAAATAATGACAGTCCCGAGGCGTTGCTAGAGTTCCGGTTAGAAACAACATTGATCAAGTGCTTTTCCAACAGGACTCCCAGAAACCCAAGGATCTAATCAATATCCTAGAAATTAAATCCCATACCCATATAGTCACATAAGCACGTTATCACATAAGTACATAACATTATATCTAAGTCTCTAACAAGCGAGGCAAACCCATTGTGGTACTAACCACTTCTCACGTACCCTAAGTATTTAAACCCGGTACGCTCTGATACCAAGTTGTAATGCCCTCAAAATAAAACATATAAACGCCACATTCTTGACATGCATAGGCAATAGAGTAAAGCATATTTTCCATTCATCAGAGTATTAGGTACAAAAGTATTACATGTTGACATCAAAAGTAAATGCCCTATGGGCTTACAAGTTTCCAAGTCAACACTTGGGTACAACAAAAGAAGAGTTCTAACTCTTTATACAAAATAAGCCCTTAGCTTGGTTTACATGTAATACAACAAAATAACAACAAAAAGATCCTTCAGCCTATAAGCCTCCCAAGCTACGTCCTTGGAGGTGGCATGTCACCTGTACCTGAAAATGATGTCCCATATAAGGTGAGCCAAAGCCCAGTAGAGATATACTAAACCAAGTATGAGAATTAACTAAAACATTAGCATTCGATAAATGGTTAACACTTATAAACCAACTCATGATACTTTCCACTTCAACAATAGGTACATCCATTTTTCATTTCACTTTCCTTTACTTATATAATTTCGATTCATGAACATGGCTTAGAAACTGGCCAAACAATTAAATGAGACTGCAACTCATATTAAAACACTTCCATTTTTCCACAATTCACATGAGACTATAACTCATAATAAAACACTTCCAATCCTTCAATTATCTACGTTATGCAAACGTAATTAGAATTTCGGGACTTTCACCCTGAATACTCCGGCCAACTTAGTTATCAATGGAGTCCATCCCCTATCTCCTCCCAAACAGACTTGAGAGTACATCCCCTATCTCCTTTCAAACCATGGAGTACATCCCATATCTCCTCCCAAACAACATACATATACAATGTATTTAAACACTTATCATATACAATGATCAATCAATACACATATTCGATGTATTATTCCAACCATCATATTTAATGACATATTCCAGGTGATTAGTTTCAGTTTTCCCTAATCAACATACAGTGTCTACAACAATCAAGACTATCCTCCACCGATAGCCCAAAGTAGTTATCTCTAAACAGATAATAAATTTATCAAAACAGATAAAATGTCAACATTTTTGGAGGTGAGTGATTAATTTATCCAACTACACCATTCAATCCCATAATTTCCCAATTTCATGATTTTCAACTCAATTCCACAACTCCCCAAATTAATTATTCAACATGATTAGGGCATTTTCCCCCTTTTTCAAATATCAACCATAAGGTTCAATTTCATCAATTCAACAACAATAATACAATTTTCCAATATCTCACATACACATGGAGATTAACAAATTAAAAACCCCCTTTTATAACTTCAAAGCAAACCCTAACTTTCTCAAAATTACCATTATCCACCATTTATACAAAACACATAATATCTACGTTAAAACCCATAGAAAGGAGTAGGTTATCCCTACCTCGAAGTTAGAAGCCCAAAGGAATAGATGAAGAAAACTCAAAGTGCTCCAAATCCATGATTTTTCAGATTAAAGTGAAGCCCACACCACCCTCTATCTTTCTTATAAAGAGATTAGGGTAGAAACACTCTAGAAGTAGATGAAACCTTAGAGAAAGAGAGAGAGAGTATGTAGAGAGAAAAGCAGCTGGGGCTAGGGTTCGAACAAAGAAGATGGTGAAAAAAATAAAGTGTAACTTGCTGCTGCCAACTGATATATTCAAGGCTCGCTCAAGCGACCAGACACAAAGAAACCTCGCTCAAGCGCAGAAAGCCTCGCTCGAGCCAACAACACGAAGCTTCAAGTCTACAACCCAGAAGCACGCTCGAGCGAAGAAAAGCTCGCCCAAGCGAAGAAACCCAAAACATACAGCTCGCTTGCTGGAGCGAAGGAAAGCTCGCTCGAGCCAAGAAATGCAATCTTCAAGTCCAAAACCAAACGCAGACGCAAGCTCGAGCGCAAGACTTCTCGCTCGAGCCACCAGACACAACACTCAACTCTCGCTCGAGCGAAGGAACCCTGGCTTGAGTGAAGGAACTAAAACACAGAGCTCGCTCAAGCGACAAAATCCTCGCTCGAGCGAAGACACCAAAAACTAGGCAGCAATCATTTGTTTCAAAACACACCCAACCTGTTACAAACCTGCCCAATACACCCCAAAACTCAAATACAAGGAATTAAAGGATGAAAATACAACATATTCAACAACCGACATCAACGGAACCGAGTCCGAAATACAATAACCAATGGAGGGAAAATCGGGATTGCTATACTACGCTACAAGACGGCAGGGATCGCCAGACTCTACTTTGAAGCCAAATTGTAGGACCTTAGTCTCGGTGAAACCCCCTACTTCCCCATACTATTCACCAAATCGAAAGCCCTTTTTCCGTCGCGAGCCTTGCCATGGGGGTGATCTTCACTTTCAGTGGATCGTCCGCTCCGCCAACCTCTTCCATTTCCTCACCCCCTTTCCTCAGATCTGTTAGGATTCAGATCTTAAGTGAAGATCAGGCCGTGATACCAGACTTACCAAATTTTATTTCTTGCGATAATTCCATCTTCGTAATCCACTAACACTCATACACTCACAAACAGATGATTATGTGTTGATGATCGTCTCTAAGGAAGATGGATCGTAGATCACCACGACTTTTATATCTGGGAGCATAATTTGAACACATAGGTTCAAACAGATTTGTGATTTTTTGTTGTTGATTCAAAAATTGAACAGATAAACTTGATATGTAGATTGATGGAGCTGAATAGTAAGCTTGTTAGAGATGATTTAGGGTGGTGGTTGTTGATATGTGTTGTTGTCGGTGATTGATCGTTTGGTTTTGTTTTTTTTAAATAGTTTTAAGAAAAAAAAAATTTGTATTTTTTTGTTTTTACTTAATTTTTTTAATATTTTAAGCAATTTTTTTTAAATTTTCAGACACACTCAACATAAATACACATAAAATGTATAATTTTTCTAAAAAAATCTTTTAAAAATTCAATAAATATAAAAAATAATTTTAAAAAATATGAAAATTTAGTATATTTTTCATATTTTTATGTATTTGTTAATTTTTTAAAATATTTTTTACAAATTTTTTATTTTTTAGATACATTTGAGTAAGGTGCATATAAAAAAAATAAAAAAAAATACGTATCATTTTTAAAAAAAATTCAATAAAAACAAAAAAATATGAAAAATAAAAAACTCAGTTTATAAAAAATTTAATCCAGAAAACTCAAACCAAACGCATACATCTGTTCAAATTGTTATTATTTTTATAATTCGTCTTGTTGTTGAATTTGAATTGTATTTGCACAGAGATTGGAGAGAGAGAAAATTTGAACAGATAGATAACAAATACATTGTTTTAACAAATAATTTCTACAGGTATATTTTTTGAAAAAGTTAATTGAATAGATCATTCTCTTTTAACAAATGGAAAATTTTCAACAGATCAGGTGGTAAATTTTAATAGATAGAAAAAGTTTAACAAAATAAATTCAACAGATAGAGAAAGAGAGAGAGAAAAAAAAAGATAGATGTAAAAATTCAACAGATCAGGTGGTAAATTTCAATAGATAGCAAAATTTTGAATAGATAAAGGGAGAAATTGAACAAATAGTTAAGAAATTTGAATAGACAGTCAAAAAATTTGTAAAGATAGATAGTCAACGAAAAGTCAACAGATAAATTAAAAGATAAAATTGAAAACAAAATATTCTTCAAAACCAATAAAAAGATTTCTCACCAAACTGTTTCACAAAGTGCAGACCTCTCACCAACAAAAAAAAAAATCCATTAAACCTAATGGCTTATACCCTCCTTACCTTAAATTTTTCAATAATTATCTCATATTTATATTTGTAGAAATACATAAAATCAATTTAAAAATGATGTTGCAACATAAACAATGCACGAGAATAATTTTAGTTTTGTAAAAAATTTAAAAGAACACTCACTTTCATAGTAGAGATAATGATTAAATTAGAGGGAGAAATAATAATTCAAATTTTTATTTTTATTTTATTTAAAGAAATTCAAAATCCAAATTGAGTGTGTCTGCAATTTCCATGTTTGTAATTTACCCTATTATTTTTAGAATTGAGTTATTTCCGCTTCGAATTTGTAATTTTTTATTACGATTTGGGCAAAAAAAAACCTTTTATTAATAAAATTCAAACTTAACCTTGTGAATTTTTGAAACTTCTCTCTATTTTATTAGCCCTACCTATTTTACATATTTTTATATTTTTTTTTAACACATTTTAATGTATATTTTTGTATGCATGTCAAGTCTAATAACAACCTTTTGGACAGTTATATATAAACAAATAGGGTTTGGCTTATCACAAGTCTACTATTTGGATTGAACACTTGTAGTCTGATCTCATGAGCCCGTCACAAACTCTATTTCGATGAATCAATTCTTTTATTTTTATTACCTTGTTTGTCTTAAGAGATGGAAGTTTGGATTGAACTAATAATGAGGTGAGAATCACAATTATCATGTTTGTTTGTAAAATGAACCATCGGATTCATAGTCTTAATAGACTATGAAAGGTATCGAATAAGTGGACTAGTAGTGGCATATTGGAAAATAAATCCATTAGGATTATGAGATAATTGACTATTAGGTTTGGATTCTTTCAAGTTTACCATCTTTACTTGAGATTGTGTTTTGGCATGGTAGGCTTATTTTGAGGCCGATTTCGGTGATCTAAATCGCTTACTTTTTAGTTCTTATTGAGTAAAATATTCATATAAAAAATTAAGATGATCGAATATAAATATTGATATGTTTGTATTACAAAAAAATTGATGGTCACTCTTGAAATTATAATTGTGATTAAAACATATAGCTATTGAGGTGATAAAAAATAAATATGATTTAAATATATAGCTATCAATATTCGATCAGCTTAATTTTTTGCATGAATATTCTACTCGACGAGTTCTAAAAAGTGAATGATTTGAATCACTGAGATTAACCCTAAAATGGACTGACCAAACCAAAATTCTTTTTCAAGTTGGATGACTAACTTGAGAAAATCCAATCCTTTAACTACTTTACTTATCGAATGACAAAACAAACATGAATTCTTATTAGTCCAATCATCATCAAGTAAAAGCAATTTTTTTTTAATCCCGTCACTCAATCCCACTACGCTAATAATCTCTTCACTGACAATTTCCATACAACAATCTCACCCAATCAAACTCTAAAAACAAACAGACCCTATAGGCTCCTATAGGTTGGTTATCCATAAAAAATTACAATAAAATAAATAAATAAATAAAATATTATCATTTAGATAAACATAGCCACATAATTTCCATCAAATATATCATAAAAAAAATTAATGATATTTTTTCAAAATCATAATTACGTATTTTTTGAAAATAAATATAATGAAACTATATGAGTACAATTAAATCATTGTTGCATAATTTTTTTTAAATATAAATATAATAAAATCATTTAATTATGATTATTTAATTAATTTAATTTTTTTTTTATGAAACACATCAAATTTTTGGAGTAACCCCACAAAATCACGTGATTACGATTATCTAATTAATTCATCTTATTTTTATTTTTATGAAACACATCAAATTTTAGAGTAAGCCCATGGTGAGCCCACTTGTCCAGTTAGCTCTGGTCCAGCCCATATATAGACCGAAGACAGGTCTTGCCCAAACAATTATCCTTTGGGTCACTAATTGTTGTTCTTGTTTTAGTTTAAGTTCCACTATTTCCTTTATACTCCATTTAGATTGAGAGGTATCCTTCCACTTGTTTGCTTAGTTAATATTTAATTAGGTCTTACAAAATATTATTAGGAAATATTTCACTGTCTTTTCTGTTTCACTAATTCTAATTTTGAAGGGGAAGAGAAGTGTTTAAAATATTTGTATTCTCTCCACCTCATAACTTTCCATATACTTCTGTTCTATCCCTAAAAAGTAAATTAAACATAATATTTTTTTTATTGGCAAAAATAAATTTATTGATGTAAATCAAAGTTCAAGAAGTACAAATAGATTACATTAAACAAGAGAGCAAAGCAAAACTAACATCATTCTTGAAGAACATATCCAACTAGGTTGACACATAATGTTAAGTAACTCTACTCTTCCAAATCTTTCACTTCCTCTCCTAAATTATCAATCCATAACTGTGCCCTTATCAGTATATTATATGTAGCCTCTTTGTCCAGTAGTCTATAGATTTAGTAGAAAATTGTAGTTGTATGGATAAGAGAAATCTAACTTGTAAACCATGTTTATTAAAAAACTATTCAATACTTCTAGAGCTATACTAACTCCGCCGGGGTTGTTAACAACTCCGCCGGTCCCAAGCCCGGATAAAGAAGGAGGGTTGTGTGTTAGGTAGCCGACAACCAACATGTAAAAAAAGCTGCTCGGATCCCTTATGACAATGAATCCTACTTTGAATCGATTAAATGTTAGGTTGTTCTTCTCAAGTGACACGTTGCCCTTGCCTCCGGGTGTTTCAAAAAGTAAGTAAGGGGCGCCACATTGACGCCTGGGTGCGGTGAAAAATGGGCAAAGGTTCTTGTGTTTTTCTGGACGAGCGCGAGTAAAGAAGCTAGTCCAAGACTATAGGTTTAGGGTAGCCACTTGGAATATAGGAACTTTAACTAGTAAGACAATGGAATTGGTAGATGTTATGATTACGAGGAGAGTTAGTACAGCATGCGTACAAGAAACTAAGTGGACAGATGAGAAAGTTAGGGAAATTGAGTATACCGATTTTAAACTATATTATAGTGGTAAGGATAGACGTAGGAATGGGGTAGGAATCATAGTTGCCAAGGGTCTTGTGGAAAATATAGTGGTGGTCATTAGGAAAGGGGATAGGATTATGTTAGTTAAACTAGTTATTGGAGGAAATATAGTGAACGTTATTAGTGCATATGCCCCTGAAGTAGGATTAGATTATCAGACTAAGAGGGATTTTTGGGAGCGAATAGATGAGATCTTATAGGAGATATCCATAGGAGAAAACCTAGTTATACGTGGAGATTTCAATGGTCATGTAGGCATAGATAAACTAGGCTATGAAAGGGTGCATGGTGGATACGGTTTTAGTGATAGAAATGAGGCTGGAGAGAGTATCTTAGATTTTGCATTGGCTTCTGACCTAGTGGTGGCCAATACTATGTATAAGAAGAGGGAGAAGCATTTGATAACATTTAAGAGTAGGTCAGTTAATAGCCAAATAGATTACTTTTTAGTGAGAAAAGTGGAGCCTAAAATGCAAAGGATTGTAAGGTGATTCTAGAGAGCTGGCCTCTCAACATAGGATTTTGGTACTAGATTTATGTTTTAAGGGCAATACCAAGCTAGGAAAGATGGTGGGCATCATAGGACGAAATGGTGAGACCTAAAAGGGGATAAACTAGAAATATTTAAGAATAGAATGGATAGGGAAGGTACTTGGGACTTGGAAGATAATGCTAACACTATGTGGAACTCGATGGCCAATTGTATGAGGAGAATCTCAAGGGAAGTGCTTGGAGAGTTGAAAGGAACGGGACCCAACTCTAGGGAAATTTGGTGGTAAAGGGAAGAGGTTCAAGTGCTAGTTAAGGCAAAAAAAAGAGTGCTTTAAAATATGGCAGAAGGATAGAACTAAGGAAAACCTTAAGAGCTATAAATTGGAGCTATAGATTGGCTAATAAGGAGGTCAAGAAAATAGTGAGAGAGGTTAAGTTGAAAGCTTATGATGACCTATACACTAGACTAGATAGTAAGGAGGAAGAGAAAATAGTATACAAACTTGCTAAGATACAAGAGAGGAAAACAAGAGATTTTAATCAAGTTAAGGGCATCAAGAGTGAGAATTCTAAGGTATTGGTGAAGGATGAAGAGATTAAGGAGAGATGGAAGAACTATTTTGAGAAACTATTAAATAAAGAACATGGAGGCACATCAATAGGGGAAAAAATAGCCAGTAATACGATAAACCATGACTATAGGTTCTATCGCAGGATTAGGAACTTTGAGATGGAGATTACACTTAAGAAAATGAAATCAAATAAGGCTTTAGGACCCGATGATATCCCTATTGAAGCTTGGAAGTGTTTGGGTAAAAAGGGGGTTGCTTGGTTGGCTAGATTGTTTAGCAAAATTTTGTTGACTAGCAACATGCCAGATAAGTGGAGGAAGAGTATTTTAGTGCCATTCTATAAAAATAAATGAGATGTCCAGAATTGCAACAACTATGGAGGAATTAAGCTAATGTGTCATATAATGAAAGTATGGGAAAGGATGATGGAACGCAGATTGCGAGATATAATAGAGGTGTCAAAGAATCAATTTGGGTTTATGCCTGGCAGGTCAACATTGGAAGCGACCTATCTTTTGAGGAGAGTAATAGAAAAGTATAGAGAAAAGAAAATAGACATTTATATAGTGTTTATTGACCTTGAGAAAGCATATGACAAAGTGCCTTGGGATATAATATGGTGGGTGTTAGAGAAGAAAGGGGTGACAAAAGGTTACATTGATGTGATTAGGGACATGTATGAAGGGGTAGTGACTACTATTAGCTTCCCTGCTAGAGAGACAAATGAATTTCTTATCACTGTAGGGTTACACCAAAGATCTACCTTAAGTTCTTATCTTTTTGCTCTAGTTATGGATGAGTTGACGACAAATATTCAGGATAACGTGCCAAGGTATATGCTTTTTGCAGATGATATCGTGTTAGTAGATGAGACTAGAGAAGGAGTTAACACAAAGTTAGAGATTTGGAGAAAAACACTTGAATCTAAAGAATTCCGGATAAGTAAAACTAAGACAAAGTACATGGAATGTAAATTTAGTAACGGTAACAATGGTAGTAGAGGAGAAGTGAAGATTGAGAACTAAGAACTGCCTAAAAGTAAACATTTTCGTTATTTAGGGTCATTTATCACAACGGCGGAGGAGATTGATGCAGATGTGGCCCATAGGATTAAGACGGGATGGCTTAAGTAAAGAAGTGTGTCTGGGGTACTGTGCGATAAACGAATACCCACTAGACTAAAAGGTAAGTTCCATAGAACGGCTATTAGACCATTGATGTTGTATGAGACGAAGTGTTGGGCGACCAAAAAACAACATGTAGATAAAATGAGTGTTACTAAGATGAGGATGCTAAGATGGATGTGTGGCAAGACTAAACAAGACAGAATTAGGAATGAGTGTATTTGGGAATGGGTAGGACTAGCACCGATAGAAGATAAGTTAAGAGATAATCGATTAAGATAATTTGGTCATATTCAACGGAGACCAACAGAGGCAGTAGTGAAGAGATGCGATGCAATGACGGTAGACGGAAGTGTTAGGGTACCAGGTAAGCCTAGATTAACGTTGGCTAGCATTGTAAATAAAGATATGGATCTACTTAATTTGACTAATGAAATAGCCTTTGATAGAGCCGTGTGAAGAAGAATGATTCATGTAGCCGACCCTATTTGATAGGACTTAAGGCTTGGTTTGCTTTGGTTTACTTCTAGAGCTATACTCTATTCCATTTACAAGTTGATATCTAATCAGTTATCTCCTAAAATCTAACATTAAAGTAGTAGATCCCATAGTTTAAAAACCAATAACTACTACTTTGGAGCACCACCTATATTTGCACTAAAAGTATTGAATAATTTCTCCATGTTTGTTTAGACTAATTGAAATAGATGTTGTTTTAAAAAATTAACTATTTTAGTTGACCTTTTGACTTTTTACAAAACAATATGTAAAAAAGTACAAAGTAAAATTAATTTTTAGTAGTAACTTTTTGACTATTTTAGTATACTGCAAAACTTGCCCAACATTTTAAGGGCAGTTAATTTGGAGATTATCAATTCCTTTAAATTGTGTATTTCATCCTATGTTTGGATTTACCCAAGATTACAAGGATTAACAAAATTCTACCAATTTTGTATTTTAGTAAATTAATCCAAACTTCTCCTCAATCTCCTATCTCACCCTTCCTATATGGAACATAACACATGTCCATGTGGATTATATAGCGATCCCAGTTTTCCCTTCATTTTTTTTAATTGTATTCCGAACTCGGTTCCGTAGACGTGTTGTCGTCTTATTCCCGTTTCCATCCTTTACTCTTTGTATATATACAATGTATAGAAGACTAATGCTAATACATTGAATGTGATGGATTTATTATGAATGAATCTTAGAGATGCATTATGTATCTATTATGAATATGTAAGATACATTAATTTATATAATGAATTCATTAATATAGAGGATGCATTATGTATCATGAATGTATGAGATACATTAATCAATTTAATGAAGTTCATTGAATGAATAACTTGAGAGTTTCTCTCTCTCCCTACACACCTTCTCTCTTGGTTTTCATCTCCCTCTAGTGTAAATCTATACTAAGTCCTTTGTAAGAAAGGTAGAGTGGGTTGAGGGCTTCTTTTTAATCTAAAAGTTTGGCGATTTGGAGCACTTTGGTTTTTGGCCTTCATCTTCTCCATTTGGTCTCTCCATTTGAGGTAGGGATTTCCTTGTTATTTTTCAATACTCCGTCTATAGATAGACATGTGGTAATTTTGTATTGCATGAAAATCATATCCGTGTTGGATTTGTTTGAAAATCAAGAGGGGAACCTAGGGCTGGTTGTTTGAGAATGGTTTTGTTATCATTGACTGTGGTTTGGACTAATTAGAGAGTAAAATTAGCATGTTATTGTTGAAAGAAGAGAAAGCCCTAAATTATATTTTGATTTGGTAAAATAAAAAGTTTTTATGGTTGAACAATGTTGGTAAATTTCTATTGTTAATATGAGTTGTGTAGAAGGTGTTAACAGTTAAGAGAATAATTATGGTATTGGGGTTATTTTGAAATGAACGTATTGAATCAAGTTGGGTTATGGCTTATTATCCATGGAATTGATTTTGTAAAATGAAGAGAATGTAATTGGTTTTGTAAAAAGGGAAAAAGTGTTTTTGGAATAAGTGATGGAACATGTTGACTTGGAAAAAATATGAAAGTTGATCTTGAAAATGGTAAATGAAATGTTAACTCTATGTGAGTCTCGGAAAATAAATTTGAGAATTGAACTATTGTATCATGAGTGTTGAATACACACATTTGGGGGTTTTATCCTTACCTATCGTACTAGTGTTGTTGTTGGCTTTAAGGTTTGCTTGAGAGTTGAGTCTCTTTTATTCGGGGTACTGAGCACATGCATCTAGAGGTTTGTCCTTGGTCATCAGTGGAGGATGACATTGTTGTGTTGAATTGTGACGTATGCATTACACTTGTGTTGATTAAACATTATTGAATAGTTTATGTGTATGTATTACACTTGTTATTTATGCTTTGTTGTATTGATTGATTATGTATATGAAATTGTTTATACACATTGTGTTGTGTGGAAGGAGATAGGGGATGTACTCCACGGTTTAGGGGAAGATAGGGGATGGATCTCTAAACCGGAAACTGTTTGACATTGATACAGCACTACAATGTGTATCATTTGTGAAGTATAGAAGTGTTTTTGTTTGATATTGATACAACACCAAAATGTGTATCATTTGTGAAGTATGGAAGTGTTTTTGTCTGAGATTGATCTGAGACTAAAATGTGTTTCTATTATGAGGTATGAAATGTTTCAATTGAGTGATTATCTTGCTTATCGCTTTGGCATATCCTTAGCTTACTGTGCATATAGCCGGTAGAGCAGAGTTTTAATTGTTATCGTCAGTGTATCTGAGTATGTTATGGGTTGCGATAGTTCTGCTTTTGAAAGGCCGAAATTTGCCTCATTTGTGGATTATATACATGTTGATGATTTGTTATTTCCCTTTTATTTAAGGCATGCATGTATTGACATGAATGTGTTGGGGACAAACCAAAATGCCATTTTGAGATTTTGGAAAGTGTGAAGGAAAATGGAGTATTTGTGAACATGTTTTCAAAAAGGTCATTTTGTTGTAAGTCACGGAAAATGGGGAAGAGTAATGGGCTTGGTGAAATTGTTTTTTTTCTAAAACTGTTATAGTCATGAAAGTTTGGAAAAATGGGTAATGAAAAGGAAAGAAAGGTGAACCGCTTATAGCGTTGAATGAAATGGCTGTTTTTGAGAAAAGTTCATACTTATGTATATTTTGTATAAACTGTCACATTACTATTCTAGTATGAGATTGGGCATTCATGATCATAGCTATCTGTAAGCTGTTATTGTTGAGGATCATGTTGAGATCCCTACTGGACTATATGTTCATCCCACGTTGTTGAATCTTTTTCAGGTGATAGCCAGGATGTGCTACAAGGTTTTGGATCTTCTTATTTGTTGGCCACGGGGCCTCTTTTGTGTTGGCGGAATGCCATTTATGTAAAAGGGTTATTCCCTTCTTCTTGACTTTTTAATGATGTAAGCCCAAGGGCAATTTATTTAGTGTGCTCATGTTGTATATAATTTGCATACGAATGAGAGAATCGTTACTTTTTCCATTTGTTTAACCAAAGAGTTTTTTCCGCATGTTATCTCTAAGATTGAATTAAACTAATGAATTTGGTAATGATTTCGAGTAATAAAAAGTGGGGCGTGACAACTTGGTATCAGAGCGAGCCAGGTTTGAATACTTTGGGCTCGTGGGAAGTAGTTTTTACTACAGTGGGTTTGCTACATGTGGTGAGGACGTTGCATATAGTTAACATGAATGTTAGGACTTGTTTGTTGCATTTATGTGAGCATGGGATTAAGTTTTCTAGATAGTACTCGTAGCCGGTGAACTTGCTTTGAGGTCTTCTTGGAAACACGCCTGATCAACGTGGTTTCTAATAGGAATTCCTTGAGAGTTCCGGGATGAGTGACTATCTTTATGGACTTGATTCGATTATGTGTTTAAATGTTTAAATGTTTATATGCAATAGAAATGTATGTTTAGGGTGGTAAGTGTATGCCTCGGGGAAGGCTGTTGTGTTGTGCACTAAGTGTGGTTTTGTTTTTGGACTTTATAGGATGGCTACACGAGGGAGCATGAGATTTGTATCTCGGGTTAGAGGGAATGGTATCGGTGTGTTGATTAGTGTTTTGGGCTTTGCTAGTTAATGAGTTTGTTGTGATCCCATCAGTTATGTATTTGGGTGGTGTTCGTATTGTGACTTGTTATCAGTTTGTGACTATGTGTGGGTGAAATGAGTTAGTGGTGTTATTGGTTATTGGGTATGGTTTGTGAGTGGGAAGAGAATTTCTTGAGTGGATGCTGACGGCAATTTTTGAAAGGAAAATCAGTTTGTGTCCTCGGATAATGAGGGTAGCATTGGTTAAATTTGTCATTTGTATTAGGGATTGAGTGATTAAGGTTGACCATGTTAGTCTTGAGTTTGAGGAGAAGGGCAGACTTGCTATGTAAGCTTGGGGGTGAAGACTCCCTTAGAAGCAGTGTTGGTGTGGTTCGATTTTAGGAAATCTGGTGAGATTCCAAAATTTGGGGGTTTGTGTAGGGAACTCCGTGTTTGGGGTAAATGGTTTTGAGTGGCATATCAGTGTGTGGTTTACTAAGTGTGGCGGTTTATTGAGTTGATTAGTCAACTTGTTGGCATCGGGTTTTGGTTGGCATTGGTCACCTTGAGGATAGTCGTGATTGTTGTAGACATTGCATGTGGATTAAGAAAAATTGAAACTAATCACTTTGGTTATGTCATAAGTTTTTAACTATTGAATTAATACAGAAAATACGTGTATTGATTGAGCATTGCATATGCATATTGTTTGGGAGGAGATAGAGGATGTACTCCACGATTTAGGGGAAGATAGGGGATGGACCTCTAAACCGGATTTTGTTTGGGAGGAGATAGGGGATGGACTCCATTAGCATCACTATTATGTGTGCTTATTGATTTATAGAAGTGTTTCTATATGTTGTTGCTACAACACTAAAATGTGTATCAACTGAGAAGTATGAAGTGTTTTAATATGAGCCTTAGTCTCGTTTATTTTGTTGACATTGGAAGTAATGTTAATGTGATGTGTAATTCACTGTCATAGTTTGGCTAGGTTCTGAGCCATATTGTTAAAAATGAAAAGTTGATTAAGTAAAGGAAGGTAGGATGAAATTGCAAAATCATGAATTTCTTATGCCTTATGTGTTGATAGCAAGGTTGTTATTTCTATTAACTATCATTATAGAAATATTATGTTTTCTGTTGGTTGTGGCATCACCGCGTGAGTAGTGGGTGTTATGTTGGAAATAGATTGGGACATAAATTCTTCCTAGTGTTTTGGCCTTCAAAGGGCGCTGTTAAAAAGGAAAATGTTGAGGATTTGATTTAATTTGAATGTTATGAGAATTTCCAAACGAGTAGTTTTTGGCAAATAAACTGGAGATGTTTATGTATTATGGGTAACACTGTGTTTATGAAAAATGTTTACAAAACTTTTGAGTTTCGCATGGAAAATGCAAAATTTATTTTTGAATGTCATCGTTGAAAATTTGATTATCTTTGAGAAATGTCTCATGAACAAAAGAATGATTTTTCCTATATTTGTGCAAAAGATTTGCTTTGATTGTCTTATGTGAAGTTATGAATGTTGAGTAGTGACATAGCTTGGAGCGCTAGTCGAGTGTTTTGGTGATTTGTTCCGGGAAGGGTTTGGTTTTGTTAAGGCTTTTGTGCCTGAGTGTTGCCTTTTGAAACGTGTTTCCTTGGTAAGCCCTTTCTTTTGTGAGAGTTAACCAGAGGTTTGTGGTGAGAATAGTTTCTTTTCTAAGTGCTCGGGTGTTGAGTGCTATGTGATTAGTTGGCCTTGTGTTTCTGGTGTACTCTTAATTGCGGGGACGAAATTCTTTAAGGAGGGGAGGTTATAGTGATCCCGATTTTCCCTTCATTTTTTTTTAATTGTATTCCGAACTCGGTTCCGTAGATGTGTTGTTGTCTTATTCCCGTTTCCATCCTTTACTCTTTGTATCTATACAATGTATAGAAGACTAATGCTAATACATTGAATGTGATGGATTTATTATGAATGAATCTTAGAGATGCATTATGTATCTATTATGAATATGTAAGATACATTAATTTATATAATGAATTCATTAATATAGAGGATGCATTATGTATCATGAATGTATGAGATACATTAATCAATTTAATGAAGTTCATTGAATGAATAACTTGAGAGTTTCTCTCTCTCCCTACACACCTTCTCTCTTGGTTTTCATCTCCCTCTAGTGTAAATCTATACTAAGTCCTTTGTAAGAAAGGTAGAGTGGGTTGAGGGCTTCTTTTTAATCTGAAAGTTTGGCGATTTGGAGCAATTTGGTTTTTGGCATTCATCTTCTCCATTTGGTCTCTCCATTTGAGGTAGGGATTTCCTTGTTATTTTTCAATACTCTGTCTATAGATAGACATGTGGTAGTTTTGTATTGCATGAAAATCATATCCGTGTTGGATTTGTTTGAAAATCATGAGGGGAACCTAGGGTTGGTTGTTTGAGAATGGTTTTGTTATCATTGACTGTGGTTTGGACTAATTAGAGAGTAAAATTAGCATGTTATTGTTGAAAGAAGAGAAAGCCCTAAATTATATTTTGATTTGGTAAAATAAAAAGGGTTTATGGTTGAACAATGTTGGTAAATTTCTATTGTTAATATGAGTTGTGTAGAAGGTGTTAACAGTTAAGGGAATAATTATGGTATTGGGGTTATTTTGAAATGAACGTATTGAATCAAGTTGGGTTATGGCTTATTATCCATGGAATTGATTTTGTAAAATGAAGAGAATGTAATTGGTTTTGTAAAAAGGGAAAAGTGTTTTTGGAATAAGTGATGGAACATGTTGACTTGGAAAAAATATGAAAGTTGATCTTGAAAATGGTAAATGAAATGTTAACTCTATATGAGTCTCGGAAAATAAATTTGAGAATTGAACTATTGTATCATGAGTGTTGAATACACACATTTGGGGGCTTTATCCTTACCTATCGTACTAGTGTTGCTGATGGGTTTAAGGTTTGCTTGAGAGTTGAGTCTCTTTTATTCGGTGTACTGAACACATGCATCTAGAGGTTTGTCCTTGGTCATCGATGGAGGATGACATTGTTGTGTTGAATTGTGACGTATGCATTACACTTGTGTTGATTAAACATTATTGAATAGTTTATGTGTATGTATTACACTTGTTATTTATGCTTTGTTGTATTGATTGATTATGTATATGAAATTGTTTATATACATTGTGTTGTGTGGGAGGAGATAGGGGATGTACTCCACGGTTTAGGGGAAGATAGGGGATGGACCTCTAAACCGGAAACTGTTTGACATTGATACAGCACTACAATGTGTATCATTTGTGAAGTATAGAAGTGTTTTTGTTTGATATTGATACAACACCAAAATGTGTATCATTTGTGAAGTATGGAAGTGTTTTTGTCTGAGATTGATACAGTACTAAAATGTGTATCTATTATGAGGTATGAAATGTTTAAAATGAGTTATTATCTTGCTTATCGCTTTGGCATATCCTTAGCTTACTGTGCATATAGCCGGTAGAGCAGAGTTTTAATTGTTATCGTCAGTGTATCTGAGTATGTTATGGGTTGCGATGGTTACAGTTTTGAAAGGCCGAGCTGCCTCATTTGTGGATTATATACATGTTGATGATTTGTTATTTCCCTTTTATTTAAGGCATGCATGTATTGATATGAATGTGTTGGGAACAAACCAAAATGCCATTTTGAGATTTTGGAAAGTGTGAAGGAAAATGGGGTATTTGTGAACATGTTTTCAAAAAAGGTCATTTTGTTGTAAGTACGGAAAATGGGGGAAGAGTAATGGGCTTGGTGAAATTGTTTTTTTTTCTAAAACTGTTATAGTCATGAAAGTTTGGAAAAATGGGTAATGAAAAGGAAAGAAAGGTGAACCGCTTATAGCGTTGAATGAAATGGCTGTTTTCGAGAAAAGTTCATACTTATGTATATTTTGTATAAACTGTCACATTACTATTCTAGTATGAGATTGGGCATTCATGATCATAGCTATCTGTAAGTTGTTATTGTTGAGGATCATGTTGAGATCCCTACTGGACTATATGTTCATCCCACGTTGTTGAATCTTTTTCAGGTGATAGCCAGGATGTGCTACAAGGTTTTGGATCTTCTTATTTGTTGGCCACGGGGCCTCTTTTGTGTTGGCGGAATGCCATTTATGTAAAAGGGTTATTCCCTTCTTCTTGACTTTTTAATGATGTAAGCCCAAGGGCAATTTATTTAGTGTGCTCATGTTGTATATAATTTGCATACGAATGAGAGAATCGTTATTTTTTTTCATTTGTTTAACCAAAGAGTTTTTTCCGCATGTTATCTCTAATATTGAATGAAACTAATGAATTTGGTAATGATTTCGAGTAATAAAAAGTGGGGCGTGACAGATTCGAAGTCCAGACTCTAATTATGTTTGATTGAATTATGTAATTTATTAAATTAATATCCAATCCCAAAGTCATCCCAAACAAACAATGCCTAAATGGCAGGGTGCTTATGCAACTAGTGTATTCTTGTTGTCTTTTAACAAATATTTTTTTTAATTAGATTTCTTGCAAATGAACAATAAAAAATTTCCCACCAGTGTTTAGGCATTTGACTTAAAAATCAGATGCCTTTTGGAAAAATAGAGCCACCTGATATATTGATGTTTGCACTGTTTTGTTTGCAGACTTCTCTCAAGAACACAAAACATGAATTAAAGAAGAGTTCTAATCACATGAAATTCACAAACAGTGAATCTCACATTCTAAACAACTGATTTTAAAACTATGCACACCCTTCTGGAAAATCTATGACTTAATTGGCCATGCGCCTTGTCCTCACCAATATAATTTAATAAATGTGTCCTTATCACCAACAAACATACAAATTCTTAGACTTAGCCCATCAATGGATTTATCAACAATTTTTCTTATATATTTTTTTACTAGGTTGACTCTAAAATAGTTTGAAAAAAAAAAAAAAAAAAAAGACACTATCATAGATAGGAGTGGGCATTGACCTATTGGCTTGCCCAACCCGTCCAACCCAACCCTATTTTTTTAGGACTTAAAAAGGCTAGTTTAGTTTGGCCCGTAAGGCTAGGGTGAACCAATATTTTATGCCCATTTAATAAATGGGCCAAATGTATTCAAATGTGTAGCCCTGCTCAACCCGAAAATAATATATTTAATATTTTACTATATTATTATATATTTATATAATGGCCCTGTTTGGTAGGGCTATTTCCAGCTTATTTCATCTTTTAGCTTAATTTAAGCTATTTTGATGTGTTTGGTTCAGTTTAACAATACAGCTTATAGCTTTTTGTAAGTAAAAAATCAACTTATTCTTTGAGTGGGGGAGGAGAAACTTAATTTATAAGTCAAAAATCAGCTTATGTTCACTGTTATAAGCTATAAGTTGTTAGGCTATAAGTTATAATCACTTTCCCACAGCTCTACCAAACGGGGCCACTATGTTAAACAATATATAAGTCACTCTACTTCAACCTATATATCCAAAGCAGCTTTACAAATCATTTATGAAATATTTTGTATCAAGTGAGACCACTTTGTGATATGCCACTGTCTACTGAAGAAATGATACTACAAACTTCTAACACACCTCAAAAAATCAACTTCCAATATTTTGGTATTTGCATAACAACATAGAACAAGTAAAGCTTATTCATCACAAAATTATTAAGAATTTCAAGCTACCATTGCATGACATCGAAACTGGCATGAGCAGTTCTGCAAATGCAAGGCAATTGTACCAAATCTTGGTTGCGTGTTGCATCTCAAGCCCTCTTTTTCCTACCCAATGCAGGGACTCTGGAGTTCATTTTAGTCTAGCGAGAGCATGGTAACAAGCCGGGAAGAAACAGCTAAGATTGCAAAACCCAGGAAAGGTAAGTACATCATCATCAACACATTCGTGATTCTAGAAGACAATATCAGCTCTGCTAATATAGCAACCTGAAGCATGAATAAAATCAAGAAGAGATTCAAACACCAATTTCGGACTATAATGTTTGCTAAATCTACTTTATTAATCATTATTACATTCATCCATGTCCTATAGTTTGTAAAATAAAAAATAAAAAAAAAATTCAACCTTAAGCAAGATTTGATTGTAACTGAATACATCGGGAATCAGAACCGGATCATAATCAGTAATCCTTAATAACCAGAACTAAGCTGCATTAGTGGCTTATCCATTTTTTAAATTCATGCAAAACCATAACCACAACGCACTCATTGGTAGGAGTTTGGACCTACTGAAATCCAAGATTATGATATCTTTGTTCCTTGTTCAAAGCCACCGTAAAATAATATAAATCATATAGTATATACATTTGAGCTTAAAATTCAAAGAAATGGCTAGCCATAAATCTGACTTTGCCAATTATTACATGCAAGTCATTGGAATTTAATAGAGATAAATGCATTTTCACATCTTCATAATTGAAACAGCTAGGGAAATAGTGGTTTCTGCTTAAAAGTCTTGCCTATATTCCACTTGCATATATGATCACTAAAATTATAAACTAAATTTACTTTCATGATCAAGACATAAAAAAAATCATTACAAAAATTGAAAAACATTAAATAAAATGTCAAGTTATCATATCAAATAAAAGCTAAACCAACAACAAGAACATACCAGAAAAATATTACTCTTCTGGTACTTTTAGAAGCAAAATTATTTAATTCAACTTACATAATCTATAATGCCCCTTTAATTTAGATTAGATTGTGAATTTAGATTTATTGGACCATATCCTTATTTTTTAGCCTAGTAATAGAATAAGATTTGAAATTATTGTATTTCATTCTAGGATACCACCAAATTGATGTATTTAAGCACTGCACCAATAAAATAGGGACAAATTTGGACCTAATAATCACCAGACCAGGTCAATTTAAATCATGTGTCATGTGTACTTGGTCCAATGTTTGGATCATAATTTATAAAGAACAAAATAAGATCATAAAGTGAAAAAATCTAAACATATTTTAATCTCTCTTTCCTTTTTTATAAAATCCAAACATAACATCTTCTTTACCAATTCTATTTTGTGAAATTTGTGAATTAATTATTATTATTTTTTTTATTTTTTTTATTTTTTTTTGGAGTCAAATGCTATCCTTCATACTATGCCAAAACAATACGACTAAAATGAGAGAGTGAAATCCACCTCTTGAATTGCAATCCAATAAATTATATAAATTTTTCCCGAGAACCAAGCAAGAAATGAAAAGAAAAAGAAAAAAGAAAAATACCATTCCAGTAAAAACAGAGACTCCATAGACTAGGCAAGTATAATTGAACCAGCGCTTCCCTCCCACAAGAATAGCATAGAGATTTACAATGGCAAGTGGCCACTGGAAGAGAAGCTCAAACCACATAAGCCCAACAAAGAAATAAGGTTTTTCAATGAGCAAGTAATCACCGTACTCACTTGTGAACCAGAGATTGAGGTCAACGGGGAAGTTTGGGAAGAACTTAGAGGAAAGCACACTTGTGCATCAAAAGTTGGAGCCGCTAAAATCACCACCAAGAAGAAGAATAACAGAACTGCATCTATTAGCTTAATGAAAACCCCCATCTCTCTCTCTCTATAGCAATCCCAGTTTTCCCTCCATTGATTAGTGTAATCCGGACTTAGTTCCGTGGAAATTGGTTGTTGTTTATACCTTGTCTCCGTCCTTCAATACTTTGTATTTGAGTTATAGGATGTTTTGGGTAGGTTTGTTACAGGTTGGTTGTGTTTGGAAGCAAAGGGTTGTTGTCCAGTTTTTAACTTCTTCACTCGAGCCAGGACTTTGTCGCTCGAGCGAGCTTTGTGTGTCTTCAGATTTTTTGTTCAGACGTAGCCTTGGCTCGAGTGAGCTGTATGTTTTGGGATTCTTTGTCAAGCCCCGTATTTTATTACTCGGATAACCTTACCAATATTCATTAATTAAGTCCATTTACAAATAACATTTCATCATTGGATGAAATGATGAATAATTAAATATACATATTCCCTCTCGTTATACAACAATGACATTTACATACAAATAAAAGAAATGCCCTGAGGCTTACAATAAAAGAGAGGACACTACTCTTTACAAAAAGATAGCACTCAGCCAAACAACAAATGAAGTAGTACAATCCATTTCTACATTACACTTATGAAATGGTAAAACCCATTGATTGATCTTCAATTCCGAAAAGCATTCCCTGTATACATGTACAGGCAGGGGGTGAGCAAAACTCACCGAGCAATCCCATATTAAAACATTAAAAGATATGCGAGTACAAAGATATTTATACATTTTCGTGAAATTATATCATGTCAAAATCATAAGGTTTTATCACATAATCTCTTAAATCCATTTTATTTAATTAACCACAACCAGGTAACTTAAATAAATAAACATGCTTCAATGGTGACATGACATTCTTTTTAATCCTTTTAATTACATGACAAATGTATCCATGTTTCATAAGAATTTCCATTTCTTAATTCATAATCCTGGCTCAGAACCTGGCCATACCCTTTAAGTGAGATTACATATCATATCAACAGTACTTCCATTTCAATTGAGATAAAGACTCAAATTAAACATTTCGTACTTCACAATAGATATACATATTTGCTGTATCAATCTCAAACAAAACACTTCCATACTTCATATATGATACACAGATTTGCTATATCAATACTTCAATAGATACACTTATTTGCTGTATCAATGGAGTACATCCCCTATCTTCTCCCAAACAGCATCCGGTTTAAGAGTCCATCCCCTATCTTCCCTTAAACCGTGGAGTACATCCCCTATCTCCTCCCACACAACACAATGTATATAAACACCATCATATACATGTTCATTTAATACACAAATTCGATGTATTATCACAACCGTCATATTCGATGACATTTCAATTGATTAGTTTTAGTTTGCCTAAGCATCATGCATTGTCTACAGTAATCATGACTATCCTCCACCGATAGCCCAAAGTAGTTATTTCTAAACAGAAAATAAATGCTACAACAGATATATATATAACCTCAACATTTTCAAAGTGAGTGATTAATGAATCCAACTCTACCATTCTACCTCATATTGAGTCGATTTTATTATTTCCAACTCAATTTCATATTTCCGTATTAATTGTCATTAATTACAGTAATAACCCAAATATATCCAAACATGGCATTTTTTCCTTTTTTCTCAATATTGACTCAAAGGCTCAAATATTATCAAAAATATCAATAATCTCCATTTTAAACCCAAAACACACAGGTATGAGTCAATTGAACAAAACTCCTGTTTTCAACATTATACATCTCCAACCTTAACTTCCCAAATTAAACCATCTATGCAAATAACTCAACATTTATGTTAAAACACATAAGAATGAGTAGGAATCCCTACTTATTAAATATTACCATTTTGATCAAAATCCTCATTTAAATGCAACATGGTAAATTTTCACCGATGGCCAAATAGTTATCTCTAACATATTAATTAAAAGATAACAACATGGACCTACAATCCAACGTAATACTATAAATTGGAATCTCCCATAATTCCCAACATTTAGAAATAAATCATATTCCACATTTTATCAAATATGAACAACTACACTAGTTTTCATATTACAATCACGTCCGGTAACCTCCCAAGGTCCATTTCTAACCGTGTCGGTTTTATTCCAACAAATACATTAAGTAAAATAATACCGTCAATGCCCAAGAAAATGTCATTTTCTTTCCAAACTCATTCTCCAAGCATTATTCAACTATGACATTCTATTTTGATCGAAAGCCCCAAAAGTTAAACGTAATTCCTTTGTTTTCTTTAAAAATGCTCTTTTGGCCACAAACCGATAAAAATTTCAAAACTAATCGAATCGAAGTCCGTTTTTGTTCAAATTAAAAACATAACTCTTTCATAACCTTACAAACATATTTCAAGTTTACACTTTCGCAATTTGGACATCAACTTTTTATTTTTCTCAAAATTTCTCTTTTAAGCAAATAAAACACAAATTTTCCAAAAATTCTAATTAAATTATATACAACTCTAAACTCCATATAATCAAGCAAAAGTGCATAAAGAAGTGTAGGAAAAATCTCTACTTAACAATTTACACAATATTCCTCAATATCAATTTATTTTTCTCAAAAATAAATTCCAAAACTCAAGGATGAGATAAATATTTCAACCTTAATTTCTCAAAATAAATTATCTAACCATAATATGATGTAGATATAATCCATACAACTATTAAATTCTATTTTCGGATTTCTTTTACAAAATTAACAACACAAAATGATTTTTTTTAAATCAATCTCAAAATACCAACATTCTCAACATTTCAACATAATTTTTCTTCCAAAAATTATCAAACAAAAATATGAAAAATATATCTATATGCAATACCTCTTATAATGATATATTTTCTCAAAATAATCCTACCATAACTTTAATGTAAAAATATGAAGAAAGTCCCTACCTCAAATATGAAGAAAAACAAATCTGAAAATGCAACCGTCACCCGATCATGAATCCGAGAACACCATTGCGAAGATTACGACGAGCTCTACAACTTTCATTTACAACACTTTTACAAAATCTCACTCTAAACACTCCCACTCTAAGCTTAAAGCTTATGTCAACAATGGAGGAAAATATATAAGAGAGAGACAAAGAGATACACGTTTGGGAGAGACCAAGAGAGCAGAGCTCTCTGCTCAATTCAACCAAGAAAAAAAATCAAATGATGAAAAAGAAAGGAAGGGGCAAAAGAGAAGGGAGTGAGGAACAACCCCATGTGGGTTTGGTGGCTTTCCAAAAAGAAAATGATTTCCAAAAAAAAATATTATAATTTTTTTTATAATATTTTCACATTTTATAATATAATTTATAAAATGGCATAAATTTTCTCATCACAAAATATGATAGTTTTGTATACCACAAAATATAATATTTTGTTTATTTCACAATACATACATGTTTCATTCTTTATAAAATATATAATTTTTCACCGTATGGTACACACCATAAATTTAACTTTCAAATATTTATTATAACCCTATATAATAAATGATAACAACTCCCAAGGTGGTTACTACCAATCATATAATTAAAAATGACCAAATAATTAAACATGTATCATAAACAAATTCAAATTAAATTGAATCTAAATCATGGGTCTCATCCATAAGTGAAACATGGTCCAATTATATACTAAAATAGACTCAACTAATTTATCTCAAATCATGGTCTAAACATTAAAAATTAAATAACAAATTTCTGTTATAATTTAAACTGAACACTAATCAATCCGTGAATTTTCATAAAATAAATACTCGTCAATAAATTCTGAAATTTTTACCCAACGTGCTAGACTCGTATGTGAACAACATACAAAAATTTCATAATTTTCTAAGATCGGTAACTATTTTTAAAAAATACAAAACCGAATTGTTTTCGCACAGAATTTACACAGCACTCAAATTCAAAATTTTGCTCAATTAAATTATGCAATGGCTATTTAAAAAAAAAATTTATGGGTCATTACATTCTTCGCTCGAGCGAGAGTTTCGTCGCTCGAGCGTGCTTCTGGGTTGCAGACCTGAAGCTTCGTGTTGTTAGCTCGAGCGAGGTTTTTCTTTGTGTCTAGTCGCTCGAGCGACCACTCCTTCGCTCGAGCGAGTATATCAGTTCGCAACAACAACTTCTCCTTCACATTTTGATCACCCTTTTGTCTCAAAACCCTAGATCAGCAGCTCCTCTCTCTAAACCCTCCTTCTCTCTAAAAATCCATCTAGCTCAAGTGTGTTTCTAGCCTAGTTCCTTTGTAAGAAAGGTTGTGCTTGGCGTGGGCTTCGTTTCAATCCGAGAAAGCTTGGGTTTGGAGCACTTTCGGGTTTTGCTCTTCTTCTCCTTGGGTTCTCCATTTGAGGTAGGGATTTCTTTGTTCCTTTTCAATACTTCGTCTATAGATAGACATGTGGTAGTTTTGTATTGCATGGAAATAATATTCATGTTGGATTTGTTTGAAAATCATGAAAGGAACCTAGGGTTGGTTGTTTGAAAATGGGTTCATTATAATTGGTTGTTCTTTGGACTAACCGGGGAGTAAAATAGCATGTTGTTGTTGAAATAAAGAGAAGCCCTAAATTATATCTTGGTTTGATAAATTAAAAGAGGGTATGGTTAAATATGTTGGTAAATTTCCATTGTTGTTATGTGATTATGTAAAAGGTGTTGACGGTTAAAGAATTAACTATGACATTGGGGTCATTCGAAATGAGCATATTGAACCGAATTGGGTTGTGGATCTATTAAGAATGGAATTGGCTTTGTAATATGAAAGGAATGGAATTGGCTTTGTAATATGAAAGGAATGGAATTGGTTTTGTGAAATGAGAAAAGTGTTTTTGGAATAAATGGTGGAACATGTTGACTTAGAAAGTTTATGAAAGTTGATTTTGAAAATGGAAAATGAAATGTTAACTCTACATGTGTCTCGGAAAATAAATATGAGAATTGAATTATCGTGTCATGAGTGTTGAATACACGTATTTAGGGAATTTAATTTATAACTATCGTACTAGTGGCATTGTTGGGTTTAAGACTTCATGAGAGTTGAGTCTTTATTACAGGTGTATTAAAATCATGCATCTAGAGGTTTTGTCCTTGGTCATCGGTGGAGGATGACATTGTTGTACTGAATTGTTGCGTATGCATTACATCTGTGTCAATTGAACATTATATGTAATGAGGTGCGGAGTTACATTTTATATGTATAGTTGTTTGGGAGGAGATAGGTGATGTACTCCAGTGTGTGTGAGGAGATAGGGGATGTACTCCACACACCTTTGTGTTCATATACTTTAACACATTGCTTTTGTAACTTGATAGTTCATGTGCATGTATTGCACTTGCTGGTAATGCCTTAATATGTTGAGTTGTTTGATGTTTTGTACCGCGCTTAAAATGAGGGGTACCATTACCTTCCAACTAGCGCCTGGAGAATGTGGACAGGGTACCATTACCTTCCAGCTTGTGTCTGGAGAATGTGGTTAGTCATTTGTCGAGAGACGTATCCTTAGCTTACTGTGCTTTTATCCGGTAGAGTAGAGTTGTATTGCTATTGTCTCAGTGTATCTGAGTGGTTTCGGTGGTGATGATTATAGTTTTGAAAGGCCGAGTTGCCTCAGTTGTTGATTATATACACGTTGATGATTTGTTGTTTCTTTTTTTTTAAAGGCATGCATGTATAGATATAAATGTATTGGGAACAAACCGAAATGTCATTATGAGATTTTGGAAAGTGTGAAGGAAATCGAGCATTTTGAAAATATGTTTTGAAAAAGGGACATCTGTGTAAGTATGGAAAATGGAAGAAAAGTAATGGACTTAGTGAAATTGTTTTCCTAAGAATTTGCTAGTTTTGTGGAATTTTGGGAATTGGGTGTATTGAAAAGAAAAGAAAGATGAATCGCTTATACCGTTGAATCAAATGATTGTTTTTGAGAAAAGTTCATACATATGTATATTTTGTATAAACTGTCACCTTACTAATCTAGTATGAGGTTGGCCATTCATGATCATAGCTATCTGTAAGTTGTTATTGTTGAGGATCATGTTGAGATCCCTACTGGACTATATGTTCATCCCACGTTGTTGAATCTTTTTCAGGTGTTAAGCAGGTTGTGCTACAAGATTTGAATCTTCTTATGTGTTGGCCACGGGGCCCCTTTTGTGTTGGCGGAATGCCATATTCGTAAAAGGGTTACACCCTTCCTTTTGATTCTTTAATGATGTAAGCCTTCGGGCATTTTGTTCAGTATGCTCATGTTGTATTTACTTTGCATACGGAAGAGAGGATTGCTATGTATTTCCATTCATTGGACTAAAGAGTTTATTTCCGTATGTTATCTCTGAACTTGACTTAAGTTAATGAATTTGGTAATGATTCCGTGTAATAAAAAGTGGGGCATGACACACTCTCTCTCTCTCTCTCTCTTTCTTTGGTTTTTGTTTTTTGCTTTTTGATGTGAAGATCAAGTTTATTGTTATGTTATACAGAAGGAAGAGGGGATCTTGGTCTTTGAAAGTTTAGCATAGTTCTTTTTGTTAGTAAAATAAAATACAATGTACTTTTTTTATTATTATTATTTTAAGATAGGCATAAAATGTACTTGTTTACTATTTATTTCTATAATGAAAAATATATATTATGTAAATAAAGAGAAATTTTGGTATACACACTTGGAAGAATTAGTCTAAAGTTCTTGTCTCATTTTTAGTAATGGAAGAGATCCACAATATTATTTTGTGTTCTCTAAGGTCCCTCAACCCAACACTCATATATCACAGAGACATTTGACATACCAAAGAGTTGCTCTTTCCCCTCGCCTCTCTCTCTCTCTCTACAACACTTTCTTTCTCTATCTCTCTCTACACAGACTATGTTGATCCTCTCTTTTTCGCCTCACAGATACGTCTTCTTCACCACAACTAGGGTTTCTTCGTCATCTTCAGTCTCCTCGTCTTCCAAGCTTAGCTTGATCTCTTGCTCATTGCATCTTCGATCGAGCATTCGCAATTTTCCGTGCTTCGTGCTTTGCTACTCTTCAAAGGCTAGAGGAATGGTGGAGATGGTGCAAGACAAGGAGTTTGCAACGGTCGTCGCCGCCTCCAGCTCCGCGGCAGATCTCAACCAAAAATAATTGATGGATATGTGAAGAATTGTTGTTAGAGTTGCACAAATTGTTGCAAGTGAGTTTATAGATTGTGTTCGAAGATAGATTCGTAATGGGTGAATAATAGAATGAGCTAAGAGGTTTGGAAGTGAATACAAAAGGTATGATTGGGTTTTTGAAGCTATAGACTCATCTTGACTACAGAAAAGTAGAATTGTCTTCATGAGTTCTTTTGAATTTAATTATAAGGATGATTCTCTATTCTTTCATCTCATATTTCTCTACAATTAATTGGGTTTCTTTCATCCCTCTGTTTTTTCCCCATCCAAACTATAATCTTGATTTTTCTTCTTCTTAGCAGAGAAATGTTTTGGATTGAACCCAGAAAAATTCTTGCGAAAATCAGAGAAATTCTCTGAAAATCCAAAGAAAATCCCGAGAAAATCTTGATTTGTGTATTGCACATCATGACTGGAAAGGCAATCCAGAGAAAATCTCTAGACTAAAATTCAAAGAATTTTTCTGGCCTTCCTAGAATTTCTCTAGAGAGAAATTCTCTAGATATATATATATATATATATTGGTGGTTGTTGTTGCTTATTTGGGTCATCGATTTGTGTATTACACATCATGATTGGGAAGACAGAGAAATTTTCTGGTTTGAACCCAAAGAAATTCTTGCGAAAACCAAACTGGAAATCTAAAGAAAATCTGTAGACTGGAATCTAGAGAGTTTCTCTGGCCTTCCCAGAATTTCTCTCTAGAGAAATTCTCTAGGAAATCTAGAAAAATCAGAGAAAATTACGTACTAAAGGGAATAATTTTCTCTAGCTAGTGATGATAAGGTATTGGAGCTTGAGATTGTGAAGAATTTTGAGAAAGAGGTGATTTTCTCTATGAAGGAATTCTTTAGGAAGAAATTCCCAGAATAATTCTCTGGGAAGTCCAAAATTTCTCTAGAGAGTAGGAAGTCTAAAGAAAATTTCTTTGGAAAGAATTTCTCTAGGATGTCCAAAGAAATTCTCTGGATCAAATTTTCTCTGGATCGATGTTGAGGGACCTTAAATATTATGAAAATATTAGCTGTCCTTTATGCTATAAAATCTTAATGCCAGTGACCTTAAAAAAAATTCCCCACACACTTCAATCATATACACTCCTAAGCTATGTCATTTTTTTTAGTCATCATTAATTTTTTTTTAATTATTACTTATGAGATTTTTTATTATGCCTCGTGTGTTTTTTAGTTATAACTTCTTCCTTTTTTTTATTTTAGTTATGACTTAAAAAGTATGAAATTATATCATTTTCTTCATTAGTTATAAGGTACATATGGTACATACCATTTGAAAGGTGTGTACCATAATCTTTCCCATATATAAGGGTCATTTATTTATAAATCTTTCTTCATTTATTTATATTTCACTTAATCTAAATTATTTTTTTATATTCTAATAAATTATATGAGTGATATAGTTATCAAAATAGCTTTAATAATAACAGGGTGAAACACGCATTAATGTTCACATTGATAGTGTGAATGTTCTGTGATGTGAACATTCACACTATCTAATATGAATGTTTATATCACCAAATTACTAAGAGTTTAAAAAAATATTTGTAAAGATAAAATTATTCATAAAATACCTTAAATATGAGAATTAAGATTTGATAGATCAAATATTTAAATAATAGGATTTATTAAAATACAATAATATATCATGGACTAATTAAAATAAGAAAGAAGATTTCCTAATAAATTTTCTTTTCTTTTATAATATCCCGAAAAATACTTAATAAAAATACTTAATCCATTAACTTACATGAGTCCCAAATCAGTTGGCACAATTTGGGAAGGTGAACGGATATGCAGTTTAGGATTATTTTGAGAGGTTGGTTAAAAGTTAATTTTTTTGAATTTTTTTAAAAATATATTAAAAAATAAAGAGGTCATGTGACCTAAAATAGGTTAAAAGTCAATTTTTGACTTTTAACCAAGTTTTCAAATTAGGCTTTAAATATTGGATAAATTATATTTAACTATAGTATCACTTAGAATTTGTTTGGCACATGTTAAAATAGTACATGTTATTTTAATACATTCTCTTATTTGAGTTACAATCATCTTATTTGAATCACATTACTTCTATACATATCACTTCAATCTCAATTCACATTTTGTATTTTTTCGTGAAAAAGGTAAAAAGTATATTAATCTAACTTCCCAAACAACCCCTTAATATTACTTTACACCACTTAATTAAAAAATGCTAAATAAAAATATTATTTGTAAATCCTGATAAAAGTAAAATAAAGAGTCTTCTTAAATTTTAATAATATACTAGACTTAATAAACCGTTTTAAAACTCTTTTGTATTCCTATCAAATTGTAACAATGGCAAATATTACTTTAACACATGTTTCGCGTGGTCAAGGGTCTGGCTTTATACCAATAGAAAAGGGAATAAGAAAGTTGAAGAGAAATGAGTGCAACTACATTATAAAATAATAATAAATAAATAAATAAAACAAATAAATGATTTTATTTAGGATAATTTACAGTGACCCACCTAAAAATTTAATAAAATTGTTAAAACTTATCTTGAACTTTTAAAAATAACAAAAACCTTCAGTGTTATCAACCTAAAACGGTTAACATAATATATATATATATATATTTAATTTTAACCTTGATTTTTCCTTTTCTTATTCTAAAAATAGTAATATTACAAATTTAAACTTAATTATCTAGAAATTACTTAGAATCATCATCTTATGGTTTAAATTTATTCTATACGTGGATTCTACATCACACAATCTCTTTCGGAGATAAATTCGAGATAGTTAAGGTGGGATTCATAACATTTTTCTTCTAAAAATATTAACTCCACATCTCATCTTCCTCGCCTGGAACTTTTTCTTTTTGAGGAAATCGCCTAGAACTTTGACAAACAACACCTCTTCACTTTGTTCTAAATTCTTTTTTGGCAAATTACTCGCAAGTCTTCTTTGAAAGAGTTATACTCTATTTAATCCCAAAACCTTTTGAGTAGACCCAAAGGTCTTGCACCTTTTTCTTCTCTTTATGATATTTGACGATTGATGACCATGCCTTCCTTCTTTTTTTTCTCTTTTTGATATACTATGACGACCCCATCATGTATAATAATTAGCATTTAATTAATTTTGGAGATTTGAATCTTAATTGTCCATTATTCCAATTTAATCTGGGATTTATGAAAATTATGGAGACTAATTCGTATATGATTCTACTTGGAATTAGAAATTGAAAGTCTAAATGGCTCAAGAAATTATAATCGGTGAATTGAATTATTTTAATTTCGAGTATTGGGTCATATGGGAGTTTAATTAAATATTTGATTCAGTTTAGTAAAATTGAGATTTTATTAAGTGTGTCCGAATTGGAGTTGATTAAGTTGTGAGAATTGTGAATTAAGATTATTACGAATTAAATTTATTTATGAGGTGTTCAATTAAGTATGTACTTTATTGACCAAGTCTTGACCAATCTCCCATTTGAAATCTACAAATTACCATGACACTCAATATTTGAAAATAATGACTACAAATAATATATACAAATTAAGCTAATGGCCCACAAAGACAACTATTCAGTAATTTTTTATATTGTGATCAATTTAATGTAAAGTACTGATGAGATTAAAAAAAAAATGATCTTTGCATGTGGGGCTACAAAAATATCATTAACACATCATTTTGGATATATTTTCTATTTAAACTGTCTGTTTTTAAAATACCATCTCTCTTTGTTCCTCTTTTCTCTTCACTGAAGGAGTTAAATGTTTCCTCCCAAATACAATAACAAAAAACAGACAACATTCAAAAATTAATTGCTGAACTACATGAAAAATGAAAAAACATGAGTAGAAGTAATTTCAAAAGCATTTATGAGAAAAAAAATTCACCTGTTGTTTTTAAACCATTCAAATCCATACATGTCAAGGACTCCAATTTGTATCTGAGAATCCTTGTCTTGCCCAACAGACCTATTAATCTTCTCAACAAGCCTAAAAGAAACAAATGTAGAAGCCACACAAGCATACTCATCAAGCAACCACAGCGAATTTTCGAATTAGGAAAAATAAAAAAAGCTCGACAACACATTAATAACAAGCATACCAATCAAACAAATTTAGCATAAATAGTCTTTGCCAAGGCATCCCGACTTACAGCAAAGACATTACAATCCAAAGCTTTAACAATAATCCCTTCACGAGTTTGAATTGAACGTGTGCACAGACTAGACAGTAATAGATTTACATCACACCTAAGCAAAAACGCAATCTAGTCAATTGGGTTTATCATGAGCCAACAACCTCCAATAAATGGAAAAGCAAAGATTGCATCATCAACAAAGAAACAAACACAAAATGCTCAGCAGCTAAGTCAGTCAGGCTCAGGCTCAATTAGTTCGCATCACACTAATATTGATATTCTTTTTTATACTACAAATCCCAAGTAAATGAAGCATTTATTATTCAAGGACCCAAGGCTCCATAAATACAAGAATAGTCAATTAGATTATCAAAGATATAGTTAAAGATACAGTGATAAATGCAATTCACCAATCGAGATTATCAAAAGACAACAACACAGGAAGTTGCATCATCAACAAAAAAACCAAACTATAAAAGCTCAACAGCTAACTAAGTCGGGTTCAATTAACTTACATCCGATTGAAAGCTATACATTCATTTTGATACTCCAAGTCCCAATTAAATGATGCATTTCTTATTTAAGCATCCAAGGCTCCACAAAATACAAGAAGAGTACTTTAGACCAACATAATTTAAGATGTAATAACTCTTAACACCTGATGCATTAACACTTTTTAACACTTTATGCACATAACAGGAGAAGAAAAATAAATCCACATCAATTAAATGTCGATGACTCGATAGTTTTAAGCATAGGACTTGTTTAGGAACTATACATACTTAGAAACTTTGATTGATTATGGATTCAGTTATTTCTTATTTATTGTTACAACTAATTACGTCATTCTAGTCTTTCTAGAATGCTAAAATGCTCTATTAATTAAAAGTTAAAATGTTTTTAAATATTCTATTATGAAAGAGTTGCTAACTTGTCAAAGTTTCCTATTTAAATATTTTCACTCGAAGTTAAGCACTTAAAAGGCAATTTAATATCCAAGTTAGTCAAACATTTTGTTCCACAACAATAGTGCAGTATAAGAAAACTAATCCAAGTCTCAACAATGTTTGAAGTTCATCTATGACAGAGGAAAATAAAATAAAGTATAAAATGACAAATAAAATTTCAATAAATTTGATAATATAATAATTTTATTAAAGAAGGAGAAGAAAAAAGAAGATTAATGTTGCAATAGCAGCATAAACTAGCTTTGATGATGTAACAAACAAGAGGAAATCACATAAAATTTATAAAGCATTACCTTTAACTCTGGCAACCAAATAACACATGCACATTCAACTACCACAACCCCAACACGTTCTAGTTGATAACAATTCCAAGAACATTAGTTGTTGGCGAGAGAATTAAGGAAAGCGTTGAAATACACATACTGAACTGAGAAAGAAAAATCATGAAAGAAGCCCTAGAAGTTACCTAAAAGCCTTATGGCTGCAGATAGTGTCCCCCATGTCGCCACTAAATCATCAATGACCAAAACACGTTCCCCAGGTTGAACAACCCCAAGGTGCATCTCTAAACAATCAGTACCATACTCGAGCTCATAGTCTTCGGAGATAACTTCCCCTATATATTGCAAAAAATTGACATTTTCACTTCAGATTTTATTAGGAAAAATTTAATTGTAGAAGGCAGGAACTGATAATAGGAACTAAATTCCAAACGCCACAATGAAGTTGAATGGTTATTGACAAAGAAGAATGAGAAAAGTTGAGACAGTTATCAAGAAACATGTTGCTACCAAACATCAGTCACATATAGGTGCCTAAATACTAAATCCAATAAGGGCTTGTGTGGACATACCATGGAAGTTGAATTGCGATGTTCAAATGTCATTAGCACAAATGACAACCTAAAAAGTTCTTACTCTCTCCCATGCATATAAATTCTTTCTGTTTCACTGACTACTTAACCAACTTGGTTGTACTCTAGGATGTTCTTCCACAACCTCTTAATCATATAAATTATTATATCATATAACTCACCATCTTAGTCTCACTCGGTTTAGTATAAAGCCATGGGGAGAAAAAGGAATACTACTTTCTGATGCAGTTTGATCTGAACCAACTGCCAGTGAACATGCACAATTTCATGGTTTGGAAGAAGAATACAATCAATGTGAGGGCAATTTGATAATTATGTAATAGTGGCTCCAATGGAATTGTTATTTCATTTGTCATAACAACTGTGATATCAACTGAGTGCTGAAACGGAGTTGTCAAATTTTGACATTGATATCTTTGTGTCAAATTTGACACAAATTTTTACAGATTATACTTGACCCCTATCTCTACATAATCACTTTTTTTTTTTAATCTTATTTAAGTTATTTTGTCTGATAAGTTGTAAGGAGAATTGTACCAAATAATAATCTAACACTCTCGCATACAAACTCTTCTCCCACAACATGCAATTCTATCTCGCATCTCACATGTGCGAAATAACAATATTACTTATCAAGCTAACTCTTCCTTCCATGATTTACAACCATGCATGTGGAGAGACAAACATATACTAGCTTGGACAAAGTACAATTATACAAATTAAATAAAGTGCACAATGATATAAAGATAATAGAATGACAAAACTCAAACTTAAAATCTCGAATCAAAACATTGATACCATGTTAAATCACTTTTCTAATAGCTCAAAACATCATGAAAGACACCTAACATTATATATATAGAGAGAGAGAGATGAAATATTAAATTCAACCCTACATACTCAAAGTAGATGCCCAGATTGAATGCCTCAATAGCATTGTTTGATCAGTGGATGGGTCCTCAAGCCATTGTGCAGTTGATTCATTATCCTTTTTCTATGTATTCATTCATACTCTTGTGAATCATCCATTGGTGGATGACAAGTAGCAAGAGGCTATAAAGCTTTGTGTAACAAAAATTTCGCCCACTTCAATTTGGAAATTGGATCAGTTAAGGAATGAGCGGCAGTGGTGGAGGTTTAGCCTTTGTCTGGATGTGAATATATAATAATCCTATGCTATATCAAATTACAGTCAAGCTTTATACTGTGTTTTTTCTTGTTATGTAACTTCTTCCATGCGAGGACCTCAATCAACTTTGTTTCTTTCTCATTATCAGAGAAAACCACATTATAATCTTAGGCATGAAAAATCTAAGGTGCTTTGTTGTGCAAGGTGAGAATCTAGATTAGAGGAAAGGAGAGATTTTTAATCTGTTTTGTTGTCTTGTGATTAAAATCTCAACTAAAGTGTTAGCGTTGTGTTTGAATCTTAAGTTTGTGAGAAATTTTACTCTATTTAAAAAAAAAAAAAACCAATACTATGGTGATACCACATCATCACCAACAGATGTATCACTATCTAATAACAAATTATCATGCAAACATAATAAACTCCACTATATATATGGGGCAATTACAAAATTAACTTAGAACATAAAATTACATCTCAATAACGAGGTTAACTATCCCATGTGTAATTTCATTATCGGTTAGTGTCAATGATGACATTAAAAGCTGCAAAAATGTTTCACATTTAATTCAAAGCTGTTCAATATTTGCTAAGTTAGCTTAGCAACAAGCCATTTCCAAGCTATGTGGCAAAAAAAAAAAAAATGTGTGTGAGAGAGAGAGACCTTTAATTTCAAAGTTATTGACAACCTACATATTTCACTCTATTATCTGAGAATGCAAGTTCTCGAACTCAATGTCTCCCATTCCTGTATCTTCCTCTTCTTCACTATCAAATTGGAGCTTTGTTAATAATTGGGAATCAAATCATTACATATGCAAACGTGAAAGAGTGTATGATAAATGGGCAACTATTGACAGATAAAGGAATAAAAATATGTAACTTTTGTTGTCTCTACATATACATCATTGGGCAACTACAACAAAATCCAACCAACCTGTTCAAACTGACAAAAGGAATAAGAGGCCAGGAGGAGAAAGATAAAAACACACCACCACTTAAAACATAATAAGTTTTCTTATGGGCATATCATCAAACACATGGTGTAGAAAGTTTTTCTATACTAACAAACACCAAGACATGAACATTGGCAAACCTAAAAAATTGAAAACTATAAGGTGTAAAACTACCTCCCTCCACCACATACACACAAATAGATATGGACAAAGATATTGATGAGTAGGAATAGATGATTCAACTAACTGGAAAAAAAAAATCAAATTTATTTTTCTGAAAGTGATGGCGCTTCATTTCATTGGGCAATATTATAATTTCATAGAAATTATAATTTCGAAAATCAAACCCATAAAACGAAAATCAAACCCATTTTCGACATGAAGAATATCATAATTTCATAGAAATCAAACACTTCAACCAAACCTATTATCAAAATCAACACAAAATTAAACTAAAAAAATCATATAAACCCTAGATGAAGTGTGAGAAATGGGGAAATAGTGGAAGGAAGAAAGAGAGAGAGAGAGAAACAGAGAGAGAGGGAATGGCTCGACACAAAAAGAGAGACCCAGGTCGACAACGAAGGAGAGGACCGAACGCGATAGTGACAAACCTGTGATTTGCAACAGTGTTGGTGGTGATTTTGGCGATGGTGGTGGCGACGTGCGACGGTGGGGATGGACGGTGGCCAGCGACAGTGGTAGTGACAGTCGGTGGTGAGAGGGAGAGGCAGAGGGAGAACCGCTGAAGAAAGAGAGAAGAGGCGCTGGTTTGTGGTTTGGAAACTAAAATATATATATTACACCATTGGCGACTAAAAGTTTTTAGTCGCTGAAAGTATTTCATAAATCCCTCCAAACTATTTAAAATATCTCCCTCCAATAATTTTAGTTCTTTGGTGACTACAATTATTTTTCGTCGCTGAACATAAACTTTTGGCTACTAAAATTTTGGTCGCCAAAGGTAAAAAATAATTTTTTATTTTCCAATCGGCGACTAAAGCGTTTTAGTAGCGAAATCTCTACCTACAGCGACTAAAATTAATTTTCGTCGCTGAAAATAAACTTTTTTTTAGTCGCCAAAGGTAAAAAATAATTTTTTTATGTTTCCAATCAGCGACTAAAGCGTTTTAGTAGCCAAATCTCTACCTACGGCGACTAAATTTCTTTTTTGTCGCCAATTCTGGCATTTTTGGCGACTAAATTTTTTTTAAGTCGCCAATAAACAATATACCTCGACTAAAAAAAATTAGTAGCTAAATATTTTACTTTTGCCGACTAAAAAAAAGTTTTAGTCACCATTTCTACAACTTTTGGCGACCAAATTTTTTTCAGTCGCCAATTTTGGTCGCCAAAGGTGCAATTTGTTGTAGTGAAGTTTAAGATTAAGGAAATAAGTTTGGAAATTAATTAGTTTAAGTTTGATTTTTGTTATTCTTCATAAATTTGAAACTCATCCTTACATGCATCTTGGAATTTCAAAGTTTTAGACTTTAATTCATGTTTAAAAGACTTATGAGTTTGAATTTGGGTTTGATATGAAGAAAATTAATAAAATTATAAAATTAGGTAATTTTGATGTCAATTTCATACATGCAAATGATTTTCCAAGGAGTTTACAACTTTGATTTCATGTTTTAAGGGAAAATGGAAAAGAGTTTGAAATCAATTTTATGTGATTAGAAAGAAATTGACAAGAAAATGAAGAATTGGTGAAGCTCAAGGTTATGAAAGTTAATTTAGAAATTAATTATTTTGGGTTTGATTTTGAAAGTCATAGTTAAATTAAGCTTCATAAATTACATGCAATTTTATTGTGCATTTGATTTTAAAGAAGAATTTTAGAAACCATGAGTTCATGAGTTTTGATTTTGAAATTAAGTAAGATTTAAATAAATTAATTAGTAATTATGTTTCATGATTTTGAGTTTGGATTTTAAAGTGTTGATGTATGAAAGTTTTTATATTGAATTTTATTTCAAAAAATTCATGAGTTTCATAGTTAATGTCATACTTATTTTTTAAAAAGGAAAAGAAGTTTGAAAATATTTTCATGTATGGAGTTTGATTCAAGTTTTGACAACTTGATGATTTTGGGCAAATGATTTATAAATAAATAATTGTTTGTGTTTTGTAAAGTGTTTTCACTTTTGATCAAGATATGTATGGATTTAAAGATTGAAAAATGCATTTGGAAGTCATTTTTGAGAAATTGACTCGAATTTATGAGACCTCTCAAGCAAGATAATTATCGCTTGGCGCTGATTGAAGCCTTCAAAGATACTTTTGCAGTCTTTTACAGACCGCTCGAGCAACCAGAAGGTCACTCGAGTGAGCAGCTCTTATCAGCATAGTTTGGAAAAAGTTGCATTTATTTCATATTTTCAATCTCATCTCTTTCCAAGCATTCTTAGGCAAGAATTATGACTCAACAAAGGATGTACTACGTATGATTATCTGTGAGAATTTGATATGAATATGAATCTGTTTTTGAACTGAACACTGATTTCCGAATCTGTTATGGACATCATTCATAAAACCTTTACTCTATTGTTATTCACTAGGCTTCAGCTTACTATGTTATTTATATATGTAGGTGATCAGGCGCGTGACCAGGCCTAGAGCTTCTGCCTGGACTCTGTCTTGTCAGCCAACTTATGTGCCTCCCATCAAAGTTCCGGATATGTCAAGTGGTCATGGCTATATGATTAAAATTTCAGTTTTTGTTTATTCTCTAATTAGGGCTAAGTTCCTTTCTGTCTTATCTGTATCAATGTGATAACGTAAGGGTGATGCATATAAAGTTTAAAATTGTTCTGTCTCATATATGTCTGCACAACTCAATGGACATTGTATATTTGTTATTTGCTTCCGCTAGCCCCTAATAATTTGATTTTTGTTTAAGAGGCCTTTGATAATCTACGGATTACTGGCCGGTTAAAATGCTGAACCTATAAGGGCGGGCTTGGGTTGTGACATATACAGTTACCGACGACTAGCGACTATCATCGATTGGGGTTCACTGACAACCATCAATCACTGACTCCTTACTTCGCTCTCACCGATGGTGTAGGAGATTAGTTTCTAGCGAAGAAGATGAGTAGATCTACTCAAATCTAATGTAGATCTACATCAGTTCCAGCTAGATCTAAACCAAAAAAAAATTGTCGGAGTACAATCCTCTCTCTACATTTGTCTCTCTCCTTCAATCTCTTGATTTTTCTATTTTTTTCTCTACTACACACCTCTCTTTTCCTATTTTAATACAGAAAATTTTTAAGTTATAAACAAGTTGTTTTCGAGTTTTAGTTACAGGTAGTGAAAATTGTAAAATTTTCCTCTTTTTTTTTTTTTGGGTGCTAAAATGAATTTTGCTTTAAAATTGTAAAATTTTGCAGTTTCATAACATGCTTTACTGTAAAATTTTATAGTTTCATAACTTCATTTTACTGTAAGATTTTGCAATTTCACAACATACTTTTCAGTTTGATTAATAAGAATAAATACTTAATATAATCATGCTTTGAAATTGTAAAAATTTTATTGTTTCAAAACTTGTTTTTCATTTTTATTAATATTGGACATTATTTGTTTAAACCCTACAAAAATTAAAAGATAACATATGTTTGTTTCTTATTGTTGTTGTTACGTTTTTTTCCCTTTTAGTTTATCAATATTTAGTACATTTTGTTATGTTTTTTCATTATAATTTCTCTATTTATTCTTCTTTTTTTCTCGATAATATTCTGGACATTCTGATGAGTTTCTGACGATGTTCTTGACGTTCAACAAATGTTTTGCACATTTCGGCAACTTTCAATGACATTCAAAACACTCGGGCAAATTTCCGACGATACTCCGACGACTTCCTAATAATATTGAACATTTCGCAAAGTCTCCGGTGACCATATGACGGAAGTCCGATGATGGTGGGATGTAGCAGTGTCTTTATATTTTTTTTAAAAAAAGAATTTTTAGTAACAATTAAAATTATGTAAAACTAATTGATGCAATTTATTTTATTTTAAGATTATATGAATTTTGAACTTTGTATATGAAACGTACCGATAAATAGCCTTTCTTTTTTCTTTTTCTTTTTTCTCTCTCCAATTTAGTAGCCCTATGACTTTTTCTCTTTCTCAACCACACCTCCAATCTCAAGAGTCCAGATCATCTGCCATGGGTTCCTGCGGTGGTTTCCAAAACGATGTCGTTTTGTTTAGTGGTTTTTTTTTTTAATTCAAAATTTTCATTTCCCCCTCTTTTCTCTTCTCTATATCATCTTCTGTGCTTTGCATCAGTGAACCTTAGCATAGAGAGAGAGAGGCAGAGAGGCAGAGACGCGAGAGACGACTGAAATTCAGAGTGAGGAACTGAGAGAGAGATGGAGAGACGAACCTCAATGAAGAGAGAAACGAACTGAGAGACGAAAGAGATGGCAAAGATGGCAGAGCGACGCGATGGCAAAGGAACAACGCAAAGGATGGCGGGCGACGGTGAGTCCGGCAACGAAGCGATGGCTAGAAGGCGAGATTACGGTGGCGACGAGGTCTATTTCATCATCATTGTCATTTCTTGCTGTTATATATATATACATGTATATATATATATATGATTCTTGGGTTAGATTTGTTATTGATTTTTGAAATGGGGTTGATGAAATGGGTATTTTTGAAATGTGTTTGATGATACATTTGTTGTTGTTTTTTGACATGGGTCTGATGAAATGGGTATTTTTGAAATGGGTTTGATGATAAATGGAAGAAAGTATAAATTAAATTTGTTGTTCTATATATATATGATTCAGATTTTTGGGGATTCATATATAAATTAAATAGGGCCTCTTTGATAGTGAATCACATTTATTTGTATATATTATTTTTTGGGGATTCATATATGATTTTCTTCCATTATATATATATATATATATGATTCAGATTTCTGTAATTCACCCTCAGTACCTACAATTCAATATAAGCGTAGTTAAACCTTGAGAGAGAGATATGTAAAAAATAGCAAGAACAGAGAAATTGATTTGCGATATTAATGCGTAGCATAACAAGGATGAAGCACATATAGTATTGTTGATATGAGAGAAATTGATTATTCCAACTAACATGGCTAAACCTTGTTATATGTATGATGTTGAAATTGATTATTAATGACCTTGTTATTTTAAAAAAAAAAATAGTAAGAACAGGGATGGGTAAAACTTGTTATTTGTATGATACTGAATTGTAGGTAATGGAAGAAAAAAATATTGTTGATGAGTTGGCCAATTGTGGTTAGAAGCCGAAATTGGAAATGTCATTTGACTTTGAACAAGCTGCGTATGATTTTTACAATACCTATGGGGGAAAGGTGGGCTTCAGTATTAGGAAGGCCTATGCAAACAAGAACAAACATACGAAGGAGATAACTTCACAGACGTTTGTATGTTACAAAGAGGGAAGTTGGGGTATTGACAAACGAGATCCACTTGTCAAAAATCCGAGACAACAGGTAAGATGTGGTTGTGATGCCCGATTTAGTGTCAAGTTAGAAAGAATTTCAACAAAATGTGTTGCTTGTGATTTTGTTGAACATCATAATCATGACCTTGTGCCTCAAGATTGCATTCATATGTTGCCATCTTAAAGAAAAATATCTACCACCCAAGCAATTGAAGTAGAATTGGCTTCAGAATCTGGAATTCCTCTTAGGTCTGCTTATGAGCTATTTGGTAGGGAATTTGGTGGAAGAGCATCATTTGGCTTCACAAAATTGGACCCAAAAAAAAAAAACTTAGGATCGAAGAGAGAAAAAGATTTAGAATATGGATAAGCGGGTAGTGTGTTGCATTACTTTCGTAAGAAAACTGTGGAAAATCAATTCTTTTTTTATGCAGTCCAATTAGATTGTGAACAACAGATAAGTAATATATTTTGGGCCGATTCTCAAATGATTATGGACTATGATCAATTTGGTGATGTAGTGACCTTTGACACTACTTACAAATTAAATAACGAGCATAGACCTTTGGATCATTTGCTGGATTTAATCATCATCGAGAAATAGTTATATTCGGTGCAGCATTGATGTATGATGAGACTGCCGAATCTTTTACACGGTTGTTTCAAATTTTCCTGGAGGCAATGTCAAACAAAGCTTCTAAAACTATTTTCATAGATCAAGATACTGTGATGGCTAAGGCCATTCCAGTTGTCATGCCCAATACAAACCACCGACTTTGTACGTGTCATTTGATGCAAAATGCTGTCAAGCATGTAAGTTCTATTTTCGATGATATAGGGGTCAAGGCTATGTTTTCAAAATTTATGCATGACATTGATGACAAAGAAGAATTTCGAATACAGTGGGACCAAATGCTTGATAAGTATGATGCACGCAACATCATTAGTTGGAGCAGACTTTTCGTGTGAAGGAGAAATGGGGATGACCACATATTATGAATTCTTAGGCAGTTGGAATGAGTACTACTTAACTTAGTGAATCCTTCAATGCATTTTTGAAGGATTATCTGAATTGTGACCATAACTTGATGGAGTTCTTCATGCATTTTGAGAGGGTGCTCTATAAGAAGAGGTATAAAGAATTGGAAGCCAAGTATAATTTGTCCAAAAAATTGTCGAGGGTTTCAATTCCAACTTTGATGTTAAAGCAAGTGGTAGAGATTTACACCAAAACAATTTTTGAGGAATTCAAAAATGAGTACGTACAGTCCATTGAAGCATTAATTATAGGCACTATTAATAATGGTGAGAGTACCATGTTTACAATAAGAATAGTGGTAAATGGGAAAAAAGATAAGAATGTGACAATGGATAAAGATGGTTCTTTGAGTTGTAGTTGCAGGAAGTTTGAAGTGAAGGACATATTGTGTCGACATTGTGTGAAGGTGCTTAGAGATATATTCAATGCAACGGAACTTCCTCCACAATATATACTAAAACGATGGACTAAAAAAGCAAGGGCTGAAAGTGTGAAAGATAGACGTGGATATGAAGTGAACGCTGATGTGAAACTACATCAAAGCGATCGATATCAGTCATTAATGACTATGTTTAGAGCAATAGCAAGTAGAGCCACTAAAAGTGAAGAAACTTATCATTTGTCAGTTTCAAAAGGTGAAGAATTGAGTGTAATGGTTGAAGACAAATTAAGTGTCCACATTTGTGGTCAAGTGGAGGTAACTGATTTGAGAAATTTGTCAAGTAACACATGCCCACAGAGTGATGAAGTAGATTATCCAATTCAAGCTAAAGGACTTAAGAAAAGAGAATCAACTAGTAAGGGAAGAAGGAGGATCAAAGGTGGGATGGAAAAATCTATTGCAAAGAAGAAAAGAATGCAATCTAGTCAGGTGCTTACATGAAAAATTGCTTATGATTAAAATGCACTAGATTAATAAACTAAAACAATGATTTTTTTTTATATATTATTATTAATGACCCACTTTCATTTATCTGTAATGGCACCTAGCAATTTTGTGCTATGGATTATGGTTTTTCATTGTATGTAGGGTGCTGCTGTTTATACTCCCCAATGTCAATCTTAGCCTCCTTTCGGCATGCGAAATAATTCTATTCAGGTAATATTCAATAGTAATGTGGTCTTTCTATGGTTAGTTTTATGAATTCCTTTCATTGAGTCCTCTCTCTAGTTGTATGAAATTATGAACTATCTGAGTACTTTTAATTTTTCTTATCTTTAATTGGTTTGCCTTGCAATGTAGTCGGGTGATGGTTTTTAATTTGTCTGTATTACCTCTATGTAGGGTGCTGCTGTTTATACTTCCCAAGGTCACTCTTAACCTCGTTTCATCGTGGGTAGTAATTCTATTCAGGTAATATTTATTTGTGTGCAACCTTTTAAGAAAATGTTAAATAATGTTTCTTTTTATTTCATAAATTTTTGTTTTCCTTTATATTGGTTGTATTTAGGATCATGGTCATGGTGCCTATATTTCTCAATCTCAATCTCAAGCTCAAGTTGTCATGGGTGGTACATGTGGTCCTCCTCTTATGTATGGTATATATGATGTGAGTTATCATTGGTTACATACTTTACATTAAAAGGGTACTATACATTGTAATAAAATTTTAATAAATTTAGCTTTATTGCAGGGAAATAACACGCATCGGTCAATGCTTTTTGTCTATCCCACTCACACATCCTTTCAGGAGTTGCTTCAAGATGCAAGTGTTCAACATTTTGCAGTCCAAGTCTCGTAAGCTTCACATAGTCCTGGTGACAGTCATGTAGATGGACATCCCTGAGAAGTTGATTTTATCTATGTTGGAGACCTTTTGTCCTAATATTTGTTTTAGAGAGATCTATTCCAATTAATATGCAATTTAATTATTGTATGATAATGTTTGAAGATCATATTGGAGATTTTTATTATATGATAATATTTGTCCTAAGTATTAAGATTTTTATGTAGAGATCATATTGATAATGTTTGAAATTAAAGGTTGTAGGATACTGCAATTCTGGTTCTAGATTCAAATCTAGGATGTTCAGACATGCTTGTGCAGCTTTATAGTTGGGTGGCAATTTAATTTTTCACTTCCCTAATTTTATAGTTGGTTCTGGTGCTTATCCAAATCTTACCTACAATACTTGTCTTTCATTTGACTTAATTTGAATGTCTTGTTGCCTGCAATATCCATTTGTTGGTGGAGTACTATTGATAGATGTTTCAAGTATAAACTGACAAGTTTTATTCAGAAAATTTTGCTTTTTGAATGAATTTACTTTAATTTCCTTTTTTATAGACAAATTGATCAAGTAGACTTTCTCAATTTTAATAAGCCATGGAGTTCACATCTCTAATTTGAATTGATTTGCATCTCAAATAACACCTACCTCAGCCATAACAAATCTCAATATCCTGCTTATAACAAATCTCAATATCCATTTGCATTAGAAAAGATTTAATTAGAAAGCAACTTCAAAGCTGTACAACTTTCATTGACAGAAACAAAAAAGAAGCACATCACTATTGACATAGCATAGGTAATTTCATTAAGCTTTACATATCAAAACTCATAGTTTAAGATTTACTAAATTCAAAACCCAAAAAAAACACACACACACACACACAGAAAAAAAAAAAAAAAAAAAAAAAAAAAAAAAAAAAAAAGAAGGTTACATTCACTTCTTTTTTTTTTTGATAACAGGTTACATTCACTGGAGTAGCACTATTAGCATGGTAAAACCAACCAACACTATGGTTGTGAACATAATCAATTTCATAACTTCTTGGTTTGCCCCAACTCATTCCAATCTATTCATAACTTCATTGTTTATAGCGATCCCGGTTTTCCTCTTCTTTGTTTATTGTATTCCGGACTTGGTTCCGTGAGTGTCTTGGTGTCGTATTCTCATTTCCATCCTTTACTCTTGTATTTGAGTCTTGGGTTGTGTTGGGCAGGTTTGAAACAGGTTGGTTGTGTTTAGAAACAAAAGGTTGATGCCCAGTTTTTGGCCTTCACGCTCGAGCGGGCCCTTTGTTGTTGCTTCTTCGCTTGAGCGGGAGTTTGGACGCTCGAGCATGAATATCCATCTCCCAGTATTTTTCTCTGCAGGTCATTGGACGCTCGAGCGGGCCCTTTTGGTTTTGTTCCTCCGCTCGAGCGGGGACCTTGGTCTGTAAAACTTCTGGAAGTGTGCAATCAACGCTCGAGCGGCACCTTTCACGCCGGCGTGAGTTCGTATCTAACGCCGGCGAGGAGTTCCACGCCGAAAGGGCGACTTTTATATCAGTTCGAAAAGTGACATTTTGGATCACTTTTTGACTTTCTTTCTCTCTCCTACTTTTTCAAAACCTCCATTGGAGAGCACCTCACTCTAAAACTCGAACTTCTCTCAAGGGTTTGATCTAGTAGGAGTGATCTTCTACCATTAGGCCTTTGTAAAAAGTGTGGAGCTTGTTGAGGGCTACATTTTGATCCGAAAATATTGGGGTTTGGAGCACTTTCAAATTTCTTCATCTTCTCCTTTGAGCTCCGAATTTGAGGTAGGGATAACTACTCATTTTTATGGTCTTTGACATAAACTATTGGTCATTTTGATGTAATGTTGAAGTTGGGTAATTTTGGGTGTTAGGGTTTCAAAATGAATAAAGAGGGGTTTTGTTATTTTGACTCATATATGTGTATCTTGGGTCTTAAAATGATGGTATTGATGTTGTTGATGATGTATGGGACCTTTGGGTCATTGTAGAGAAAATGGGGAGAAAGCCCTAAATTGTTGTATGAATTAATTTATATAATTAATTTGGGAATGTCATGCAAATATAGAATTGAGTTGGAAATAATGAAATAGGCTCATTATAAGAGGGAATGGTGGAGTTGGATTTATTAATCATTCACTTATGAAATTGTTGTCAAATTATTTGTTGATGCATTTATTATCTCTTTAGAAATAAATTGCTTTGGGCTATCGGTGGAGGATAGTCTTGAATGTTGTAGACCTTGCATGATGATTAGGTGAATTAAAACTAATCAATTGAATATGTCATTAAACATGATGGTTGGAATAATACATCAAATTTATGTATTGATTGATTATGTATATGATTTATGCTTATATACATTGTGTTATGTGGGAGGAGATAGGGGATGTACTCCACGGTTTAGGAGGAGATAGGGGATGGACTCCTAAACCGGATATTATTTAGGAGGAGATAGGGGATGGATTACATTCATACAGCAAATATGTGTATCTATTGAAGTATTGATACAGCGAATATGTATATCTATTGTGAAGTATGGAAGTATTGTTGATATGAGCTGTGGTCTCATGGAAATTGTCTGGCCAGGTTCTGAGCCATATTTATGAATTGAAAATCGGTTAAGTAAAGAAAAGAGGAATGAAACATGGACATATTGGTCATGTAATTGAAATGGGTTATGAATTGATTTATGTGGGTTAAACATTTATCAAATGCTAATGTTTTAGTTTTTGCTCATATTATGTTTAGCATATCTCTACTAAGCGTTGGCTCACCCCTATGGGACATCATTTTCAGGTACAGGTGTTATGCCCCCTCCAAGGACGTAGCTTGCGCAGCTTGAGGCTGTTAGACTCTTTTTGTTGTTTTTGTTGTATTACATGTATATCAAGCCAAGGGCTTATTTTGTGTAGAGTTAGTACTCTCCTTTTTGTAACCAAGTGTTGACTTGGAAAGTTGTAAGCCTATAGGGCATTTACTTTTGTTGTCAACATGTAATGTCTTTTGTAAGAATACTCTGATGATTGTAATGTGAAATCTCTTTTCCTTATCGTGAATGTATGACATTATAGGTTTATTTTGAGGTCGTGACAACTTGGTATCAGAGCATACCGGGTTCGAATACTTTGGGTACGCGGGAAGTGGTTAGTACCACAATGGGTTCGTCTCGCTTGTTAGAGACTTAGATGTAGTGTTATATGCTTATGTGATAACATGTTTACGTGACTACTTAGGTATGAGATTTAGTTTCTAGGATATTGATTGGATCCTTGGGTTTTCGAGTTACATTGGAAAAGCACTTGATCAATCTTTATTTCTAACTCTAGCAATGCCTCGGAACTGTCATTATCCGGAAATGAAATTCGTAAGTGCTTATGTGATTATGTGCTTACGTGGAATGAATTACTGTTGTCCAATGCATTAGGACGCGAGTGTTATAGCTTCGGCACATTTGTGAATGTGCTAATGTTCTTCGTTACCTTTATTAGGATGTCAGGACGAGGACGTGGTGGTAGGCGAGGTAGGCCTAGGTGGCAGGAGATGCCTATACCAGATGAGGTTCCGGAACAGTAGGAGGGTGTTGGTCAGGCCAATGTGGCAGAGCCAATAGGTCAGCAGGCCATGGGCGCGTTAGCCTGCGAGATGGCAGGAGCTTTGAGAGAATCCTTGGGCATTCTCAGAGCTGAGAATCAGGTCCAGGCCCATGTTGCTGAGGCAGGGCCTTCCTTTCTGAAGAGTGAGTTCTTCCAGTCTAACCCGAACGAGTTTGTAGGTGATCCAAAAGAGCCACTTAAGGCGGATGAATGGCTCGAGCAGATGACGAAGACGTTTGAGATGCTTGGCATCGAGGACGAGGCTTTGAAGATGACCTTGGCATCTTTCCAGTTGAAGGGAGATGCGGGTCAGTGGTGGAAGTTCATGAGAGGTCGTGTAGGGGGGACTTGGGAGGCCTTTGTAGATGCTTTCCAAGAGAAGTTCTTGTCTCCAGCTGTTAGGGTGAAACCGAGGGACCAGTTTTGTCAGCTCAAGTAGCTAAGTTTATTAGTGGCCGAGTTTGAGGCCGCATTTACCAGTTTATCCAGGTTCGCACCTGAGCTTGTGGCGTCTGAGAAACGCCATTGTATTGAGTTCGAAAGGAAGTTGAGGCACGGGCTCAAGATGAGAGTTGAAGGGTCTATGACTAGAGAGTATGGGCGTCTGGTAGATGCTGCAGCCCATATGGAGATTATGATGCAGGAGGAGGAGAAGAGGCAGAGAGGCTCCAAAAGGAGTCAGGATGGTCAGGGGGACGGTAGGAGGCAAAGGGGTCCTAACCCTCAACAGTCCCAGGGTGCTTTTGCTAGATCAACTTTTCCAGTGCCGAGTGCAAGCTCTGGGAGAGGCAGTCAGGGAGACATTACCTGTTACAAATGTGGTCAGCTGGGCCACAAGTCTCCAGCTTGCCCGCAGAGGGGAGGAGGGCAGAGAGCAGCTTCATCCTCAGCTCGACCTCAGAGCCAGAGTCAGGGCAGAGGTCAGCCGCTTTCTTGCTACCAGTGTGGTCAAGCAGGGCACCTGAAGAGGTTTTGCCTGCAGTTGAGTGGCACATCTAGTTCAGGCCTCGAGGGCCAATCAGGGGGCTTCATCATCCCAGTCTGTGCAACAGTCTTTTGCTCCTAGAGGTAAACAGGTAGATCAGGGGCCTACAGGGCGCGTGTATGTTGTTACCGCGCAGGATCTAGTACTGGCTCCATCTGTTGTGAGAGGTACCTTTTTGTTTTGCAACTCTATTGCTAATGTGTTGATTGATACGGGTGCATCTCATTCCTTTATATCTGCTGCATTTACATCTGTTTTGGGGCTGGAGTTGGCACAGTTAGCATCTCCTATTTGTGTAGTATCACCTGTTGGGGGTGAATTGATTTTGAAACAAGGGTGTAGAGGGTGCGATATAGAGGTCGCCGACCGCCGGCTTCCATTTTCTTTTGCAGTCATGGCTATGTCGGGTTTTGATGTTATTTTGGGTATGGACTGGCTATCGTCATACCGGGTAGTTATTGATTGTTACCGCCAGAGGGTCATAGTATATACCTTGAGCGGGGATTGTTTCCATTTCTTGGGGGATCGGTTTGGTAGTGTGTTGCCATCGGTGTATGATCCGTGAGGGTGGAGTGAGCTTATTAGTCTCCTCGCTACCTTTATGAGTAGTGAGTGTGATGAGGCCCAGACTGTGTTACCGATAGTGGTTTGTGAGTACTCGGACGTCTTTCCCGAGGATCTTGTGAGTTTGCCACCACATCGAGAGATCGAGTTCTTTATTGATTTAGTGCCCGGCATGGCGCCGATTTCTATGGCACCTTATCGTTTTGCTCCAGCCGAGTTGAGTGAGTTGAAGATTCAACTCCAGGAGTTGCTGGATAAGGGCTTCATTCGCCCTAGTGTTTCGCTGTGGAGAGCACCGGCCCTCTTTGCTAAAAAGAAAGATGGTGCCTTGAGACTTTGTATCGATTACCGGAAATTGAATCGGGCTACGCTTAAAAACAAGTACCCTATGCCCCATATAGATGATCTATTTGACCAGTTGAAAGGGTCCCATTGTTTCTCTAAGATAGACTTGAGATCCGGTTACCATCAGTTAAGGGTCAGGGAGGAGGATATTCCGAAGACAGTATGGATTTGATAAACCAGATATTCCGGGAATTCTTAGATCATTTTGTAGTCGTTTTCGTGGACGACATTTTGATTTATTCGCCTTCGGAGGAGGAGCACGAGGAGCACTTGAGAGTGGTGCTTGAGTTGCTTAGAGCCCATAGGCTGTATGCCAAGTTTGGGAAGTGTGAGTTCTGGCTAAGAGAGGTCAAGTTCTTAGGCCATGTAGTCTTTAGAGAAGGGGTGTCTGTTGATACATCTAAGATTGAGGCAGTGTAGGATTGGGCACAGCCTAAGAGTGTTTTTGAGATCCGCAGTTTTCTAGAATTAGTTGGGTATTACCGCCGATTTGTGAAAGATTTCTCCAGGCTAGCTTCGTCGTTGACTAGATTGACGCGGAAAGGGATCAAATTTGTATGGAGTAAGACTTGTGAAAAGTCGTTCCAAGAGTTGAAAATTAGATTGACCACCGCTCCGATTTTGATTATTCCGGAGAGAGGGTTGGGTTACGTGGTTTACTATGATGCCTCACGAGAGGGTTTGGGTTGTGTATTGATGCAAGAGGGGAAAGTGGTAGCCTATGGCTCACATCAGTTGAAAATACACGAAAGGAATTATCCTACACATGACCTAGAACTAGCAGCAGTAATTTTTGCCTTGAAAATTTGGAGGCACTACCTTTATGGTGAGAGGTTCGAGGTGTTCTCGAACCATAAGAGTTTGAAGAATCTGTTTACACAGAGGGACTTGAATTTGAGGCCGAGAAGGTGGATGGAGTTCATAGAGAATTATCATTTTGAGTTACACTATCACCCGGGAAAGGCCAATGTTGTGGCCGATGCCCTTAGTAGGAAATCCATTAGTGATGTTGCTTATATAGCCATCCGGGAGTGGGAGATGTTAGGTGCACTTGGCGAGTTTGATTTGCTTCTGGGCGAATCTATTGAGGCTGCAGCCTTGTTTTCTGTTGTTGCGCAGCCTACACTTGTGACCCGAGTGTTAGAGGCACAGGGAGGTGACCTTGAGGTAGAATCCCTCCGAGAGAAGATCTCCAGTGGGAAGGTTAAGAAGGGTTTGTCTGTGTATCCCGACCTTAGTGTGAGATACCGAGACCATTTGTTTGTACCGGAGTCTTGCCGAGAGGAGGTACTCCGAGAGTTTCACCATTCACGCCTTGCTGTGCATCCGGGAGGCACTAAGATGTATCGAGATTTGGGTCGCCAGTTTTGGTGGCGGGGTATGAAGAAGGATATGGCAGTTTTCGTGTCTAAGTGCCTTACTTGCCAGCAAGTAAAGGCCGAGCATCAGAGGCCAGCGGGTTTGTTACAACCCTTGCCTATTGCCGAGTGGAAATGGGAGCATGTCACTATGGACTACGTTGTAGGTCTTCCGAGGACTCAGCAGGGTAGTGATGCTATTTGGGTGGTTGTAGACTGGTTGACTAAGTCAGCGCACTTTATCCCTATGCGCGTGAGAGATTCGGTAGATCATCTTGTCGATTTGTATATTCGGGACATAGTGAGGTTGCACGGGGTCCCAGTGTCGATCGTCTCAGATAGAGAACCTCGTTTTACTGCTAGGTTGTGGCAGAGTTTGTAGAGTGCCTTGGGCACTAGATTGACCTTTAGCACGGCTTATCATCCTCAAACTGACGGGCAGTCCGAGCGTACTATTCAGATCCTTGAGGATATGCTTCAAGGCCGTGTCCTTGACTTTAGTGGGTCGTAGGAGAGGCACTTGCCCTTGGTGGAGTTTGCCTACAACAACAGTTTTCAGTCGAGTATCGATATGGCACCATTTGAGGCCTTGTATGGCCGACCGTGTAGGTCTCTAGTTTGTTGGGCCGAGGTGGGTGATACACCTTTGTTGGGCCCGGAGTTGGTAAGGGAAACGATGGAGAAGGTTGATCTTATCCGTATGAGGCTTGTGACAGCCTAGAGTCGCCAAAAGAGTTATGCCAACCGTAGGAGGAGGCCTTGGGCATTTGAGATGGGTGATCATGTCTTTTTGAAAATATCACCTAGGTGGGATTTAATGAGGTTTGTGAAGAGTGAGAAGTTGTCCCCTCGGTTTATTGGTCCCTTTGAGATCCTTGAGAGGATTGGGGAGGTTGCATACCGTTTAGCTTTGTCGCCGCAGTTGTCCGGGGTGCATGACGTGTTTCATGTTAGTATGCTTCGGAAGTATGAGCCAGATCCATCACATGTATTGGATTGGACCGACTCAGAGGTAGATGAGGATGCCTCATATGAGGAGAGACCGGTTCGGGTCTTGGATAGGCGAGAACAAGTCTTGCGAGGCAAGACCATTCCTTTGGTAAAGTTTTTGTGGAAACATCACGGAGTGGAGGAAGCTACTTGGGAACGTGAGTTGGAGGTCCGTGAAAAATATCTGGACATGTTTGTTAATGTGTAATCCTGTATTGGGAATTTTGTAATATTGATGAACTTTAAGAGCATTGAATATATCTTAAGTTATAAAACATTGTTTATGTTTTGATTTATGGAAGTGTTATGGAACTTGCCTTAAAATGGAAGTTATTTTAACATTGTATATGTCAATGATGTTTTACAAATGCAAATATAATGTTTGCATTGAGTATGTTATAGAATTGTGGAATATGGTATTGAAATTTGTTAAATTTCAAGGAATGCACATTGTTAATGCATGTTGTAGAATTATATATTGTGAGTTGCCCCTTGAGAAGGGATGGAATGATCGGTATTGGGTCAGGTTGTTGAATATTGAGTTGTAATACTGTTGAGAATTGAGGAAACTTGCTTTTGAAAACTTGTATCTAATTTCGGGGACGAAAATCTTTAAGAAGGGGAGGTTATAGCGATTCTGGTTTTCCTCTTCTTTGTTTATTGTATTCCGGACTTGGTTCCGTGAGTGTCTTGGTGTCGTATTCTCATTTCCATCCTTTACTCTTGTATTTGAGTCTTGGGTTGTGTTGGGCAGGTTTGAAACAGGTTGGTTGTGTTTAGAAACCAAAAGTTGATGCCCAGTTTTTGGCCTTCACGCTCAAGCGAGGCTTTTGACGCTCGAGTGGGCCCTTTGTTGTTGCTTCTTCACTCAAGCGGGAGTTTGGACGTTCGAGCGTGAATATCCATCTCCCAGTATTTTTCTCTACAGGTCATCGGACGCTCAAGTGGGAGTTTCGACGCTCGAGCGGGCCCTTTTGGTTTTGTTCCTCCGCTCGAGCAGGGACCTTGGTCTGTAAAACTTCTGGAAGTGTGCAATCGACGCTTGAGCGGTGCCTTTCATGCTCGAGCGTAAGTCTGTGTCTGACGCTCGAGCGAGGAGTTCCACGCTCGAATGGGGCGACTTTTATATCAGTCCGAAAAAGTGACATTTTGGATCACTTTTTGGCCTTCTTTCTCTCTCCTAGTTTTTCAAAACCTCCATTGAAGAGCACCTCACTCTAAAACTCCAACTTCACTCTAGGGTTTGATCTAGTAGGAGTGATCTTCTACCCTTGGGCCTTTGTAAAAAGTGTGGAACTTGTTGAGGGCTATATTTTGATCCGAAAATATTGGGGTTTGGAGCACTTTCAAATTTCTTCATCTTCTCCTTTGAGCTCCGAATTTGAGGTAGGGATAACTACTCATTTTTATGGTCTTTGACATAAACTATTGGTCATTTTGATGTAATGTTGAAGTTGGGTAATTTTGGATGTTAGGGTTTCAAAATGAATAAAGAGGGGTTTTGTTATTTTGACTCATATATGTGTATCTTGGGTCTTAAAATGATGGTATTGATGTTGTTGATGATATATGGGACCTTTGGGTCATTGTAGAGAAAAATGGGAAGAAAGCCCTAAATTGTTGTATGAATTAATTTATATAATTAATTTGGGAATGTTATGAAAATATGAAATTGAGTTGGAAATAATGAAATAGGCTCATTATAAGAGGGAATGGTGGAGTTGGATTTATTAATCGTTCATTTATGAAATTGTTGTCAAATTATTTGTTGATGCATTTATTATCTCTTTAGAAATAAATTGCTTTGGACTATCGATGAAGGATAGTCTTAAATGTTGTAGACCTTACATGATGAGTAGGTGAATTAAAACTAATTAATTGAATATGTCATTGAACATGACGGTTGGAATAATACATCAAATTTATGTATTGATTGATTATGTATATGATTTGTGCTTATATACATTGTGTTATGTGGGAGAAGATAGGGGATGTACTCCACGGTTTAGGAGAAGATAGAGGATGGACTCCTAAACCGGATATTATTTGGGAGGAGATATGGGATGGACTCCATTGATACAGCAAATATGTATATCTATTGAAGTATTGATACAATGAATATTTATATCTATTGTGAAGTATGGAAGTATTGTTAATATGAGTTGTGGTCTCATGGAAATTGTTTGGCCAGGTTCTGAGCCATATTTATGAATTGAAAATCGGTTAAGTAAAGGAAAGAGGAATGAAACATGGACATATTGGTCATCTAATTGAAATGGGTTATGAATTGATTTATGTGGGTTAAACATTTATCAAATGCTAATGTTTTAGTTTTTGCTCATATTATGTTTAGTATATCTCTACTGGGCGTTGGCTCACCCCTATGGGACATCATTTTCAGGTACAGGTGTTATGCCACCTCCAAGGACGTAGCTTGGACGGCTTGAGGCTGTTAGACTCTTTTTGTTGTTTTTGTTGTATTACATGTATATCAAGCCAATGACTTATTTTGTGTAGAGTTAGTACTCTCCTTTTTATAACCAAATGTTGACTTGGAAAGTTGTAAGCCTATAGAACATTTACTTTTATTGTCAACATGTAATATCTTTTGTAAGAATACTCTGATGATTGTAATGTGAAATCTCTTTTCCTTATCGTGAATGTATGACATTATGGGTTTATTTTGAGGGCGTGACATTGTTTCTCTCAAAATCATAATCATACCCTCTCATCTTCATTCTTCGTATGAATAGCTTTATTTCTCCTTTGGATATTTGATGCATTCCCAGTAAGAGCCGCTCCCCATGCAAAGTACTCACACATCTTATTTGCACACTTGAAATACAACCACCCTCAAAATTGTTACTTGGAAACATTAAGAGAAGTTAAGTAAGAACGAAATTGAAATCTCAACATGATAATCAAAGCGCCGAAAGTAAAAAAAACCATCTGACTACACAATATTAGTTGAGTCCAGGATCCGGGACATCACAAATCCCAATTGCTCTTTTAATTTTTTTTACATGTACCCAAACACACTACAGGAAATTACACTTTTGGCGATCAAATTTGGTGACTAAAAAAAATTTAGTCACCAAAAGTTCTGGAATGACGAGCAAAAATTATATTAGTCAGCAAAAGTACAAGATTTACCTACTAATTTTTTTTAGTCGGGATATATTGATTATTAGCGACTAAAAAAAATTTAGTTACTAAAAATGCCACAATTGGTGACAAATTTTTTTTTTCAGTGGCTGTAGAGTTAGATTTGACTATTTAAATTATTTAGTTGACCAAATGAAAACAAAAAATTACTTTTTATCTTTGGGGATCAAAATTTATTTTCAACGACTGAAATAGAGTTAGTTTTCACTACTAAAATTATTTAGTCGCCAAATAAAAAAAAATTTTGGCTGTCAAAAATTTATAATTACAAGTTTGGGGGGGGGAATTTCGAATTTTGGAGGGGTTCTAAATTAATTAGTGACTAAATATTTAGTTGGAAAAAAAATACGCATCCATTTGTTATTAGCGACACAGTTAGTCGCGAAAAAATTGGATTGATAGGGTTTCAAAATCATCACCGTCAATACAATCTTTACCTCTAATTCCCTCTCACGCCTGTCTGTCTCTCTCATAGTGACTCTCTCTCTCTCTCTCTCTCTCTCTCTCTCTCTCACACACACACACACAAACACACACACACACACGCCTCTGCCCTCCTTCCACACTATCTTTCTTGCTTTGTCTCCATAGCCGTCGGGTACAGGAGCATCACCGCCATCGCACCAATGTCGATCCACCATTGGAGCATTACCCCGGGTATGTATCTCTCTCTCTCTCTCTGTCTCTCTGTTTTCTTCCAGTCGCATACCTTCACACAAACCCAGCCCCAATTGACGCATCTACCGCCATTGAGTTTAATCCAGATTCCTCCTCCACCATGAACAACCACCACCAGCCCCATTTTGCCTTTTATACCTGCTTCTCTCTCTCTCTCTATATATATATATACATATAATTGTTATATGAATTTGGCTATGGTGAGAGTATGCGGATGACCTGTTCGATGAAATTCCAAAATGGGTTTTGAATTAGTGAAATCATGATAGTCTGTTGGATGACCTGGGTTTGGACTGGTTTATAAACTAGTCCGTAGAGGACTAGGTTATCGGCATCCTTTGTTGTTGGAGGCACTGATTTGGCCTTCTCAGCAAGAGCAGTATGCTTATCGCAATATAAGTCAAAACTTATTAAAAAATTCAAACAAAATAAACGACATAGGAATTACATAAGTCAAAACTGACAAACAAAAAAAATGTCTGTTAATTTTCTGTTGAGTGTGAGTACTTGATTTTCAATATAATCAAATTAATAGTAACATGAAAAGAGAAAATCTCTCCCTCTGCTGAGTTTGAGCTATATTTTGACCTCCAAAGGATGATTACAGAATCACGCTGCTAATTTACTAGTGTGAGTTTTATTTGCTAGCCAGTTTACAGCCATATTAACCACTGTAACATATGAATGGTTCAGCCATATTGATTTCTTCCACAGCATGATAACATCTCTCAATGAATAGGCTTATGATTTTCCAATATTTTAGGCATAATACTAAGTAGCACCCACTAATATATGATTTCACCATCACTTTTTTTAAGAGAGATCTTTTAGGAACTCATACAAACTCACCGACATACATCAAAATTACTTTTTTGTTCAGTAAAGAGAAGAGTTCATCAATCACTTGTTTTAAAACTAGTTTCATGCACACCAGGGCATTTTTTGTAATTAAAAAAAAATCAAATCACTGCTAATATAGATATACTAAGTCTTATAGGAGTCATCATTAAACATATTTGTCGCTGAGTCATCTATAAAATAGTAGAAGTGAAGTTTTCTAAATGTAGCTTCCTTTCTTATCTCCAAAGTTGCCAAACGATGTTCACAACTTGTTAAGAAGTCTTACTACTCTCATGGGATTCGACATTTTTTAGTATCAGCAGCCACTCAACAACAGAATCTTCTCCTAGGAATGTTGGATAAAGAGCTTATATAAGCTTTAAATCACTCAGTTACAGCTATCAAACATAGTGGTACATTAAGTGTGATCCTCCATCACATTTTTCCAGCCACAACATTACTCACAGGGTTTCAAATTAAGTATAGCTATCAAACATTTTTTAGTATCAGCAGCCACTCAATAACAGAACCTTCTCCTAGGAATGTTGGATAAAGAGCTTATATAATCTTTAAATCACTCAGTTATAGCTATGAAACATAGTGGTACATTAAGTATGATCCTCCACCACATTTTGCCAGCCACAACATTACTCACAGGGTTTCAAATTCCAATTAAGCAGAAAGTTAATTTTTGACACCCTAATATCACAACCACCTAATATTGGTAACCTTTGGTCGTGGCTTGGGTTCTAAATTCTCTTTGATGCAGTAAGAAATTTGTTTAGGTACCTTCACTCTAGTCCAGGATTTGGATTGAAGAACTGAGGCTGAAGAGGATATGGATTGAATTCTTAACAGTACACTTTTAGTCCCATTTGGCAACTTCAAGTCATGGATTTTGAAGAACTGAGTGGCAGATGTGAACACATAATAGATGCTATTAGAAAATTCTGTTTTCCCTACTGTGCTTGTGTAGGAAAGCATGTCTTCTGCATCAACAATCTCTATCATAAATAGTACTCATTAAAAAAAAAAAAAAAAATCGTGGTTTTGACTAATAATACATCGAAGGCTCTCTTTTTCTCTTCCTTCATTATTAGCCCTGCCCTTTGCCCCTCTAGTTTGTAGCTGCCTTTTTCTAACTGCTTTTGTTTTTTTGTTTTTTTTTGGGTTTGGTTTCATGTCCTAACTGCTTCTAGTTTTTAGAAAACTTACAAACTCAGTTTGTCAATTCCTTCTAAGGTAATGAGAATTGAAAACATCCTTCAGTTTTGCTTCATAGCATTTTATGTGTTTTAATTACTTTTATGTTTTTTAGTTTTATATCATTTTAGAATGTGCATTGTTGGAAAGGACTGACTTGTTAAATCTTTTTCCTAACTCTTTTTTGTTTGAGAACTATTATATATCACTAGATAATTTAAGCATTTTTTTTTTCACCTTCTACGTAGATTACGCAACAAATGTTATATGTACATGTAGGACATTAATATTCTTATTTCCCTTTTTGTGTTGTTCATATAATCCCAATTGTTTCTAGTCTATAATAACTTCGAAGTTGATTTTAAACTTCCTATTAATGTAGCAAAGTTAACCTTTGCCGTCTAACCAAAGTTTAGTAGCCAAATGTTTGGGCGACCAAAAATAGTTTAGTTGCCAATACTATCACCGACAGGGTATAGGCGACGACCTTGGCGACAAAAAAATTTAGTCGCTAATTAGTTTCGGCGACCAAAAATGAGACTTTTGGCGACCAATATTTTGGTCGCCAAAACTGTCATTTCCTGTAGTGACAAAATTTTAAAAATAATAAATAAATAAAGTAGATTCAAATAAGAAAAAATATCAAAAAAGAATTACAAATTAATGAGAAATTTTGCAAATATTAATAAAAAAAAATAATGAAAATTATAATTTTTTTCATAAATATAGTTTTTTTTTTCTTCTAAATTCCACTTGGACCCTCCAAATAATCGGACCCTAACCCATCAAAAGTACAGCCGATGGATCAATCAATGGCGGTTCCAAGTTCCAACCAAGGGCAGAGATTAGGACCCTTTTGTAGCTTAGCCATTTCTGTTCCCAACCTAGATACACAAACACAAATTTAGAGAAAGAAAGACGAAGCGAAGATTGAGAAGAGAGAGAGAAGATGAGCAGTGGTAGTAGTACTAGTAGCAGTACGAGACCCGTACATAGAAGAGAGAGCCCATGGGGCACTCCTGACGGAGATCATCGGCAGCCAACGGCCCACAGATGCAATGATCGAGCTGAAGATGTCATCCAAGTAAGCTTTCTCTTCCCCATCAAACCCTTAAACCCTTTTTTCCAAGTAATTTTTGTGTTCGGATATGATATATGTCACGTGTACCTTCTATTATTATGATTGAATTTGATAGTCGAATCTATTATATTTATGTTGGGTATATAAATTGGTGGAAGGTAGTGCAGCGTTGTGCCTATTGGCATACAAAAAATTCTCATTTTTTACATATATGTTTTAGATACACTATTTGATTAGAGAACGGATATGGGCAATGTGGGTTGGTGTTCAATGTTTGAATTGGGGCATTCGAAGAACTAGTTCTGGGTTTTAATGCTCTCATTTGTTTTGTGCTTTGCAATGTGTACTGAGTCAACGTTTTGTGTTTGGTTGTAATTTGAGCTTTTTATTTTTAGCAAGTCTAGAACAATTGAATTGATTTAAGTGACAAGTAAACTCATTATGATAAAATAAAAAAAAATAAAAAATAAAAAAACAGTTTTCCCCATTTTTTAAAAATCAATCATGTGCATGTAGATTATACAAAATCAAGTAATTTTTACTTATACTCTCTGATGAGAGATTGATGAATCTCAAATGATTTGTTACCTGATGATGTTATGTTATGAGTTGTGGGAAATTTTGTCTAATGATATCCTTATTCCAATGTGCTCTTTTTTTACATTTTTTTTTTTTGGTTATATATGATGGATGAACCATTAATACTAAGATGCATCGAAAGAGTATAAAAGGAAATGTCAATTACAGAAGGCTTGAACTTCCACAAGGGAAAAAAGTAACTACTACTAGGCAAGAAAGTAGAAAGAAAGTAGAAGGATCTGTTTAAGCTTATGAGCCTAGAGTACTTTCCCTTCAAAATTATGCAGATTTATCAAGACCCAAAATGTGATTACTACTCAAAACTTCTTGAATTATGCTGCTTTACAATGTTTCTAATTTACTCAAACTTAACTAGAAGAATGCAGTTTTAAGGAATTAAGGTATGATTTTTCCAATCAACTGGGATGTGGCTAGACCTTCAGAAAAGGATCGCTGCTTTGAATTAGTAGTAGAAAACTATGATAATAGGGCTGTTGTATTTATGAAAAAGATTGATTTCTCATTTATTTGATGATCCAGTGGATTCTTCTTTAACCATATGAAACTTGAAAAAGTAGTGCTATGGAGAAGTTGTTAGTGGCCTGTCATCATTATCAGGGTTTTCTCCAAAGAATTAGTGCACTGGGGTTTTGGGGTTTGAGAACGAATGATATATCTTTTAGAAACTTCTTTGAGGGTGATGCCTGTAAGTGTGGCAAAAGGGGACTGTATCAAGGTGTCTTTCAAAAAAATCTTAGTTGTTGAGGAACCATTTTCGGGTGGGGTTGTGTTTTCTAAAGTTATAGTGTAAAGGTTATAGTCTTAGAAATCTTTTTAGAGGTTCACACAAAACATGCGTCAAGGCTTATATGATTAAGTATGGGTCTTCCTAGGCATACTCCTTGGGAGCAAAAGGCATTATAGTGCTTCTGTAGTTGATTCATTAGGACCATCCCTCATTTGGTTGGATTTTTTTGTTTATTTTTGTCTTTAGAATTTATTTACTGTATCTTTTATCTATTTTTAAAGAATATCATCTGAAAATTCTTAAAATCATCAAGTGAAGGACTAACTCTTTGTGGGCTCAACTACATATCAAACTCTTAAATTTGTCCTTCGCCTTCTTGTCAATTGACTCAACTCCTTAGAAGCATGAAAGTCTCTTTTCCCAAATGCTCCACATAAAGGGCTCCATTCCTTAGTTCGATTCTCCTTCTACTTACTCTACTTCCCACCAACTTTGAAATAACTCAGCCACCACCCACCAACCTGGAAAACACCCAGTCTGCATGAAACTAGCCCAGAGCAATTCCACACCTCCCTAGCCACTTTACTAAGGGAGATGGTCCTCTAACTCCGTCACCTCCTTGCACTTTGAACTTCAATTTAGGGGAACATGTCATCTTCAAATGCAATTGTAAATTTACAAAATCTTCCTGAGAGCTGCAATCCACACGTAAAACCTACCTTGAAAGGGACTTTAAACGTTCATACCCTTTTCAATGACACAAAGATTCTTGTGTAACAGTTTGTAGTATTTCTTAGCTTCATACTGTTGGACTTGCATGCTACCAGTGTTAGAATTAGTATTTTTTTTGCTGGATGTTGTACAATATTTTGCCAGAGTTAATCGACTTTCTTGATTGAATATGTTATGCTGGTTTTGGCATTTATATTAGCCATTACCTAAACACACACACACAGGGAACCCCAATGCAAAGAAGTGGAGGATCAAACTCATCTTTTTATGTTGAGGTCGCATGTCTATTTATCGTGGAAGTCTTCTAATGTTTCATATTGTTTTTTTCAAAGTTTTCTTAAAGTTTTCCTATCAAGCCCCTATTTTATAATTTTGATTCCATATCACATTTCAGCCTTCATTGTCGTTTTCCATTTTTGCTTCGCTTGCTCGCAACCACGGAATAAAGTAAAAGTAAGTTCATTTGTAGAAAATTCAATATGACCGCATCGCAAGGAGACGAAAATAACCAATCATGCTTAGATGTGCAAGGAGATGGTAGACATCCCAAATGAAACACTATGTTTAAGTGGAAACAGATTATGACTATTTGACCTTTGTCAGCATGTATTATGATGGCCTTCTTGTTGAAGGTTCACTATTAGGTTTATGCTCAATTTTAGTACATTTTGAGTTTATTTCAGTCGTGTTCTGTGTAGGCGTGCTTTGAAGGTAACCCGTTTAGGACAATTCCTGGTCCTTTCAAGTTCTTCTGGCAATGCATGCACTCAAAACCTGGGTATGTTTTCTTTCATTCGGATGACTTATCCCAATTTTCTTTCTTTCATTTTTTTTTTTGTTTTTTTTTTGTTTTTTTTTTTCCATTCACTTATACTATAGTACATTTTTTTGATATACTCATGAAGCATCTTAGATTTGTCTTCTTTAATCTTCAGAATTTTCTAATTGGTCACTGAAAGCTTTTCGTTGGCAGTTAATCACATAAAATACCAGATATATAGATTATAATTTGTTAGAAGTTGCTTCATTGACCAAAATTTCCATCGCACAATAATTTGAAGTTTTTTCTACTTTTTGAGATAACTCATTGCTTAATTCTAATTTCAATTGTTCCATTACATTCTGAAGTAATTGTTGCTGCTGATCAATTGATTGAATGTTTGATGTACAGTGAAGAACCAACGGAACCATTCTACTATTTGCAATTGGACCCACCAACAAGAGAAGTGAAGCTTGAGTGATGCTCGTCTCCAAATGCCACATATCTGCTTTTAGGTTGGACCCTTATGTCCTTTGAATTTCGAGTTTTGTTATTGTTGCCTGATACGCTAATATGGCATATATTTTGGCCTTCAAGTTCAAAATAATATGATTTTTCACATTGTGGTGGAAAGGCTTGTTCTGAGTAAACTAGTCGATTGATGACACTTTTAAATCTTCCTTTGATAAGCATCACTTGTGAGCATTCAAATTCCCTCTAGCTTACTTACATTTTCTCCCCCAACAAGTCAGTGTGTCTTTTACAATCCCACTTATTTTCAGAAGATGCATCATGTCCTCAACTGAAACACATATAGGGTTGTAAATGAGCTGAGTCGAACTAAATAGTAGGTTATTCAAACTTGATTTAAAAACTTATCAAGCTTCCAAAATATGTTCAAGCTTGGCTTGTTTACCTTTCAAGCCAATCTCAAATGAGTTTTGATTGAGCTGATAATGAGCCGAACTCAAGTAGCTTGACTTTTTTAATATATATAAGCTTATTGAGCTCAGTAATAGGTTGAATGAAACAGAGTTATTCTTACATGGAGATGTGGGCTCCTGAGCCTGTATCATCCTCTTCATAATATTCAAATGAAACAACTCTGAATATTCACTGGGAACAGACAATTAATACGAACCCTGTGAACCTGTTGATTTCAATCTTCTTACTTAGGATCCAAGCTTTGAATATTTACCTTTCAAGCTGATCTCAAACGAGTTTCGATTGAGTTGATAACGAGTAGAACTTAAGTAGGCTTGATTTTCATAATATATATAAGCTTATTGAGCTGAGTAATAGGTTGAATGAAACAGAGTTATTCTTACATGGAGATGTGGGCTCTTGAGTCTGTATCATCCTCTTCATTATATTCAAATGAAACAACTCTGAATATTCATTGGGAACAAACAATTAATACAAACCCAGTGAACCGGTTGATTTCAATCTTCTTACTTAGGATCCAGAAATTTCCTACTCTACTTACAAACCAAATAGGTTTAATCGCAAGCAAGATCTAGAAATCGATGATGGGTTCTCCGATTGTGAGGTTTCGCTCAGGAGCCCATGGTAGGTTGAACAGCTTTGCCGTGATGAACTTGAAGATCTTGTTCACATTAATGTTGTAGGTTGCTCTTGAAAAGAAAAGCGTTGCATTCAGGGCTCTTGCATATGCTCTTGCCTGTTAACAACAATACCCACATGTTAAATACTTTCTGAAATTGGATTTAGGGTTTAGGTGGGAACAACGAACTGCTGTTCTTCTCAAAATAGACTATTGGAAAGGCTTGGTATTGCTTGTTTTTTTGGGAATTGATATTGAGAACTTGTGTGTTTCTGAAAATTATTTGTTGGAAACATATCAGTTTTAGGAAAGCCTTATAAATTGTTTCATGAATTTTTGAAAATTGTTTCTACACAAAAATGAAAATGAAAATTGTTTTTGAAACTTTTCATTATTTTTGTTTCTAAATACACGAAATTAAATCTTTTTGAAAACAATACCGAACAGGCTGTGTTTGCGACTTAATCAGTGTGTGCCAAGAGTGAAAAAGATACTTTTCATTATTTTTGTTTCTAATTACACGAAATTAAATCTTTTTGAAAACAATACCGAACAGGCTGTGTTTGCGACTTAATCAGTGTGTACCAAGAGTGAAAAAGATGTTTCTTTCTGAAGAATTGACTAAGATGTCTGTGTCCCTTCAATCCCTTTCTATGAATATACTCAAAAGAAGAATAATCAAATTTGATTTGTATTTTTTCCAGCTAGAAATCATTAAATGGATGACCCAGTAAATCATGCTTGCACTAATATCCCTGTTCTCTCTCCCTCCCTTTTTTTTTTTCCCTGCTTTTAATTCTGTTTTTTCTTCTATCAGGTGAAAATCAATTACAGCAAATTTCTCAGTTAATTGATCCATGAGTCTCACCAGCTTGGTCCACATTTTGACACAGGATAATAGTAAATGGATAACATTTTAGAGATTGTTACTTTAGTCATATATATTCTGTGTCTGAATCGATTGTATGCATATTGTTGCATGATCTGAAGAGATCAAATATATTACCTGACTATTGTCCACTGAACATCTATCGGTAATTGTACAAAATCGTTGAATTTAGTCCCTATGAGTACTGGAATTGCCGTCTACAACAATTACAAAAAATTTAGTTAATACAAATTAGAAGCAAGGTCAAGGGTCCTCTATATTGAAATTTCTATATCGTTCCAATCTGATGCATTTTTAATTAGACAATTATGTCTCGAAATTTATGTATCTTCAAATTCTTACTACATCATGTAATACTAATGCACATTCAATTCAACCCAACGATTGTCTCAAAATCCCCACTAGATTATCCATTAAGGAATATTATGAGACCAAAGAACAAAGAGGTTAGGAATGAAAAATGATTTTCGAACAGAATGTTTATACAGAAAACATATCTAAAATGATTGTCAATGACATTTTTTAAAATATGAGGGCAATGATGACTGTTTTGATTAGAAATTAGGAGATTATAAGAATTCACATCATTTTTTTTATATAAACATGAGTGTGTAGATCATTACTTTTTGGGAATATATTACTATTAAAAAACAGAGAGATTTGGGTAAAAAGATGGGGAAATTACCACTCAGTGGTACTTTTAGAAAGTTATTATAGATTTGTAAAAAAGATTCTAACTTTAATTATTAATATTTGTAAAACTTATCACTTATTTGTAATTATTATTATTATTATTTTTTATAATTTACACTAAATTGAAATTTTCCCTAAAAAGATCAGATGAGGTGGTGAAGCAGAGCATGGGTACCTGATTCCATTTCCTTGATTCTTGATATCATTTGACAACACTACAAACCAGAGAGAGTTAAGTAGTAAACTCATGAGTTTACTTTATTATTCGAACCTAAATAATAACTACAATTTTATAATCATAATCTATGAAAACCTTGGGCATTTTGAAAAATTACCTGTTTAAAGTAGATCGGCTTGTTAGATCAAACATGAACAACATTGCTACCGAGTCTTTATAAGCACTTGGAATCTGATTCTGGAATGTTTCATCTCCTTGTACACCGTTCAAAATTATAATTGATCAGTAGATATATATGCACATATATTGCCATTTCAATCAATAAAAAGTTTAGCGATGAGACGGAATCAATCAACATCAAATGGTAAGGCTTGTCATTAGAGAAACAATTTTATTCAGATTGTTCCATTTGTATTTTTTACGAATAGTTTTATACTTGTAGACTTATTATTCAGTAAATTATTATGCAAAGAAGGAACCATGCATACCTACAACCTCCCAAATTCTACAAGCAATATGTTCCCCTCCAATATAGAGTGTTTTATCCATCTAATTTAGTCCTGAATTTGATATCTCAAATCCTTCTTCTTGCCTCTCTCCCCCAACATACATTGTCTAAAAATGAATAACAAAAAAGAAAAAAAAAATTCGAACAAGAACTACATTTTAATATGCTATGTTTGGTTGCTAGGAAAGCATAAAACAACATTTCCAAGAAAAAAAAAATGCACTTTCTAGAAAACTAGTTTTCCCAATTTGGAAATCACCCAATAGACTGATCTTCAATGCAACCAAGTCCAAAGAGTCCTTGCTGTGTTCACAGCACCCACAAGGCATGTCGGGGATCTCAAACCCTCTCTCTAAAGCCACCAGAGATGGAGACGACATGGTGGCGGTGTGTGGTAGCTGCCGATAAGTACATGACTTTCCTAGAGTGCAAGCCAAGATTTGGTTCCAGAGAGAGCGAAAGCAGCGCTAGAGGCTCGAGGCCCGATAGAGGATTCATCGATGGATGGTGACACGTAACATTTTTTTTTATTTTTAATTTTTATTTTTTTCGGCGAAGCTTAAGTAGTGAAAAAAAGGTCATGTGGGATGGCCTCAAAACAGCAGGTGCAATGCGGCCATGGAAAGGGAAAGCTGGGTTCTTTGTGGTATCATATTTTTGTGGGTGTGTTTGGGGGTATTTTTAGAACTCACTATTTATATATTTTTAACTACTATTTGGCTAAGATGGTGGCCGATATATATGGATAGTTGATCTTTTTTTTTTTGGGTAGGCTAAATTTAAAACAAATTCAACATTGTCAGCTTTTTAGATCCACTTATTAATTAACATGTGATAAAAAGGGAGGTCGAAATTTGATATGGCCGAACACTCAATATTTTGGGCCAAGTACAAAGAGATTTATTGAATTTTATTTTTATCACATGTTAATTAATAAATGAAAGAATACGCTCTTTATCTTATTTACATAATATACCCATTACATAAAATGCTTTTTTTCTCTGGCTACTGTTGCTCCAACAACTTATCTAATGATGTGACAAACGGTTTTTTAGGCTGAAACTTGGATAAATTGGATCGGGTTGAAGTCTAGTTATTCAATTTCACTCTAAAGCATGCAGAGATTTGTTTAAATTTGATCCAAACTAATCTCTAGTCTTAACTGACTTGTAATGTTTTTTTTTTTTTTTTTGGAAAATTTGAATTATTTTTTTTGTACAAAACTAAAAATTTTGTGTCTATGAAGGAGCATGATTATAGAACATTGATGTGCAAAATTGAAAAAAAAAAAAAAAAAAAAAAAAAAAAAAAAAAAAACAACTTTATAAATGAAAAAATTGATAATGTTCTCAGTCTTAAAACTGAAAAAACTAATAATGTTCTCGGTTTTATTGGATATTTGAATTAAACCAATAAGTAGAAGAGTAAAAATGTTTAATCTCATGCTCTATTTTTTTTTTATCAATTAGTGAAACAATTATCTAGAACATTACTATGCAAAATTGATAATGTTCTTTAAAAATTGGGAAAAATTGATAATATTATCAGTTTTACTAAATAGAACTTTTTTGTTCAAAAAATCTTAGATAGGACCTGAACTACCATAACATTTGTAAATAGGACTTTTAGGTAATTAATTCATAATTTAATTCAACTAAGGAAAAATAATTAGCTAGTATTATATATAATCGTATATTAGGGTAAATTACAAATGCACTCCTTGAGATTTGTTTAAAATACAGATTGTCCATGTAGTTTGGAAAATTACAAATACTCCATTGTCAAAAAATTTCTTTAACAGAATTAACTAAAAAAATGAAATTTCTAACTGCTCTCTTATACAATAATAAAATTACTTAAATTATTAATTGAAATATATTTTTAACATCATTAGAAACTGTTAATTAATTTGATGATTTATTAATAAAAATGGGCTATTTATTATGAAATTAGAAACCTTAGGGGGCAGGGGTGTAATTTTAAAAATTACATAAAACAATTTGTATTTTAAGCAAACTTCAGAGAGTGTTTGTAATTTATTCTGATGTATTAATAGTAGTATTCAAATTGTTTGGATTGTGAGAGTTATGCCTAGATACCGATCAAAATTTTGGGTTGACAAATTTTATTTTAGAAATTGATTAAATTTAAAAGAGTCATGCTAATGATAGTCTCAAGAGTTGTTAATAAGAAATCAAAAGCGATAAAATATTTATAATCCCAATATATATATTTACATATTTTAAAATACTTTTATATACCTTTTACACATTTCAAAATAATTTTATATATTTTTCAACACCAACAACTATTTTTTTAACAATTTTCAATTTAAAATTATATTGTCAATGTTCTAATTTTTTTTTTATATTTGGATTTGGATTTGGATTTGAATTTGGATTCGGATTCTTAGATTGAACTCCTAACAATTTTATATGTACAAACTCTATTTTTACATTACACAATGTCATATTTGAGGAACGTGAAATCTTATCTATGATATGAATTTGAATGGTTTTTTTTTTTTTTAGTGAAGTGCAAATAATAGTGGTGTGTAAATATCATTTAGTGAAATTTCATTAATCCCTCAGCTGCTTGATTAAATTAACTGCATAATGAGAGAACCTTGATAGGTGTGGACAAAACAAGCCGAAGAGGCTTGTATTCAACCAAATGATTGGGGGAAAAAGTGGCTTAACCTCATCAAGACATGTGGTCATCATTTATTATAAAGTATTGAGAAATTTATTAAAAATAATTTTTTAAGTGTTTGTATCCCAATTAATTTATAAGATATTCTTATATTTTAATAAGTCCTATTATTTGAACATTTGATATACCAAATCATAATTTTCATATTTAAGGAATTTTATAGATATTTCTATCATTACAAATATTTTTTTGAACGGTTAGCAATTTGGTGATGCGAACATTCATATTTTACAATGTGAATATTCACATTGACGATGTGAACATTCACATCATAGAATATTTATACTGTAAATGTGAATATTATTATGGGTACTTTGGTAACTATTTCACTCATAAAACTTATTGGAATATAAAAAAATAATGTGAACTAAATAGAACATAAGTAGGTGAAAAGGAATTTATGAAAAAGTGTCCCTAATGTATTCTATTTTTAATTAGTATAATATTATGATAGCTTCCAATGTCCTTGATTGGAATTTGGTTTTTCTTTCCAAAAAATTAACTAATCATATAAATATGTCTCACACGTTTTCAGGAAATATGCTATTCCAATGATTGTTTAATGGAATCATATGGTTCAAGAGCTTCATATCATATTCATAAGGTATAAAAATAAGAATTAGAATTGTATGATTACTAAGGTCTCGTTTGAGAGCATCATATTTTAATAATTTTTTAAATTTTTACAAAAAAATGTACAGAAAAATAAAGAGAGTGATATGATAACTTATAGTGACTTTTTGATTAAAATATATAGTTGACAAAGAAGGCTTAAGTAGATACCAACATTGGGTCAATGTTGGAATTAAAATACTTTATTATTGCAATTTGGCAAATCTCATATATAATAGGATTACTTATTGATTAAAACTTATGGACTTAATGGACGGACGGTTTGCAACTTGACTTTGGATATTTGGGATTTACTATGTGCTGGAAAATAATGATTTTTCGGTGATTTTAATGTGAAATTAAAGTGGGTTTTAATCCTCTATTGATGTGGGTTAAAGTGGGTTTAGATTCTTTATAATGAGATCTTTACACCACAAAAAAAATGACAAAAAACTATTAACTTGAGAAATTGACTCATTAAGCTGGCCTCCTGAAGAGGCGTTGGGAAAGGTGAAACATTCTATCCTACATTGATTGTAGAGGAGAGCATTGATGGGTATTTAAATCTCATTTTTTGCCTAATGGTGTAAACCCTTTGCGGCATCCAAATTTTTCGAAGGAAGGGAGTTATGGATGCTTCAAGGATGGGTTTGGGCCAAAACTATGGTCCAAGTTGGTTATGCAAAAATTGCCATATGCGCCGCCCAAACCGGTCCAGGTTCGTGGATTTTGAATCTTGCATCTTGGGGCTTGGGCTTAGGCTTGAGGCTTGCTGGACTAGATTGAGTGTGGGGGTTGGGCTTGGCCCATCCATCTTAATCTGTTTGGGCCAAGCCAATGTTGTGGATTGCAGAATTATACACATTACACATGTGTATAAAATGTGTGTAACTCCTCCATAATGATGATGAATTAATCCATCAATTTTGCAAGTTAATACAAAATTCATTTCTACATTTGTGATGGGCTTTGATGGCCAGAATCTTTTCCTCTCTCCCTCCATGTGTATAAAAGGAGGCCCTCTCCTTCAGTTTTCACCATCAGAAAATTTGCTCTTCCTGTCTTTAAAAGTTTTTCTCCAATTTTATATTCTTCCTAGTAAGAGAGTGCTGCCATAGTTCTGTTAGCCGAAGCTACTTTTATATTCTTCCTAGTAAGAAATCTTGCCATAGTTACATTCACCAAAACTACTCAGTAGGTGCATTGTTGTAGTTGGTCTAACCGTACCGTCGTATCCTGGGAGACAGACATTAAACAACCTCTAGCACCCAACCGGTGAGGCAACGAATCTGTTTTAAGGAGACTGTCTAGTGCAGGCTTCAGTTTACTTATTTTTGCTATGCTATTTTATTAAATATTTCTGTTCTTCTCAATGTTATTCCGACCATGTTGTTTTATCACACAATTTCAATTATAAAATATGGATTTATGTATTCTATTTGATTTCAAAATTTTTATAACAATCTTAAAACAGAACCACAATGTTTCCCATGAATTAGATAAATAAATTCGTATATGTAATAGGTTAAGTATTTGTTGGCTTTTTGGCTTTTCGAAGGGTATATTTGTAAATGCGAGCGTGCCAGCAAGGATCAATCAGTCCTTACAAAAATTATAATTGCCAAATCAATTATCAGGCGACTATGTTTTAGTTCTTTCAGCCTCAATGAAGAGGACTTTTACTGGTGGCTTGACTTTAGGAGAAATTAAGAGAAATAACAATTAATATGAAGAACAATTGAAGTATTTCATTAACATAAATACTTACAATAGTCCAAACTCAGCCCCGAGGAGGTTTACAGCAACAGTCTACTTGAATCTACTTGAAACTACTCCTATGAATTGAAGTACAACGCAGGTATTTAAAGAACAAGTATTTAAAGTACAGAAAAGGTAAAACTGGAAAAGAAAATATGAAGTAAAAACTGGTTTATATGATCTGAGTCCGGGGGGCTTTTCTGGGAACTTCCTTACTATTTATACTTGTCAAGGATGACCTTCGAACTGTACTTCGAATCGTCGAACTGCTCCTCCATGATCGCTGATCATGCTGCCTTAGAAATAGTTCCACTACGCCATCACTTGCAATTGAGCTTCCCTCCTGTATTTGAATTTGAATATAAGTAACCGTTGAAGTCACGTCACCTTGTATCTCATTACTGATCTAGTGCTACTCAGACTACTTGAGAACCAATATTTATTGCCACGTGTATGATTGGGATTGAAGATTAAAATCATCTTCCCATAATACCCTCATTCTACCACGTGTCGAATTGTAATTGACTTTTATTAAATATGTAGCCAACAGTATTACATTATATTTGCTTGTGTTAGGTTTGCTTGTGTTAGGTTTTTAATATAGAACATCACGTCCGTTGCACTGTTTCGGAAACCTGTGTGTGAGTTCTTGGGTTCTGTAGCATGTGAAGGTAAATTACCATATTAATATATGAATCTGCATGCTATTGCGTTAGCCCCATAGTAATAAAATATCTAAGGTCAATTAGTTTTTAATTCCGAGTATGTCACTGTGAATTGCTTTGGTTACAATATCTAGTTTTCTTTGGTTTTCGTGTCATATTAGCATAATATAAATTTTGCCCAGAAATTCTATGATAGTCATGATTGGAATATTAAATTCATATAATTTGAATGTCATTGTTTTCATTTTTATTGCCTACTGTTGCATAGTAGTTGTTTGTCATTATTAGTGTATGAATATAAAATAGTAATTCATGGAAAATTATTCAATACTCCTGGAACACTATGTGGTTATACTCTAAACCAATCACCAATTACTTAACCCCATGTTGTTCTTCCATCACCAATATAAATTGTGGGCCCTTACGCCTCTCCACCAATCAAAACCTTATGGAGCACTCCGTGTCCATACTCTAGAAGTACAGAATAATCACCCGTAATTCATACTTAACCAGAACTGTTTCAAAGAATTGTCTTGCCCACTCTACATTTTTTTATTATTATTTTTTTTATTATTTTTTTTTTTGAGAATGCATGATTGGAATTAAGATATGCAATGTTAAGTTTTAATTTTTCCAATTCATAAGAATGTTTGTTTTTTTTAACCTCTACTATAATTTTGCATGCTTATGGGATTTTAATATAAGTATATGAGCATGATACATTGTTTCTACCATAATTTGCATATCTTTTAATTTATAACTTTATAATCTAATTTACGTGCTAATTGCTTTCTAATTTTTAGTGGAATTTGCATGTTAGTTGGTTTATAATTTCTAGAATTATTTATTTACATGTTAATTGTTTATAGTTATGGACATGTTTAATGTGTAATAAGTCCATATGTCACTCTTGCAATTAAAAGTTTTAATTTAATTGTGGAGTTATAAATTTTATTTTTGTAACTCATCTAGCATTTTAATTCATTAGTTAATTTTATTTTTAAATAGTTTGGTAGATGGTTTCAATTAATTTATTAGATTCTGATTTCTTTAGATTGTCTGGTTTGTATTTTCTTCTGTTTTTCTACTAACTTTCTTTACAGGAATACTGTAGACACCCTATTTTTGACCGTCCCTAAGACTTGGGCGCCTCAGGGTGATTACTCGATGATGAAAAGATACGCTGTACAAACATTCAATTTTCTCAACAAGAAGCTTCAGTTTTGAGTATCTAATCCCAACCTTACACCCCATTTTGATCAAAACTATTTTAGACCTTAAAACCCTCTTTTTTAAAACATTTTTTTCAAATGCTTCTACGATATTTCGAGGCTCGCATTTTGTTTAAAATATTGCACTTTTCGATAAACCGAGTAAGGACAAAGTGGAAATAAATGGAACGGAAGTGAACTATTTGAAAAATATTTAAAACATCTTATTTATAGGTTTGGAGTTGAAGGAAATAGGAGGGGAGGGAAGAAAACTAGTTTAGGAAGAAGTTGGGTATCAATCCGTTAAGAAAGAAATGAGTAGTCTTCACTAAATTAGAAATATCTCATTGTACACTTAGAATTTAGATGTGAGGCCACCACCATTGAAAAGTAAACTTATGGGGCTTCAATTTGGATTCAAGAATCATCTAAAATCGAGTCCGGATGAGGGAGATATGGTCGTTTGAAGTTGGGCATTAATTCGTTAAGAAATAAATGAGCAACCTTCACTAAATTAGGTATATCTCTTTTTACACTTAGAATTTAGATGCGAGGCCACCATCATTGGAAAATAGACTTCTGAGGCTTCAATTTCAACTAAAAAAATCATTTGAAACAGAGTCCGGATGAAGAAGATATGCCTATTTTGAAGTCGGGTTTGAGAGTAGTTGTTTTTTCTTTTTCCTTTTTTTTTTTTTTTTTTTATGTGGCTAGCCATATAATTCATTGGCCGGCCGGCCGGTCAGGTGTCCCCATAGGCCAATTTTAGTAGCCGACCTTCCCCCTAATGGCCGGCCAGCTAGGTTTCCCGGTAAAATAGATATTTTGCTACCAGCTGTGCCCCAGGTGCATGCACTACACCAGCTGGCTCAATACAGATATTTCCGAGATAGGCACATGTTTTTCTATATATACTTGACCATCCCTCATGATTTAGGGTAGAAAAATTTGTGAAGAGCCAAATTCTTGTAAAGCACTCTCTCTCTCTTTCTCTCTCTCTCTTTCTCTCTCTCTCTCTCTCTTGGAATATGCATACAACCTACATACACTTCCTAAACCAATATTTTAGAGTTCCTTGCTGAGATTCTTGAGCCAAAATATCAGCCCTTGAGAGTGAGAATCTTGTGGTTTATGAACAAAAGAGTGTCTTCTCTTCAAAGGTATAGCTCTTGCCATCTCATGTCTACTTTGCTCACCACTTTTTCTTGCTGTTTTTGAACTGTTTTTGGACTGTTTTTTATGGGCTAAAACTTGTGGCTTAAACCTATCAAAGGTGGAGGGGTTAACCACCCTTCTTTGAACCTTGTTTCCTAGGCCCTTGCCCTTGTGTTTCCCACTTCTTTCTCAACTTTTTTTTCATCTTTTTACCACTGTTTTTTAGAGGTTTTCAGAGGCTAAAAATGTGGTTTTGAAGTCCTAAAAATGGAGGGGTTAGCCACCTCTCCTTAGGCTTGCTTTCTAGCTTTATTTCTCTCTTATTTTAGCTCACTTTTTCTAGCTTTTTCATACTAATTCCAGCACTGTTTTGGTGAGTTTTAGGACTGTTTTAGTGTGTTTACTTTATTCATGCTTTGTATGGTGTTCTTGTCTTGTTGTAAGTCCTCATAGGTTTGGGAGTTTAGACCTTAGACACCAACCTATTTGAGTTAATAGCTTTTATTTTATACTCTTTCATACTTGTGTTCACACTTGCAATAACCATCTCTGCACTCTCCCTCCTTTCTTGGTTTTATTTGTTTGAGAGTCATTTCAAACGAGTGTTCTTTAAGAATGAGAAAGAGACCTTCCATGCTTTATGGTTTAATCTCTTCGGAGGTTCATTACCAGGGCATTACATCTCTCTCATGTCCAAAACAACTTCTTGTTTGACACTTTTTTCCATTTAGTGGACATAACGCTCATTTTTGGGCTAAAATGATTAAAGAATGGAAAGGAAATTAAAAGAGGCTAATAAATTGGACTAAAAGAAACAAAAGTAATAAAAATGAGTCGGGTTCAATCGGACGTTAATTGAACTCATTGAGTCTTGAGTCATTTCATACTCTTTAGTGATGATAATGATTTAAGATTCAAGGTGTACCACTTCCCTTGATTAATTCCATGATACGGAGAAGGTTTTGTTGGTCTTTCATTTTCATTTATTGAAACTTTGTCCATTGATTCATAGATCATCACATTATGAGATTGCGTCGATTGATGATTTGCGAATCAAGCCTAACCCTCCTTTGATCTGTTTAATGATAAGGAGAGGTAGAGTGGACAAACATTCCCTAAAAATACTCTGTTTGTGCTCTGTTTCTTTTCTGTTGTAGCAAGGCAGAGCCCAAAAATAGTGGCCGATTGGCCACCTAACCATCTGGCCGACCACTTTTCAAGGCCGGCTGACCACCTCATTTTAGACCAGTTGTGCCATTTTCATGGCAGAACAGAGCAGAGGCTGGGGTAAATACAGTTCAATTTTTTGACTGCAAAATAGAACAATTCTGGTAGCAAAACCGAGGGATTTTCGGGTGAAAATTCTTGTTCATGCATAGGCGATTCCATGTTTCCCGTAGCTCGTTAATTAAATTGTAGTATGTTGTACTTAAATTAATTAATGCTTTTGAACTTGTAATAACTTAGTTAATTAATTCTGTGTTGTAATTAATTAATTAGATTCATTCAATTTGTAATAATTAGTTAGAATAGCTAGTTAAATTTTGGTATTGTAATAATTAGTTAAGTAGGGCATTTATTCAGACCCTCTTGCATGAGGGAAAAATTGTAATATTGTGTATGTTTTCCAACCCACACTTCTTTCTCCCTTTTATTTACTCGCTTATAATGGTAGCATCATATTTTGATTTCATATCATTTCCATATGTACATATCCATGTTCGCATGCATGACGGTTCGGCTCATCATACTAATTAATGTCAAATTTCAAATTCTTACTTGAATACGTGCTTAAACCGCATGCTATCAAATTGATTCACATACCATACAGGTCCCCTTGGGCTGCACTTTCTCCTGGTCAATCAGACCTTGTTTCATAGCATCTTCTATCTGTACCCCTATCTCATGGAGATCAGCAAAGGTAGGGAGGGGTAAGACAATCATCTTCTGCAGCAGCTTCGGTTGCAGATTCCGCACGACCATCCTTATCTGGTCTTTCTCAGCTGGCCTGGTGGTCATCATGGAGGCCTTGGCCCTCCATCGGGTGACAAAGTCAGAGAAGCCTTCCTTCGACTTTTGTCTAGTTTCCTCGAGTTCACGAGTTGTGACCTCGATTTGAGTATTGTACGAATATTAGGCGACGAAAGCCTCGGCCATCTCTTCCTAACTCCTCTTCACTGAATCCTCCAGTTTAGCATACCAGATAGCCGCAATACTCGATAGGGTCCGGCCAAAGAGGGAAAGCTTTTGCAATTTGGAGAGGCCCATTGGCCGCAGAATATCTTAGAAAAGTCGTAGGTGAACCATAGGATCTCCCGAACCGTCAAAGCAGTCTATGTGAGACATTTTAAATCTGTCCGGCAATGTCACTGTCGAATCTGCATAGCCATCCTCTATATTTGGAATCGAGTTGACTCCCTGATCTCGTTTGAACAGCTTCTCGAGCTTGCTCACTTTCAGAATGTCTGGATCGACCTCAAACTTGAACGGTGTATCCATTGGGTAGGCTGGTGCTTTGGAAGTCTGCAATGGTCGCCCTGCATTCGAGATGGATCGCCCTCTTGGAATGTCCATATTCTCGTGGACATTAGTCAGATCCACGGTATTGGAACCCTAGGTGGGGGTGGGTGTAAAAGCAGCCGCTTTGTTATGGTTCTTGATCTTTATTCTTTATTCTTTATTCTTTGTTGAAGCTCGCAATTACCCGACCCTCTTGGGCTACAACCTCTGTTTGACGAGCGGTAACTTTTGTAGCGAACAAAGATCATCGTATATGGCCTCAATGGTTTCTTTGGAGTTGACGATCATTTCCTTCATCTTGGACCGAGGATCTTGATCTATCAGACTCGGTGTACACTCTGAAGTGGAAGCGGAAAACTGGTTTTCACTGAGCACAGGTGACTAACGAACTGGTGAATTATGCCGAAACTCTCCTCCGTCTTGTAACCGGGGAGAGCGAAGCAAACACTGGTTGTCCTCTCACAAGATCCCTATTCGATAAAGCCTCCTTACTTTGGTCCAGAGTGCTTGGGGGACAACTGCCTCGTCGGAAGCAATGATGAAAATACTACCTTGCAAAACAAAAAATAAAGCAAAAGAAACAAAAATCAGAAAAAACGTACAGCACCTCGGTTTAGACAAAGACAACACACAGTTAAAATCATAAACTAGATAATCTGTACTTAAACACTGATTTCTGTCCCCCTAAATTTTCTGCCTCAAAACTGATACCCTTAAACACTGATGTCCTCAGACTGATACCCAGACTTGCAACTAATACATACATTCCTATAGAGACACACCCTAACAGCACATATCAAGCAAGTGAGAGCCAAAACACCCCTATGGTGGGGTAAGGTTTCCCTGTCCTAGTTTCGTTAGGAGCTAGGGTTTCACTACGCACGCATGCAGTTTCATACAATCCTGCATTCGGGTGAACAATCTGTCCTAGTTTGAAACAGTCTTTAAGGCTTCCGATATGCAACTAGGTCAATTGGTCGAAAGGGTGCCTCAACAAAACCACCTAATATACCTCTCGCCCCTAACACCAAAAAGTGAAAAGGGGGATCGAACGATACAGCAGTAGTCCAAATCCAAGGTTTGTGTTCCCATCGTGGCAGAGCCCGTAACCGGTCAGCCTTATGGCATGCTTTTCCAAGCAAGCCTCTGGCAAACCGTTTAAGAATAACAGATGGCAAACACTGTGACTTAGGTGCACCTATGAAAATCCAATGCAAAGAAACACATAAATGTAGATAAAACAACATATCATGAGTTCGAGTCAAGTTCTCTAAGTCCCCAGCAGAGTCGCCAGAAACTGTAGCTCGACTTTCTTCGCGCCCCCCTCTTTCGGAGGGGCTCGAATTGGTCCTCTACAGTTCGGACTCCTGTCACGGTTCTGAATCTAATCTCACAAAGTGCAATGTCAAACTGATAAATCACCAAAGAGTCCAATCCGGCAAATCATTTTGAAAAATCAGATTTTGAATCAAATAATGCCAAAATTGGACTGCTTTGCTAGATTACAAAATCGCCACCTAAATATTTTATTTTTGGGAAATTTAGGAAACCCTGACTCGTGCCAAAGGCCACGTGTCCGTCATCACCAAAGTTGTCTCGGCTCGGGAACTTGGGTATGTGGGGGGAAGGTCATGAAATGAGCACCCCCGCTTGCCCGATCAAAGGATCGGCCTCTACTAAGCATGATATGTTGTTTTATAAACACATGTGTTCTTATTCCGATTATTAGCTAACTTTACTACATGATGCGCATAGTATATAAGTATAGACTAAATTGCTTAAGTTGGAACAACTCAACTCATGTTTGTTTTTAAAAATGGTTTGAAAGTGCCACCCTCAAGTGGGCTTAAAACATGATGATTTTGCCACTTCGCAAAGTGGGCTTAAAACTTACTTTATTGAATTGTTCCAATTCAAGTAATAAAGCCTTTATCCACAGGCATTCATGCAGTTTAGCATTTAATCAAATAGCCTCATGGCAAGCATGCTGTCATGGCAACACTCACACTCATGCAAGTATGCTAAAGCGTAACACTTACAGTATACTCCAAGCCAAAACAGAAAATTAGTTAGAAACAATGCATGATCCTAACTATGTTAAGTGCCTAATGCAACACATGCAATAATGCAACTAAATAGGCTCGGCTATCTAAGATGGCATATGAATGCGACAAGTTTGATACATGTATTTAAAGAGGTATTGAAATACAATGCAGCTTGTATGATGCATCGAGCCCGATGCATGCAAAACAAATGAATGATGCAAACATGCAAGCATAAGGTATGCTAATCAAATCGTGCCCTAATCTAACCATCGAAAGCGGATAAATAAAAAAGAGAAAGACGTGGGGTTGGAAGACATGCACACACGCACGCACACTTGTTGCAACATTTTACCCTTGCAAAGGAGGGTCTGAATAAATAAGCAAACTAGCTACGCTAAGCTAAGCTACTTATTACAAATCAACTAATTAACTATTCTAGCCAATTAATTATTACAAACCGAATTGAATAACTAGCTACACTAAGCTAATTAATTACAAAACGACTAAGCTAATGAACTAATTAGCTAAGCAATTCAAATGAACGGCCTCGGGAAGCGAGGGAGATATGCATGCTCGATTGGCTTCGCCCAAAAATCCACCACCTTGCCTCTAGGTGCCTTTATTTGCACATCTTCTGACCTCTGAAAAATTATGCCAACCACCAGATTGCCTTTGTTCCATCTCAAGAACATACTGATGGCTGATCGGCTAGAAATGGTAGCCATCGGCCACTACTGATGGCCGGTTGGCTAGCTTTGGTGGCCGGTCGGCTAGTATATGTGGCTGGTCGGCCACTGCTCTCCTGAACTTCCTCCTTTTGCTACAACAGGGAGCAAACAGAGGCATGGCAGTGTATTTTACAAGGAATGTGTGTATTGCCACCCTCCTTATCATTTCTTAAGCTCAAAGGAGCATGGCACTTGGCTCTCAAGCCACAAATCAAGCATTTTCAATGCATGATAGCCAAAGAACCAAGCTTGTACAATGTTAATGAATGCACAAGTAAGACTCAAAAGACCTCCACCCTATCATGCACAATCAAAGGGGACGGCGACCAAGAAACATGACACATTTCATCACTTTTAGTATGAAACGTCCCACATTTCTTGTGTTTGGATTAACGTCCGATCCAAACACATGCAATGCAACACAAATGCTTATCTTGTTCATGTTTTACTTTGCTCAATTCTTGTTTACACATTTTACGTTACCGATTAATCCTTTAACCGATTAAGTCCAATGTGAAAGTCCTCTAATGTGAGAGGGGTCAACCAAATGATGATTTAAGACATGAGAGAGATCATGCCTTTGACTAGGAGGAACCCTCAAAGAGGGTTAAAGCCATTTAAGCACAAACTCTAACTCATGCTTAAACACAACTTTAAGGCCAAACAACCCTCAAAACAAATAGAAAAATGAAGAAATGAGGGAGGTTGCAGAATTTCAAGATCTTGAAATGGCATGAGAAATGATGCTACAACGTGTTAAGGGCCAAAAATATTAAAGCTAGTGAAGAGCATCACACAAGAGGCATGCAATATCAAGCTTAAATGACTAACCAACTCGATGAGCTTAAACATGCCAAAATAATAGCCAAAACATGCTGAAATTTAGGCACAAAAGGCAAGAAAATCATGCACATGTTGGCTCACAAGCAAGACACAAAGCACAACTCTTAGAAGAAATGAAAGAATGATATATGTGACAATGTGACAATGATATATGCACTGAAATTACATGCTAAATGATGCTATGGCATGCAAACAACCCAAGCAAAGCATGTTAGAAGCCTTAAATCACAAAGCTAGTGAAGCCAACTACACTATAGCCATGCAAGACAAAGCATATATGACCAAGGCCACCCAAAACAGAGCCAAAACATGCTAAATCAGTAGCAAAAATGTGCTGGAGCTAAGCTCACACAAGCTAGAATGATAGGCTAAATCATCAAGTATGCTAGGCTAGTAAGCATGATTGCACTACAAGTACAAAAACCAAGCAAGAAGTGTTCCAACCAACCAAAAGCAGAGTTGAAGCATGTCAAAACAAAGCCAAAAACATGCTTGAACTAAGCTATAAAAAGGTAGAAAAGCATTCAAATATTAGGCCATCTACATATGCAAACAAGATACAAGGAGGGGAGGCCAACCCCTCCTATTTTGGACCTCAAACAAACTTTTTACCACTGATATTCCCCTAGAATTCAGTGGTTAAAGGGCCAAAAAAGAGTTGTTTGGAAAGCTTTAAAAGAAGGCTCAAAAGCTTCACAAGCTCCATCCATACACGTGTCGGTGATGGCTTTCAGGATCAACGGTACGGTGGCATAGAAAAATATCGAAAAGGAGAAAATATGCCATCAATGTGGCTGACCAGCCATCAGAGCCGATAAGCCACCCTCTCCTCTAGATGCAAAGCAACAAGCTCTTGGTCCACAACCAAGCATAAAACACACAAGTTTCAAAAGCTCAAAGGCAAGGCACTCCGCCAAGAACTTCGGGCGTTCAAAACGAACACAAACATAGATGATCATCGAGTGTTCAAACGATGACGTCCAAGACTTGAGGACGGTAAAAAATAGGGTGTCTACACATATCAATTTCAGATCATTGGGACACAACACTGCTTCTACTCTTCATTCCTCTTCTCTCCCTTTTCGAAACCCTAACCTTCTACCATCAAATACCTCTCATACACTTGTGATCCACCCAAAATCGTTTGCTTGGGGCGGAGAGCACTTGAAGAGGGTCATTCTCAACCGATTGGATTGTGGGTTTGTGGTAGATTTGTGAAGGGGCTTGGACATTTGTCTTTATAGTTGAGGTAGGGATACTTTTACCCTTGTATGTCTTTTTCATTGAAGAGATTTATGGTATTTAGTGTGATTTGTGGACTAATTGATGGTTTGATGATATTGAGCCCAAATTCCTCATTTTTATTCTTTTAGTTATCAATGGTTAGAAATCTCTCATCTCTCTCTTTCAATAATGATTAGGAATGTGATTGAGGAATTAGATTAGTGACAAACAATGAGAAACCCCAAATTTTGTAAAACCCTAAGATTCTAAATTAATAGGAATTACATAGTATGATGAAATTTCCTCATGAATCATGGACATGGGTAAATAATGGAGAAATACAATGCGGGCAATGATGTGATTAGAGAGATGGTGAATTGAATGCTATGATTCTTTGAATTTTATGCGTTGCTTATCCATGACTATGCTTAATGTTCAAATGTGGGATTGAAATGTGATTTACATTGTTGACATGCATGAGTCCTTGTGTGTGTCGGTGAAGTATAGAGATGGTGTTGTGTTGGTACCCGCGCGGGGAGTTTAAAAAGGTGCCCAATTGCCCTGTCTAGGCTTATCACTGGACGAATGTGGAAAAAATGTTTTTGGGTGTCCACACAGTCCCGCAGTATAGTAGCCAACAAAAGTGAAAAAACGGATGATTTTCTTAGGGTGCCCACCTCCCGCCGTATAGTAGCCGGTGAATGTGGGAGTTGTCTTTACAAAGTAAATGTTGTTCTTGGTTGGGTTCATGTAGAGAGAAGTGTGGTCTATTTCTCATGTTTGTGGATATTTGATTATAGTACATGATTAAGGTGAGTTGTATTCATCATATTATCTCCAAATACTTCTTTATGAATTGTTGACCGTTTTTATGAAAACAAATCTTATTAGAACACTTTATCTCACGGATGCCATTATCTCGTTCAAGGATTAAATACATGGATAAATGTATTCCTACTGGGCATCTAGCTCAACCCTAATCTAAATTTTCAGGAATCGATGAAGGGTAACCTCATTTAAAGATTGGTTCAAGCACTAGCGTTATCAACTTTTGGGAACTAATTGAAGACAAGGACTCTAATAGTTACATGTTTATTTTGGGGCTTTTGTAACAAACTTCTCTTTATGTTTTGTAATGTTGTATGCCTAGGAGGCCTTATTTTTTGTAAGTTATCTAGTTCACTAAACAGAGAAAGCATGTTTTGAACTTCATAGGAATGTAATGTATGTGATGTAAATGTTTAACTCTTTGTTCAATGAGAAAGATGATTTGTGTGGGTGTTCATGAATATGGTGTCGGTGTATATTATGGTGTGTTTTTCTAGGGCGTTACAAACCACATTTTCAAAGCAATCATAATCAACCCTTGATCTCCTGTCTCTCCAGAAAAAATTAGTCATGCGATTTTCTTGATCTATTGGAACTGTAAAAAAGAACATGGGATCTTCTGTATGTTTCTGCTTAAGATGATTCAATAGGCTTTGATCATCTCCAGCACTAATCATCATCATCTTTTGCTTGTTCACATAATTATAACAATCCCTTTTGGTAAAACCCACATTCTCACTGCCTCTAACTTCTTCTCTTAGATATGGATAGGCATTCTTTGTGCTTATACCAGCATTTACCATAGAATCAATCACACATGCCTTCAATTTTGAAATGTGACAAGCAGATCTTAGCAAATGTCGCTCTGATTGTAATACAAGTTCATGATTATGTTCAGGATTGAAGGCAGTAACCCTCAAAATTCCATCTTCAGCAATTAAACGAATAAATGTTTTGCAACCAGTTCTAGTCTCTAGCCTATTCAATTTTTTCTTTTCACAAGGGTCTTCATCTACTTTAAAACCCTCTTTAGAACATAAAAATTCATGTTGCCTTATGTTCTTTGATCCACTATAATATCTTGGCTTTCCTTTTCGAATACTAAAACCTATTCGTAATGAATAATTGTTGTATAAAGCATATTCTTCGTCTTCACTACATACCACCTTATCTAACAAACTGTCATCACTATTTTCTTGCCTTGCAACAAACATGCAATTACGTTTACTTCTTTCAGCATCACTAGAAGTGTTAATTTCTACAGTAATTCTTGTATTAAATGTTAGAAACTACAATCGTATTTTTATAACAACTATAAAAAAAATGTTAGTATGGTATGCCTTAGTTAAGGCGGAATTTTTTTTTCATGTTGGAACAGTATGGCCAAGATGGTGCCTTTCACTATTTTGGTTGATAAGAATTCATCAATTTTTAGTCAATTTTTAGATACATCAAGATTACATACATTTTTTTAAAAAAAAAATAACTAAAATATAAAATAAAATAAAAAAAACTTTACTAAAAACGAATGAAACCCAAACAAAAATACACACATAATTTTGTTCGGATTTTTTTTAAATTTTTTTTTAATACATTTTAGTCAATTTATTTTATTTTTTAAATGCATCTAGAATGCATTTAAAAAATGTAAAAAAAAAAATGATTATCGTATAAAAAAATTCATTAAAAACAAGCAAAAAAAAATCATCTTACTTCTTTTGCACTCATGTTTACTTTGATTATCATATAAAAAAATTCATTAAAAATGTTAGAGTAATAGTAATCAAATTATTTAAATTCAAATAATAACCAAAATAAAATTTAGATCACACTATAAAAATGAAAAGTGTAATTTACTTTTTTTTTTTAAAAAACCTTTTACTTCTTTTGCACTCATGTTTGAAGAGCAAAATGGGAATGATTATTCGGTATTTTATACTATTTATTACTTGACACTTATCAAAATATTTTTCAAAATATTAACAAAAACTATTGATGAATGCCAAGTTGGAGGAGCAAAATAGAGACGGATAGAGAGAGAAGGGAAGAAGAATGTGGGTCCATCTCTTTATATAATTCATTTTATATCATTAGGGGTGAATTGGGAGTGTTCAATTAGTGCTATCAAACATTTTTCAATATACCACCGAGGGTGGTGGTCTAATAAAGAATGCAATTCTCTCCATAGGGGGTGCAAAAAATAGTTGATTTTCTAGCTGGCTCTCTTTGAGACCTCGCACTATACTCTGTTCGACCTTGGGTTCTTTTGTGGTGTGTGGCTAAGCTCTATTGGTGCCTCGGTAGTGAGGGCCTTGCTATGGGTTTAGTAAAATCTAATTGGCAACCGACTACTCTGAAATCAAGGCCCACAGATGCGGTGACAACACCACATATCATCTTTTTTTCCTGTTTTTCAATCGAGTAATGTTAGAGATTTCAAAGTTTTTATCAAATTTTGTACTAAATATCTCACATGGGTATGGGACCTATATGAAACCTACATAGTGTAAGTCTCTTACCTATTTAAGACATTTAATAAAAAAATTGATAAAATTTTTAGGTTGACTAACATTTTGCTTGTCAATATAATTTATGGGAAAACACTGCTGAGTCAGCTTGCCATCGGTCATCCATTCCGTTGGCGCCTGCGCGGCGAAAATGGGGTTTGACCCTATGAACCCCTTATAATTTAGGACCCTTGTGTTGTTCTAATAAAATCGTGGGTTCTAGATTTGACCCCTTCAAAATTGGGGTTCATTTAATAATAGTACTAGGTACAATTGAGGTTCAATAGTCGAATTATAAGAGAGGAGCGAGGAAGGAAAGTCAAAATTTGAAGTTAACAGTGAGACAGTTTTAATAGCAGAGTTAAGTTATGGAATTAATGGGTGTTTTTTGTGTGTTGTAGACGCTCTCTATGCTGGTTTGTGTTTAACCACTGAAGATGTCAGGTGAAGAAGAAGATTTAATGTCGAAGTTCTTCAATTGGTTGTCATCGTTGGATTCTCCAACAGACGGGCTTTTAGGAGATTTGATCTCTGATGCTAACATCAATCCCTGCAGCCCCATCGTCCCTTTTACGTCTCTCCACCAGTATCAACTGCCGTCATCTCCAAAATGTAATTTATCAGATACTACTACTATCTCGTTGTCTACTTCCACTTGTCTCTCTCTCTCTCTCTCTCTCTCTCCTCGCTAAATGTAAGTATTTTTAATGAAATTTTTTCAATTAATTTTTCTAGACTGATGGAATTATATTTTATGCGTTCATTATATGTTATTAACAAATTCGAATACTAAAGTAATTCACATGAGGTTTATTTTGAATTTTTCAAAATTCACCAATACCTATATTTTATGTTTAATTAATTTTATTTTCTCTAAGAGATATTAAAATAAAGAGAGAACTTTTTAGATAAAATACATACATTGTTGGAAGGTAATAAAAATATAAGTAAATAATTAATGATAAATGGAGAGTAAATAAATAGAGAAAGAATTTGAGGGAGAAAAAGGGAAAGTTTTACCATATGTGGAGAGAGAGAGAGAGAGAGAGAGAGGGGGGGTTAAACCATTATACCTATATACTAGTTTATATTTTGACGTTGGGTTAATAATTTATATTGTTGATGTAATAGAAGCAGGGAAAAGTTAAAATTATATTTGTTTTATGTAATAGTAAGGAAAAGCAATTTTAATGCATTAATTAAGGCGTATTTTGATAAATGACCTTTTTTTAAAGCTTATTGGCTTATTATAAAAAAAACATGTAAAAAGTAGAGTTATGATGTGTCTTAAATAAGTTAATATACCAATAAGTTAGCTTCTTTTTTTCTCTTTTTGTCTTTCCAAAAGAGGCTAAGTAGCACGATAGGCACATTCTCATGATAATTTTCAAAAAAAAAAAATGAAAGACACAATATAGTTGAGACATTTTTAAAATTTATATTTTATTAATTTACCTTTCACTTTTGAATTTAATTTAAATTTCACTTTGATCTCTTATCTTCTAATTATAACAATTAGTTCCTTAAATTTCAACCCATTTTTTAGTGTGGATCTCCTATTAGCCCATCATTTAAAATTTGAGTAAAAATTTAACTTAAAAGGGCCAAAGTAGAATTTGACTAAAGTTTGAGGGTGAAGTGCAATTTTCATGTCAATTTTTTCCTCTTATATTCCTAAAATGAACTCACATAGCCCCATGAGTACTTTTTTCCATTCAAATTTGTAACGATGAGTGACTCATAAGTCATGATCACTTAAAAAAATGGGTTGAAGTATGATGACTTACTTGTTGCGATTAGAAGATGAGAGATCAAAATAAAATTCAAATGAAAGTTTACGAGTGAAAAGTGTAACTTACTCTTTATTTTATTTCAATTAGCATGTGAATTATTTATTAAAAGGTAATTAAAAAAATTAACACTAATTAAAATTAAGAAGTCATATATCATAACATAAATATCAAGATATTATTTACGTAACAATTGCATTATAAAAAATGAAAAATAATTGTAGAACATTAAAATACACATGGCACATAAGGAAAGAGTGAAATGTATCCGAATGTTTGTCATGTATCTTGTATATCATATTGCATGTCGTACAAATATGTGTATTATAAGTTACAATCAAGATGGAATAAGTACAACGAAATTGAGAGTGATTAAGAACCCGTTTTTTTTTTGAATTCTAGTAGATTTATCTCCCTCTCTCTGTCTCTCTCTCTCTGTTAGCAAGAATATAATTCATTTAATCATCAAAGATATCTCTTCTGCACGGACCCAACAAAGCAAGAGCAGTCAAAGAACATATTGAAACAAACATAGACAAATATGAAAGCTATTGTTCTTTGTCGTTTCAAATATAGCATAGATTATTGTTAACTTTCATTTATCTTAGTCTAGAATGTTTCAAAAAAGAAAAAAAGAATGATATTGAGTAAAATTCTTTGGAATGTCACGTTGTTCTAATATGGCTAGAATTGTTAACTTCATAGGCTATCACCAATGATGGTCATGTTGCTTATTTAATTCATTCTAGAGGTTCATTCAATCACTCACAAGTTGAAAATTTCAATAATCACAGACATATCTGATTTGGAGTCCAAAAGCCTAGAATTACAAATGCTTGGTGATGAAGCATAGCTGGTTTGCTTGAAACTCTCAATAATGAAAGAGGTGCTTCTTGACTTAGCAAAATGTCCGTCTGGAAAATTAAAATTATTACTGCAAGAGACAGAAACTTTGAAGCCAATACAGCCGCCAAGCTATCCAAGCCAGCGTGGAAAAACGGCGCGGCTCGGCAGGCACAGTGCATGGCGTGTGCGTGGCAGCGCACATGGTGCGGCTCAAAGCAGCACAGCTCAGCACGCACGTGGGAAAGACACAAGTCGAGTGTGCAGAAAGCGTGCTTGGAGCGTGCGGCTAATGGTGAAGCGTGCGGATAATGGTGATGCGTGGCGCGCATGTGATGGCGCATGGAAACACGTGGGAAGCACGTGACCCGCCGTTGACAGCGTCATCTGGTGTGTGCGGCATATGCACCGCCTTCTGGGGTGTTTTCTGGTTCAATTTTGGTACTACCTGACTCCATTTTCCGAAATAAAAATATTGGTGGACTCAAAATGGCATTAAACAAACACAAATAATGGAGTGTTGCACACTCTCTCTCTAATGAGGGTGGAAGTGCAGAAACTCTGCATTTCATCTTCTTTCTTAAGCCACTAAAAACACAAAACGGACCCAAATTATGGTTTGTTTTTTCTTATCAACCGTAAGTCGGAATCAGGCCCATAATATACCATTTTGAAGGTATCAAAACAAGGATTCCAAATATATAATTTCATAATATAAAAACAAAGCATGTAAAACTAGCATGCAATCAAAGTTACAAAAAATTAAATATGAATCTCTATTTTTCTCAAAATCCGACCGTTGGATTTTCATGAAACTTTGCAGTTATATTCTACATGAAATATACTACAGCATATGTAAATTTCAGGTTGATCGGAGAAAGTTCGAAAAAATATTAATTTTTCATGCATATATCATGTGTATATATATAATTATATACATATTTTAATGCACAAAAAAAAGCACGAAAATACCCATTTATTGCTCTGATACCAATGTAAGATACAGATAACAATGCAGGTAAAAGAATTCAAATTCATACCTTGTGTAAAAGAATTCAGAACAAAGAACCTTGTGAGTAAATCACGTACTCGACAATCACGAACTATGAACTCCCAGCAATGGAGTGATACCACAGTGTGAGTATCATCCTCTCTAGTCACAGTGCAAAGGCTTGATCGTTTTTCATGTGGGAGAGAGTTAGAGAGAGAGTATGGGAAAAAATGTTATGGGTAAATCAACATAGCGTATCTGATATCTATTAAATAGATCAGATATTTAATCTCACATCCCTATCTCCTAATAGGATAAGACAGATTGGATGGAGATAATGGGTTATCCTAACAGGATAAATAGAAATTCAAATTACATGAGTAATTTAAATGGGCCATGGGTCATGCCACATGGGCGCCCAAATCCGGGTCCAATACCCAGCCCAATTTCCAACAATTTATTTTTATAGAATCGACTTCATTGCTATAAGCTAGAAAGCCAAATAAAATGATGCCATCAAATTAATTAGTCTTATTTGTTTAATTGCTCAATCAAAATTCATGCATGCTCTTTCTCTTCTTTTTTTTTTTGCAAGAGCACAAAATTTATTATTTTTATTGAACCAGAGAAAAATAAATAAATAAAAAGGATAGAAAAGGCACAAGGTGCTCTGTTTGTAAATTTCTCATTTTTTTTATTTTAATCATATCTTTAGATTTCAACATGATTCTATGGCTGAAAGTGCATTGAAATTGAAAGACAAAAGGAATTTTTTTTTTTTTTTAAACAATCATATGGTATGACCTGCATAATTTCTCTATTCTTTTTTTTAGCTTGAAACTAATATTTTTTTAAAGTTATTCTATGTCTCAATCGCATGGCCAGATAGTGCCACTGAAGAATTGTAATTAGTAAATACAATGAGGTTCACCATTTAGTGCCGGTGATCATGGGAAGACAACATGAGAGCATGAAATTTTGTTATTGAATTGTGGCATGGCCGTGCAGGGCACTGAATAATTTTCTAATATTTTCTCATTTTCAAGTATTCCGAGGGTCTTAATATCATCTTGCAGCTATCTCAGAATTTGCTATATATAGTCTAATACTACTGGATTTCTCTTGATAACAGTCATAAATATTTAGCAAAACTCTTAGTACTCTTCCTTTATGTAAGAGATAATAAGCTAAATAATATATAATAGCTGAAAAAATTCTTCGAAACTGCTAATAATATACAACAAAAAAATTTTTTTATCAAATTTGAGTTATCCAATAGAAGATGATTTACTAATACAGAAAACATTGGAAGCAGAATTAGATTTGTGACATTGAAGCTTGGAAACTACCTCTTTTCAAGTCTACATGTACAAGCAAGTAATGCAGAAAAAGAAAAAAAAAAAAAAGAAGAGAGAGAGAGAGAGAGAGAGAGAGAACTTCAAGCTTTGACTATCTCCAAGGAAGCAAATTGGGAGGCCTCAGCCTCAGGAGCTGCAGAGCCCCTGAAGAGCAAGATGGCAAGGCTACCAATGCAGAAATAGATGAAACAACCATAGCAGTGAGTCACAAAAGACCCAAAATCTGTACCCACTATGCATTGGCATCCTCCCCCATATGCCTTATCAAATTCTTGCATTACATATATCCATTCCAACCCCATATTAATATTTAAAAGGAATAAAATGACTATTTTTTTGTCTCTAATGGCCCAGGTCCCAAGCGAGTCGACACTAATTTGGCTCGATCGGTGCCAAATGTTACTGCAAGGCAAGAAGTGAGCACCCTCGTGAAGGCAACATATAGAGAAGAGAAGATACGATTTCGATTTTGGCCAACCTCCAAAATCATTGAACTGAAGAATAAGGTAACAGAGGGGCTGCCGTTAAAGGCTGGTACTTTTAACATAAAAGTATGAGGATGACAATCAGGAGTTGATCTTAATGGCCTGTGATGAAGACTTGAAGGAGTGCATGGATATTTGGACTTCACGTGGCAACAACGAAGTCAGATTATTTATTCATAATAAAATTACCACTTCAAAAGCGCAGTGAAAGCGAGAGGGTGAAAAGAAAACAGACATATTAGTGAAATTAATTGCATTAGGATCAATTAGAATTTTAGAAGTAAAGAGTTCTATTTGTATTGATTGTAAATTTTTTTTTTTTTTGGCAATATTGATTGGAATTTGGAGCCAGCAAATGTAGCAAAGGAATTGTATTTTCGTGCAATTATTATGGCCAACTAATCAATTAAGTGTATGTATGTCAAGTGTATTTAAAAATTAAAAAAAAAATGTTGAAATTATTTTTAAAAATTCAATAAAACTAAAAAATTAAGAAAAACAAGAAAGTAGAATTTTATGAAAATTTAATTTTGAACACTGAAAACAAACTAGCTGAATAGTATTAGGGACAATTGTGGTTAATCATTCGTCGAATTATAAGAGAGGAGGAGAAGTCAAAATTTGACCCCATGAACCCCTAATAATTGAAGACCGTTGTCCTTTTTTCGTAATAAAATCGTGGGTTCTAGATTAGAACTCTTCAAAATTGGGGTTCGTTTTTGTTTGGTTTGAGCTTTTAAAAAACAAATTTCAGAAAAATTTTAATTTTTTATTTTCTATATTTTAATATTTTTAATGAATTTTTTTTTTAGATTTTTAGACACACCTAACATAAATACACTTAAAATGTATAATATTCGTGAAAAAAAATATTTAAAAATACACTAAATACCAAAAAAATTAAGAAAATTCAATACTTTTTTTGTATTTTTGTGCATTTATTAATTTTTTAAAAATATTTTTTCACAAATATTTTATTATTTAGATACATCTAAGTAAGGTGCATCTAAAAAAAGTAAAAAAATTGTTTAAAATTTTAAAAATATTCACTAAAAACAAAAAAATATGAAAACAAAAAAGTGAATTTTCAAAAACTAAATTCAGAAAACTGAAACCAAATACACGACTATTAGGGACAATTGGGGTTTAATCATTCGTAGAATTATAAGAGAGGAGGAGCAAAAGTAAAAATTTGACCGCATGAACCCCTAATAATTGAGGACCCTTGTGCGTTTCTAATAAAATCATGGGTTCTAGATTAGAACTCTTCAAAATTAGGGTTCATTTAATAATAGTATTTGGTACAATTTGGGTTTAATCATTCGTCGAATTATAAGAGAGGAGGAGGGAAAGTCAAAATTTGAAGTTAACAATGAAAGTTTTAATAGCAGAGTTAAGTTATGGATTAATGGGTGTTTTTTGTGTGTTGTCAACTCTCTCTCTCTCTCTCTCTCTCTATCTATCTCTCTCTCTGCTGGTTTGTGTTTAACTACTGAAGATGTCAGGTAAAGAAGAAGGTACACGGAAGTTCGACGATTGGAGTTCATCGGTGGATTTTCCAAGAGATGGGTTGTGGTGAGATTTGATCTCTGATGCTAACATCGATCTCCTTATCCCAATCGACCAGTGGCCCTGGTCTCTGACACTTAATTTATCGGGCCTTTTGCAACACATTAATACTACTAATACTCTAGCCGGAAACACCACCTCATTGTCCACTTCGTCTTATCTCTCTCTCCTTTTTCTAGACTGATGGAACTAGATTTTATGTGTTAATTATTATGCTATTAACGAATTCGAAAACTAAAGTAATTCATATGAGGTCACCAAGACCTATAGGCCATGTTTGATTCACAAAATTAATAGTGAAGGTATTAATAATCTAATCAAATTAGTGTGGTATTCACTATCCAATTGGATTAGTAGGATAAATTATCTCCTTGCCCATTATTTAATTGGCATTGGATAAGAAAACATATGAATGTAGGATTACAACTATATTTATCTTTTTTCCGATCTTACCCTCTATCAATGTTTCTTCACAATCTTTACTTTATCAAAATTTCTTCATAAACGTTGTTTTGAAAAAAATTATAAATAAATAAATAAAAGCAAAATAAAAATAGAAAATACAAAGCTATGCTTGATTTGTTTTTTAATTTTTCTTTTTTTGAAAATATAAACTAATTTGATAAAATAAATATCAAAAAATATTTTTAAATTTTTAAAAATTATTTTTAGCCTTCTAAGATATAAAATTATATAAAAATAATAAGTGTTTTAATTTTTAGTCAGGGGTAAAAGAGTTTTTTTTATTTTATTTCCCAACTCAGGATATATAATCTCACCCACCCCTACCCCATTACTAATAATCTTACAAATTTGTTGGATTAATAATTCTGAAACAAAATTTCAAAACAAACACAGGATTATTGGGCCTACGGATTAATAATCTCAATCCCATGTTCTAATCCTATCAATCAAGCATGCTCATATTTTTTTACCTTAAATTTATTTAGAAAATCATTATAATCTTATGTTTTTCATTGATACTACATGTTTTGGCAGTGAATTGGATTGAACAATAGGTGGGAAAATGAAGAAATTTAGCTTAAACTAAACAGGTTTTCTCGGACAGATTTCCTCACCCAGCGCTGCACGTGCGGCGGGGCTTTCCACACATGCGGCCATCCATTTCCAGCACCCAAATTGATTTTGAAATAAAAGCACTTGCCCTCAAGACGTGCCTTGATTTTCCCAAGACGTCGGTTTTGGTCCCTGCGTCGAAACCCCTTATTTCAAATTTCAACTTCAAATAGGTATATCTCCTTCATTTGAACTTCGTTTGAAATGATTCTTGAGCCTAAATTCAAGCCTCAGAAATCTAGGCTGTGTTTGGTTGTGAATTCAAAACGTGATTCTACACGTGAACTCCCGCTTCACGTTTGGATAAGATGTTCAAAAATTGATTCCGCGTGTTAATTCAAATTACATTTTGAAAATCCGTTTGGCAGCTTGTATCTCCACTTTCAACGTTTCTGAAAAGCTTCCATGTCCTTCTCCTCTATCGTCTCTGTTTCATGTGAACCTCATCTGTGTATCAAACCTTGGGGATGACCGGGCGGTAGACCTTGGGGATGACCGGCTGGTAGACCTTGGGGATGACCGGCCGGTTGTCCTCCTCTGAACTAGCATCAATTATTTTATAGAAAGGTGAGGTTCAAAAGGTTCAGAAAGGTGAGATTTTATTTAGATTTTCTATCAATTATTTTAGAAAAAAATTAAAAACGTATTTTACAAGATGTTTGTACAAGCGTAGAAAATAAATTGATCGAAAAATTAATTGACACAAAATAATTGACATAGGTTTATTTTAAAATGACAAAATTATTTGAAAAAAAAAATTATTCAAAAAAATGATTTGAAAAAAAATTAATTGACAAAAAAATGGTATTTTTAATTTTAGTATTTTAAAAATAGTTTGGTTATTATTGTTGATAAAAAATATGGATATCGATAGAAAAATTAATTGGCAGAAAAAAATTGACATCGGTTTATTTTAAAATGAAAAAATTATTTCAAAAAAATAATTATTCAAAAAAATTACAAAAAAAAATAATTGACAAAAAAAATCAATTTTTAATTTCAGTATTTTAAAAATAGTTTGGTTATTATTGTTGATAAAAAAATATAGATATCGATATATCAGTTGTGTGTTTGATGATAAATTATTGGTTTAATTAAGTTTCGAAAACTATTTTCAAAACACATCACCAAACAAATTTTCACATTTCACATGTCACATCAAACTTTCAAAACTTAATTCAAAATACATCTTCAAAACACAATTCAACACTCTATTTAAGAACCATAACCAAACAAATTTTCTACACTCAAATCATAATTCTACAACCCACAAACTCAAAATACAACTCATACTCTCAAATCACATTTACAAAACACAACCAAATGCAGGCCTAGTTTCTAATGGTGGTGGTCTCACATCCAAATTCTAAATGCACAAATAGATATGCCCAAATTAAGGAAGGTTGTTCACTTTCTGTCTACTCATTTCATGCTATTTATTCTCCTAACCCAGTTTCTTTCTGTTTCTTCCTATTTTCCGTGATATGAATTATGACCCATTGAAGACTAATGAGTTTAGAGCCAACATAACTAATTGGTTAAAGAGCAAATTAATAGATTTGTTTATGTGATTAAGAAAAGATTAAGCGAAGTAACTCTGATCAAGAGAATAATTCTATGTTCGATATGTTATGCTATGTAATAATTTTGGTTTTCAGTTCACAAATACTAATTCCTGTTGGAATGTGTCCCACATCACCTGGAGTTGCCCCAACTGTGTTAGTTATAAGGCTCTAGTTTCGTTCTCCTTAATACTTGGGTTTTAAGGAGAAGTGTAGGCTGGGCTTTTCAACTTGGTATCAGACCTTGGTTGGGCCTGTGACTAGTGGGCTATTTGTCCAGCTAGTGTTTGTTGTGGTCTAGGAGAGTGTGTTGGAATGTGTCCCACATCGCCTGGAGTTGCCCCATCTATGCTAGTTATAAGGCTCTAGTTTCCCTCTCCTTAATACCTGGGTTTTAAGGAGAAGTGTGGGTTGGGCTTTTCAACTATTCCTTCTGCTATACTCCCTGTTGGTAACAATGATGCAGGAAATCAGAGTTACCAAATCATCTACAAATGAGAAACTTGATTTGAGGCTCGACTATTTTCAGATATTGCAAAGCGCTAGGTGTCCACCATGACCTCAAGCCCGACAAAATAGTGGTCCTATAGAGAATGGAAGTAATGTGTTAGTGCATGTCAAAGCCACAATGATGTTGTGTTGTCAAAGATAGAAGATACTAGAGAACTATCCAAGATAAAATTTGGAAAAAAAAGGGGGGGGGGGACTCACTTAGTCGGGAGATTCTTGAACAACATTTTCATCTGACTCTTCTAAACGCTACAAGCAAGCTAAAAGGTACGCATGTGTTCTTGAAGTTGAAGTGTTGCTTCCTGCTTATGTTGCTTCCTGCTTATGTTGCTTTCAACTGGTTGAATTGTTCTTATATTATATGAAAGCTGACTAATCCAATACTTGCAGCATCAGAAATCACTTGCAATAATAAAATAAAATAAATAATGAAAAAAAAAATAGTAGCAGCACAGAAATGGAGTATTTCTTATTTGTATTGTTGTTTTTGCAATTAGCAAATCTACTCTAAAGTGCAGATGTAGGACACTTGAGATTGAAGAGTGGCCATCTCGTAAGAGAAACAAGGTAAAGCCAGTAGATGAATCTGTTCCAGGTACAGGAGCAAACAATCTTACTCTTTCCACGAGTCCAAGTCTACTTGATCAACCAAAGCCTCCGTGCTCAACTTCAAAAAGAAAAAGGGCAAATCACTCTGCTATAGAGCGAAAGTGGGTTTTGGACAGTTGAGAGGTCTGGATCATATGCAGGGGCTATCACAATGAACTCTGTGCAAACCGGTAATTTGCAAGAGTTTGGTAAAATGATTCGAAGGAGAATTTATTCATTGGTGTTACTAACAAACAATGTTCAAAAGTTGGGGCTCCTGAATTGGTGTTTCAACCAACTAGACCAAATCCCTCAGTTGCTCATTGCAAGCCTGATGCCATTCTTTCCACACTGCCTCAAACCCCCTCAACAGATCTACTGCTAATAAGAAGTTCAGAAGGCTTTTCAGAGAATGCAATGTTGGGATCTAGTTAGAGAACTGGCATAGCTCCCAAGCGAGTCAAGACTAATCTGGCTCGAGTGGTGCCAAATGTTACTGCAAGGCAAGAAGTGAGCACTCTGATTATGAAGGCAACATATAGAGAAGACATGATAGGATTTCAATTTTCGTCAAACTTCGAAATTATTGAGCTGAAGAATAAGATAACAAAGAGGCTACCGTTAAAGGTTGGTACTTTTAACATAAAGTACGAGGATGACAATCACGAGTTGATCTTAATGGCCGTGATGAAGACTTGCAGGAGTGCATGGATATTTGGACTTCACTTGGCAACAACAAAGTCAGATTATTCATCCATGATAAAATTACCACTTCAAGGATTGCCTGTGAAAGCCGAGGGGTGAAAAGAAAACAGACATATTAGTGAAATTAATTGCCTTAGGATCAATTAGAATTTTAGAAGTAAAGAGTTCTGTTTGTATTGATTAGAATTTTTTTTTTTTTTTTTTTTTTGTGGCAATATTGATTGGAATTTGGAGCCAGTAAATGCAGCAAAGGAATAGTATTTTCATCCAATTATTATGGCCAACTAATAAGTCAAGTTTTTTTTTTTTTTCTTCTACTTCTTTTCTTTAAATTAATAATTTTTACCGATTCTTCAATTAAAGAGTTGAAGTAAACTCCATGGTGGTATGGTGAATGGAATGACGAGCTCATTCTCTTCCACTGTTTAGTTGTTAACATAGAATGATGTAGGAAGCAAATAATAATTATCATTTCCATATTTGATTATACCTAATTTAACTGTTAGAATGGATGGAGTTTGTCATTGGTCAAATCTTTACACTATGTTTGGATTTTGAGTGATTTGGAGAGAAAAGAAAAGAAATTGAGAGATGTGTATATTTCTTATTTGTTTAGATACCTTAAGTGGAGAGAAATAGGGAGCAATGAAAAGAAACGGAGAGAAACTTATTTCTCTTATAAGCGTAACGCCTCAAAATAATAACATTAAAACCCATCAATTTAGACATGCATTGATATAAAAGATAAATATTCTTCTATTCATCAGAGTAGTTCATTACAATGAGTATTACATGTTAACAACAAAAGCAAATGCCCCACTTCTGACTTTCAAGTTAACACTTGGTTACAAAAAGAGTACTAACTCAAATATACATTAATCCCTTGGCTTGAATTTACATGTAATACATCCAAAAGATAACAAAACGACAAAAGTCTATCTGCCTCTAGCCTCCCAAGCTATGTCCTCGGAGGTGGCATGCTACCTGTACCTGAAAATGATGTCCCATAAAGGGTGAGCCACAGCCCAGTAGAAATACACTAAACCAGCTATGAACAATGACTAAAAGATTAGCAGTTAATAGATGGTCAACACAGATGCATCCACATATATCACATTCCGGTTTCATGACATTAAGTCCATGTTACATTTCATTCCCCATTTCTTTTTCAACTTTGAGTTTGAAAACAAGGCTCAACACCTAGCCAAATAACTTAATGAGATTAAGACTTATCTTTAAAACACTTTCGAAATTCATGATGGATACACATTTTAATGTTGTATCGATAACACATAAACCATTTCCACACTTTCTGAAAGATACACATTTTAGGTCTTTGTATCAACATAACATAGAATTACTTCTATACTTCACAATTGATAACGATATACATTTTAGTGCTATATCAAATCAATTCAAACGCTTCCATAATCAACACTTAATACACATTGTAGTGTCGTATCAATGTCACACAAAATCCGGTTTAGAGGTCCATCCCCTATCTTCCCCTAAACCGTAGTACATCCCTATCTCCTCCCACACAACACATGTATATAAACATAGATCATATACAATCAATCAATACATAAAGTTAATGTATTATTCCAGTCACTATATTCGATAGCATACTCAATCGATTAGTTTTAGTTTGCCTAATCATCATGCATTGTCTACAACAATCAAGACTATCCTCCACTGATAGCCCAAAGCAGTTATTTCTAAACAGAAAATATATTATCAACATTCCAACTAGGTGAGCGATAAAGAAATCTATCTACACCCTTTAATCCCAAACAATTCCAATTTCAAAGTTCTCACTTCAATTCTTCATTTCTCCAAATTAATTTAACTATGTAATTAGGGCATTTTTCCCATAAGTTACATAACAACCCTAAGGTTCCATTTTCATCCATAATCCATCATTTAACTCATTTCTCTATGCCAAACATGCATATTGGTTTATTATAAATAAAACTCCATCTTTAAAAAATTACACAAAAGACCCAAACTTTTTCAAAATTACCCAATAACCCCCAACGTCTCAAAACGCTAAAATTCGAAGTCGAAGCTCATAAAGAGGCGTAGGATATCCCTAGCTCGAAGCTTGAGCTCAAACGGAGATGAAGATCAAAAACCAACGTGCTCCAAATCCCAAGTTTTTTCAGATTAAAACGAAGCCCTCAACCCACTCTATCTTTTTAACAAAGGACTAAGGATAGAAACTCACTCTAGATAGATCAAACCATAGAGAGAATACAAGTATATAGAGAGAGAGAGAGAGTCGGATCTAGGGTTTGATAGAAAAAGAGAGATGAAAAAGTGATGTTTAATCCGCTGCTGCGATCTGATATATAACAGGCTCGCTCGAGCGAAGGATTGGTCGCTCGAGCGACCAGACACAAAGAATACTCGCTCGAGCGAAGAAAGTCTCGCTCGAGCCAACAACTCGAAGCTTCAGGTCTGCAACCCAGAAGCACGCTCGAGCGACAGAATGCTCGCTCGAGCGAGGAAACTCAAAACATACACCTCGCTCGCTCGAGCGAAGGAAAGCTCGCTCGAGCCAAGAAACACAGCTCTCAGGTCAAAATGAGACGCAGACGCATGCTCGAGCGCAAGACTTCGCTCGAGCCACCACACACAAACTCTACTCTAGCTCGGCGAAGGAACAACGGCTCGGCGAAGGACCAAAACAAAGAGCTCGCTCGAGCAACAAACTGCTCGCTCGAGCGAAGGACCAAAATTCTGGGCAGCAACCTTTTGTACCCAAACACAACCAACCTGTAACAAACCTGCCCAACACATCCTATAACTCAAATACAAAGTATGACAGGACGTAAACAAGATTTAAACAACTGCTAACATCCACGAACACAAGTCCGGATCACTGTACAACAAGGGGTAAAACCCGGGATCGCTATAATAACCCTTATTTTCAATCTTCCCAAAAGTGGAGAGATTGGAAGAGAAAAGAAACCAACAAATTCTTATATTTTCATAACACCAAATTTGTCCCTGTAAAAATAAAAGAAATAAAATGATTGACAATATATAAAAAGGTTATTTTGGTAATATAACATAAAATAATTTCTTTTATTTTCTCTTATGAAATATAACCAAACAAGAAGAAGAGAAATGACAATCATTTTTTTTCTTTTATTTCTTACTTATCCAGATAAGAATGAGAGAAATCACAATCATTTTTTTTTTTGTTACTTTTCTCTTATAACTTAAATAATCATTTCTTTTCTTTTTTCTCTTACGTTCCCAAACATAGTGTTAATGTTCTATTATAATCAGCCTAGGGGGCTTGGCCTTGATCTTACGATTTGGAGTGGAAAAGTTGGTAATTGATTAGGCTATCTAGTCCATTAACCATTTAAAGACTTCTAATCAATGTAGCGTTTTCTAATTAAAAAGAACAAGAATAATTACAACCAAAAAAAAATGTCAAGGTTTGATTCTTATAACAAAATAAATTATAAATTTTTAATTTTATCAATTTAAATCTTGATTTTTTGATTTGTTTCTAATATAAACTATTTGTCTATTTTTGTTAACTAAAACTAACAAAGAAAAAAAAAATAGGAGAATTTTTTTTTAAGGTCTCTGTTATTAAGATTGTATAGGATAAAAGACATGGAATATTTGCATAATGGTTGGGATCCCTCAACATTTTTTCAGAGAAATTTTGATTTGGAGAAATTTCAAAACACAGATCTGTGTTTTGAAATTTCTTTGGTTTGCTCAATTTCTTTGATTTTTTCTATGTTTTGAAATTTTCCCTAGCATTTAAAATTTCTCTAACAACATTGGACTTCAGATTTGTGTGTGATAGCCAGAGAAATTTGCAAAAATGAAATTTCTCTTGCATGTTAATTTTCTCTGAAATTTTTCTAGCATTAAGATATCCCCTTCACAAGGGAAATTTCTCTGAAATTTCCCTTGTGCCTGTTGATTTTCTTTGGGATAAATTTCTCTATGTGATGGCCAAAGAAATTTGATTTTCTTCTCCTTATCATATTGATTTTCTCTACTCAAATCACACATTCCCCTTGTGATTTTCCCTGGCCAAATTAACTCGAAATCAATAAACAATAATGATTCCCAAAAGGGAGTCTGAATCGAAGTTTCACACAACACAATCCCATTGTGATATGAAGATGAAGATCTAATTGTAGTAAAATGAATACAATAATAATAATAATAATAATAATAATAATAATAATAATAATAAAGTAGAAGTAGGAAGGAAAGAAAAAACACACAGAAATGAAGGAAAGGAAGGGAGTTGGGAGATAAAATTACGTGCAATCCTGCCATTCCATGATAGGGGAAAAGGGTTTGAAGATTGAAAAACAAGAAGATAAAGTCCTCTTGTTCTTCTTCTTGTTGTTGTGGGTCCCATGTGGAAGTGGGTATCGAAATTCGACGAAGATCTAGCCGATGACTGATGAGCTTCTGGAATTGAGAAGAAGGGAATGGTGGTGGTGATCAAAGATGAAGACTTCATATGTGCATCTTCTTCTTCTTTTCAAATTCAATAGGTGGTTATAGGAAGGGTGGTGAGAGCGATCCAATTGAAGAAGCAAAAGGACTCGGCGTCGGAGTAGGAGCATCTGATGTTGTAGACGAGCTCGAAGGTGACGGTGGAGGAGGAGATTCACATCTTATTTAGGGTTCACTACATGTAGATGTCACGGTGGACGATATTGGAGATGTGGTGGATTGCTGCAAAGTAGAGAGAGAGAGAATCGATTTGAAGAGAGAGAGAAAAGAGAGAATGAGAGAGTAGGTATGGGTGTGGGTGTGAGGACCTTAGGCTATAAAAATAAATATTGTAGATCTCTTTTATTATCAAAAGTTAACTAGGGATGTTAGACTAATTATCTTAAAAAAATATTACTTTAGTCATTAAACTCAATACAAGCATACGTAAAACGTTTAAAATATTCATTTTTATTGAGTTTAACGATTAAAATACTCATTTTTTTTGTCGACTTTATTTAACAAAAATAGGTCAATGGTTGATTGAAAAACAAAAATTAAAATTTCAATGTTTAAATTAACAAAATTAAAAACTCAGGATTTATCTTGTTACAAAGGTCAATCCCTGAGATTTATTTATTTATTTATTTATTTATTTGTAATTTCCCCTAAAACAAATTTGATTCTTGATCATTCAAAAAAAAATTATTTTTTATTTTTTTATAACAAATTGAATAAGTTATCACAGTAGGATCGATTAATTTTTTTTTAAGGACATATATAAATAATTTTACAAAAACAAATAATTTAAATTATCAAAATAACTATAAACCTAAATAACAAACTCAAATTGAGTCTAGATAACTGGATGGGAGGGAAGCACAGCTCAACACATGACTAGTAAGTCAGTCCTTCTACGTCTAAAATTAGAAAACTAGCTTTCTAGACATCGATGCCATTACATTACCATAAAGCAATCCCAATTGGTCCAAAATTAGAAAACTGAAAATAATAATAATTGTTAGTATATTTTCAAGAAAGGAATCCTAATTTTATTGAAACCAATAAGGGTTTTCTTTTCCTATAGGTGACCTATATATGTGTGTGTTTTTATGTGTCTCCAAACTAATCAAAGGCAAACAGTTGTTCGATGCAAGAAAAAAAAAAGATTGGAGTGTTGAAGAAATAAAGAAACAAGATGACCGACAAGAGGTTCTTAACACTTAGAGATGTGAATTTTATTGAGGTTAATTCTAGTTGTTCTCCATTTGAGTGCTTGATACAAATTTCAAAAGTTGCAGAGAAAAAATTAGAGGAAGAAAACTTGATTAAAAAGACATCCATGGCAAAGGAGGCCGATCCTGGTCCTGGTTCTAGCTTAGAAGAGTACTTTAAAATTAAAATTCAAACGTTTATCTCCAAGGAGGAGATGAAAGCGAAGATGAAGAGAGAAAACTTGAAAAAAATGATTGAAAAGCTTCTCAAGAATTACATTAGCAGTTGATAATTTGCCCAAGGAAGAGAAGATGGAGAGAGAAAAGTGGCTCAAGAGGCATCACAGAGGAAAACCCAAGAACAAGAAGAGATATGAGAGTGAAGAGAGCGAAGATCAAGAAAACCCAATCCAATCAAGAAGAAGAAGAAGATGAGTAGTAATATGGGAATTGACAATGTTTCATACCCACCACCGAACTTCCTTCGAATTTAAGGAAAAAATCAACAACTTGAATGGTTCTAAATTGAAGTTGTTGATACGTAAGAGGGTGACCGCAAACCGATGTAAGTCATACTCACAATCATATATCAATGCCTTGAATGGCATCAAAGTAGATTTCTAAGTGATGAAGAGAAGAAGCATCTAGACTCACATCTTTGGAACGAATGTGGTAGAGATACCAGTGAAGCTAATCCAACCTGATTCGTGCCAAGAATGCGATGTAACGTTCAAGAAATGGGATATGAAGAAAGAAAGAGGCAAAACTAGCTCAATGTATGTGTTTAGTAAAGAATGGAATGAAATTAAGAGGAGGAATGGAATAGAACAAGTTATGCTGGTGCAAGTTTGGTCGTTTCGTGGATCGGGTGATGAACTATGCTTTGCTCTTGTTATAGTTGAAGAGGGTGGCGATGGCAACAGAAGCAGTGCAAGTCAAAGTGGAGAAAAAAATACACCAAGCACTTCCCAGTCTCACCATCAAGAAGATTAGTGTTTCTTAAATTTTTAATTTTTTAATTTTTTAATTCTACTTTAGAACTTGCTGCAATTTGTCTTTCTGCAGATTTTGGGTATTTGCTTATCAGTGTAACTAACAAATTCATAAGATCACGAAAAATGTTTCATGAAAACCGTTATGAAATCATGCCAATCAACCAGCCATCAATCGGCCGATAGATCAAGCACGGCTTCAAGACGAATTTCGTGAATCTAACATTGCTATTTACATATAGAATTTTTATACGTAAAATTTTATTAAATTATGTGAGAGTGGTATTCTTTAAATTTTAAGTCAAATGGTAGTATTTTAATTTGAACTGAAACATCATATAAAATTTGTATGAAAAAACTGTTGTATACAATTATCCTTAGAATAAATCTCAGTTTTAAATAATAAAAAAAAAAAGAAATAATTTATTTTTAAAAAATTTGTCTTAAAAAATTTGTTTTAAATAATAGATCAAGCATGGTTAATCCTCAAAGACTTTGTCTTAGACCGCGCAACATTGATCCACTTTCTAAAAGCAGGGGACTAGAGCCTTTGGCATTATCCTAGGCTCTTTATCATATTGCGCAGCAATCATGAATGTTTCCCTCTCAATCACCCAGTGATGACATGGAAAATTTTCACATTCGCTACCATGCAACTAAGAATGTAGAGTATTCTTTTCTAATGGAGTAATCCATTATTAGGCACATCGCTCCCACTATCCCTAGGATATTGGAAATTTCTTTCCATTCTCAACTAGGCTACATAGAGCACTATGCTTAGAATTCTCTATCTTATAGAGTTCCAAAACTCTATTCACGTCACATTTACTAAGAAAACTTTATGTTACTTAGTTACACTCCCACAAAGCTGTTTATCTATAAGCATATGACCTGGAGGGTTTACATGACTGCATACAATAATGCGCCACACGACCTTAAGCGTTTACAAGACAACATACAATAATGCGCCATAGAACCCTAGGTCTTAACTTCGCAACCTTATGAGAAGTAAAATAAAGATAAGCTACTTAACGATTACAGATCACCCATAGATGACTCTCCGTTAACCCATTACTAAAATGGAGTATAAAATCTGATATGGAGGGCACTTAGGGATATAGGCAACAAACTAGTGCAATTCCCAATTGGGAAACATTTTGCGCCATCATCCACCTTACATAAACAATACTTAATTCCTTATCTCTACTACACCATTGTGTTGCTGAGTACTAGGAATAATCGATTTTCTAAGCATCCATCTCTCTTCATAGAGCTTTCAAAAAAAAAAAAAAAACTCAAATAAATACTTGCCACCTTGGTCAAAACTAAAAGCACAAAAGCTCTTATCTAATTGATCTCAACCTCACGTGTGCAATGTCAAAAATCATCTCAAAACTTTTGACTTGTGGGAGATCAAATAGTCTTGACTCAGATGCATATCGTAATCTATAAATGTGTCGAGATTGAGGATCTCTATCATACCCTTACACATATCCAGTCACAAATATCATAGTGGACTAAATGAGCCGATACAAATGCCCTTCTGTGGCTTTCCTACTTGTGCGCAACCATTGCGAACAAATTACACGTTCACATGAGAGCATGATGTCACAAGTGAGTGGGCCCGAGAGTGCCTACTTAAACCATCCATGTCATCTTCGTATTAATGTGATTAAGTATTATAAGCCACCGGTTCATGACCAAAGTCATAAACTAATTCCAATCATCATGGTATATGAGTTCTCAAAGACAAGTGTAAAGGTTTAGGCCCAACTAGGTGATTCACAACTAATTCATGATCACTAGATCATAAAGGGATGTCATGGAGATATCAAGTGCATCTAAGTAGCAAATTTAACTAGTAAGTGCTAATCCCATGCACCTTCAAGTCAATTTTATTCTCCGTACACTTTACTGTATCAAGTTGAAACATGACGATACTCCTCTTGCCATATCTGTTTCTTGCTTCATAGTTAGTTGCAATTAATTCTACTATCCATAAGAAGGAGAGAATAAGCTATCAATCTATGACAACTCCTGACGTAACTTAAGCGCAAATTAGGCTAAAGAGTCTAATTCAACACAATGCTCTCATGAGTGATGCGTCAAATTCTCAGAGTCATAACAACCTTGTCTGCTTTGACCTTTTCATTACTATGCTACAACTTTTGCGCTTAGTGGTAAATGTTATTCAAAAGCGTTAGCCTAGCTAAGGAATCATATAAAGAAGCACCTCCTCATGTCTCACACTCAAGTGTGGAAACAGTAAGTGTCTATACTTAGACAAGTTGGTAATGCTAATAGATTTTGCAGCCACTTGGCGCTAATCTTTTCACTTAGTGTTAATAGATTTTTGCAGCCACTTGGCACTAATCTTTTCACTTAGTGTTAATAGATTTTGCTGCTACTAAGCGCTAATCTTTTAACTTCAAGTGATACTTTAATGCACACTATTATAGTGTGTGAAATTTTGCTCCATCCACTCCCAACAGTTGGGTAGAGAGCAAAACACTGGTCATACTGGCTACTCGTCTTACACTTAATTACTAATTCATTTAAGCTTGCATTTCTTGGATGTCGTGAGTCTTTAATGTTACTACATCCAATGATACAACATTATTACAAATCAAATTATAAAGTCAATCCACGCAGCTCAATAGTCAAGATCATATACAGATCTATTGAGGGCTTACTAATTTTACAACTCCAAAACTCGCCAATCAAAACTACGTAGCATGCCGCTAACCATAGCGCACACATCAATTTTTATTGTGCCAAACAAGGCAACAAAACCACGGTGACTTTGAGTCATGTTTCCTTACTTTGGCTCAATTAAGGTCTGGCCTAAAGTCTCCAAGACTTTTTTCTCATCTAAAGAATATAATTGCATTGTTCACGTTTGAACATCTTTACGAAGTCTAGGTCAACCAAATTAACTTCCATAAGCTAAGTCAATTTAGAGAGAAATTCGGATTGGGATTAATTTGATTAGAATAATATAATTTTGCTGCAAAAATCTAAATTAAATAGTGACAATATTACACAAGTCGCAAGATCGAAAATCCGCTATGCTCGTAATCATCTCTTGTGCCACAAGTGACAATTATCCAAAATTTAATTTAATTCATGGGCAAAATATTAGTTTTCGGGAGTAAATCCACAAAGATATCTCTCAACCGAACAACCTCCCACTAACTATGGCATTTCTAAAGCATGATAAAATATTCTAATTCCATACAATAGCATCTTAATATAGATTCACAATCAACTCATGCTATGTTACATTTAATAATGGAATTTAAATAAATAAATAAAATTAATCATGCTATTCTAATCACAACATATTAGAAACTCTAGGCAAAAAACAACAATATGCTGTGTTTAATATTCAAATTATGCCATAAAAGAAAGTACATCACTTCTGAAATTTTCTAAAATTTTTTGGAATTTTAAATAATTAATAAATACACATAAAATCAAAAATAAATATTCCAAAATCTAGAAAAATGTAAAAATCATACCAGTAAATAGTAAATCATTGCAATAGTCTACTGTAAAAATTTCAGCCTTAAAAACTTTCATGCAACCCCAGAAGCATTTTAAAGAAGAAATAATGAATTATTATTTTAGGAAAATTATTTTTTATTTTCATAAAAATTGAAAATTTTACAATAGAAAAAAAAAATTTAATTCTAAGTCCAACAGTACCAACCACGCTCAAATCAAAGCAATAACAAATTATTTATGACCATTTAACGCGATTCAGGATTTAAGGGAAAAACAAATAGCGCCTTAACATCTAGTTGCCAAGCCGGCGCAGAAAAACGGAGTGACTCGGCAGGCACAGCACACGGCGTGCGCGTGGCAGCGTACATGGCGCGGCTCAGCAAAGACAAACAAGACGCATGTGGAAAAGACGCGAAAAGCGCACCTGGAGCGTGCAGAAAGCGCACCTGGAGCGTGCGACTAATGGTGATGCGTGGCATGCACGTGATGGTGCATGGAAACACGTGGGAAGCACGTGGCCCGTTGCTGACAACGTCATATGGCGCGTGCGGCTCACGCACCGCCTTCCGGGGTGTTTTCTGGTCCAATTTTGGTACTGCCAGACTCCATTTTTCAAAATAAAAATATTGGTGGACTCGAAAATGGCATTAAACAAACACAAATAATGGAGTGTTGCACACTCTCTCTCTCTCTCTAATGAGGGTGGAAGTGCAGAAACTCTGCACTTCATCTTCTTCCTTAAGCCACCAAAAACACAAAACGGACCCAAATTAGGGTTTGCTTTTTCTTATCAACTGTAAGTCGGAATCAGACCCATAATATACTATTTTGAAGATATCAAAACAAGGATTCCAAATATATAGTATTCATAACATAAAAACAAAGCATGTAAAACTAGCATGCAATCAAAGTTACGAAAAATTAAATATGAATCTCCATTTTTCTCAAAATCTAACCGTTGGATTTTCATGAAACTTTGCAGATATATTCTACATGAAATATCCTACAACATATGTAAATTTCAGGTTGATCGGAGAAAGTTTGAAAAAATATTAATTTTCATGCATATATCATGTGTATATATATAATTATATAAATATTTTAATGCACAAAAAAAAGTATGAAAATACCCATTTATTGCTCTGATACCAATGTAAGATACAGATAACACAGCCGGTAAAAGAATTCAAATTCATACCTTGTGTAAAAGAATTCAGAACAAAGAACCTTGTGAGTAAATCACGTACTCGTCAATCACGAACTATGAACTCCCAAAGAATGGAGTGATACCACGCAGAGTATCACCCTCTCTACTCACAGTGCAAAGGCTTGATCGTTTTTCATGTGGGAGAGAGTTAGAGAGAGAGTATGGGAAAATCAACATAACATATCTGATATCTATTAAATAGATTAGATATTTAATCTCACATCCTTATCTCCTAATAGGATAAGGTAGATTGGATAGAGATAATGGGTTATCCTAACAAGATAAATAGAAATTCAAATTACATGAGTAATTTAAATGGGCCATGGGTCATGCCACATGGGCGCCCAAATCCGGGTCCAATACCCGGCCCAATTTCCAACAATTTATTTTTATAGAATCAAGTTCATTGCTATAAGCTAGAAAGCCAAATAAAATGATGCCATCAAATTAATTAGTATTATTTGTTTAACTGCTCAATCAAAATTCATGCATGCTCTTTCTTTTTTTTTGCAAGAGCACAAAATTGATTATTTTTATTGAACCAGAGAAAAATGAATAAGTACATAATACATCTTGATCGAAAGGCTTATCAAGCCGACATGTGCAAAATACAATGAATCACAAGCCAAGAAGCATAGTCTTCAAGATGCTATCAAAAGTATGAATCCAAAACATTATGCCAAACGCATCTAGGCGTCACCGCCGTCCTGCTCATCACCTACATATATATAGAGAGGGTGAGCTTGGATACTCAGTGAATGATATAATCAATAAAGGGGTTTGCATGAATGATATCCGAGATCTTTGTCAAGCCAAAACACATCAAATCTTGTACAAAATCAAAGGACAAATCAAGTTCGTCTAAAAATCTTTCAAGTCTCAAGGATGCTTACTAGCATCAATAATACAAGGGATGACACATCAAATATTTTTCAAAATATTAACAAAAACTATTGATGAATGCCAAGTTGGAGGAGCAAAATAGAGACGGATAGAGAGAGAAGGGAAGAAGAATGTGGGTCCATCTCTTTATATAATTCATTTTATATCATTAGGGGTGAATTGAGAGTGTTCAATTAGTGCTATCAAACATTTTTCAATACACCACCGAGGGTGGTGGTCAAATAAAGAATGCATTTCTCTCCATAGGGGGTGCAAAAAATAGTTGATTTTCTAGCTGGCTCTCTTTGAGACCTCGCACTATACTCCGTTCGACCTTGGGTTCTTTTGTGGTGTGTGGCTAAGCTCTATTGGTGCCTCGGTAGTGAGGGCCTTGCTATGGGTTTAATAAAATCTAATTGGCAACCGACTACTCTGAAATCAAGGCCCACGATGCAAAGTGACAACGCCACATATCATCTTTTTCTGTTTTTCAATCGAGTAATGTTAGAGATTTCAAAGTTTTTATCAAATTTTCTACTAAATATCTCACATGGGTATGGGACCTATATGAAACCTACATAGTGTAAGTCTCTTACCTATTTAAGACATTTAATAAAAAAAATTGATAAAATTTTTAGGTTGACTAACATTTTGCTTGTCAATATAATTTATGGGAAAACACTGCTGAGTCAGCTTGCCATCGGTCATCCATTTCGTTGGCGCCTGCGCGGCGAAAATGGGGTTTGGCCCTATGAACCCCTTATAATTTAGGACCCTTGTGTTGTTCTAATAAAATCGTGGGTTCTAAATTTGAACCCTTCAAAATTGGGGTTCATTTAATAATAGTACTAGGTACAATTGAGGTTCAATAGTCGAATTATAAGAGAGGGGGGAGGAAGGAAAGTCAAAATTTGAAGTTAACAGTGAGACAGTTTTAATAGCAGAGTTAAGTTATGGAATTAATGGGTGTTTTTTGTGTGTTGTAGACGCTCTCTATGCTGGTTTGTGTTTAACCATTGAAGATGTCAGGTGAATAAGAAGATTTAATGTCGAAGTTCTTCAATTGGTTGTCGTCGTTGGATTCTCCAACAGACGAGCTTTTAGGAGATTTGATCTCTGATGCTAACATCAATCCCTGCAGCCCCATCGTCCCTTTTACGTCTCTCCACCAATATCAACTGCCCTCGTCTCCAAAATGTAATTTATCAGATACTACTACTACTATCTCGTTGTCTACTTCCACTTGTCTCTCTCTCTCTCTCTCCTCGCTAAATGTAAGTATTTTTAATGAAATTTTTTCAATTAATTTTTCTAGACTGATGGAATTATATTTTATGCGTTCATTATATGTTATTAACAAATTCGAATACTAAAGTAATTCACATGAGGTTTATTTTGAATTTTTCAAAATTCACCAATACCTATATTTTATGTTTAATTAATTTTATTTTCTCTAAGAGATATTAAAATAAAGAGAGAACTTTTTAGATAAAATACATACATTGTTGGAAGGTAATAAAAATATAAGTAAATAATTAATGATAAATGGAGAGTAAATAAATAGAGAAAGAATTTGAGGGAGAAAAAGGGAAAGTTTTACCATATGTGGAGAGAGAGAGAGAGGGGGTTAAACCATTATACCTATATACTAGTTTATATTTTGACGTTGGGTTAATAATTTATATTGTTGATGTAATAGAAGCAGGGAAAAGTTAAAATTATATTTGTTTTATGTAATAGTAAGGAAAAGCAATTTTAATGCATTAATTAAGGCGTATTTTGATAAATGACCTTTTTTTAAAGCTTATTGGCTTATTATAAAAAAAACATGTAAAAAGTAGAGTTATGATGTGTCTTAAATAAGTTAATATACCAATAAGTTAGCTTCTTTTTTTCTTTTCTTTTTTTGTCTTTCCAAAAGAGGCTAAGTAGCACGATAGGCACATTCTCATGATAATTTTCAAAAAAAAAAAATGAAAGACACAATATAGTTGAGACATTTTTAAAATTTATATTTTATTAATTTACCTTTCACTTTTGAATTTAATTTAAATTTCACTTTGATCTCTTATCTTCTAATTATAACAATTAGGTCCTTAAATTTCAACCCATTTTTTAGTGTGGATCTCCTATTAGCCCATCATTTAAAATTTGAGTAAAAATTTAACTTAAAAGGGCCAAAGTAGAATTTGACTAAAGTTTGAGGGTGAAGTGCAATTTTCATGTCAATTTTTTCCTCTTATATTCCTAAAATGAACTCACATAGCCCCCATGAGTACTTTTTCCATTCAAATTTGTAACGATGAGTGACTCATAAGTCATGATCACTTAAAAAAATGGGTTGAAGTATGATGACTTACTTGTTGCGATTAGAAGATGAGAGATCAAAATAAAATTCAAATGAAAGTTTAAGAGTGAAAAGTGTAACTTACTCTTTATTTTATTTCAATTAGCATGTGAATTATTTATTAAAAGGTAATTAAAAAAATTAACACTAATTAAAATTAAGAAGTCATATATCATAACATAAATATCAAGATATTATTTACGTAACAATTGCATTATAAAAAATGAAAAATAATTGTAGAACATTAAAATACACATGGCACATAAGGAAAGAGTGAAATGTATCCGAATGTTTGTCATGTATCTTGTATATCATATTGCATGTCGTACAAATATGTGTATTATAAGTTACAATCAAGATGGAATAAGTACAACGAAATTGAGAGTGATTAAGAAACAGTTTTTTTTTTTTTTTGAATTCAGTAGTAGATTTATCTCCTCTCTCTCTCTCTCTCTCTCTCTCTCTCTCTCTCTTAGCAAGAATATAATTCATTTAATCATCAAAGATATCTCTTCTGCACGGACCCAACAAAGCAAGAGCAGTCAAAGAACATATTGAAACAAACATAGACAAATATGAAAGCTATTGTTCTTTGCCGTTTCAAATATAGCATAGATTATTGTTAACTTTCATTTATCTTAGTCTAGAATGTTTCAAAAAAGAAAAAAAGAATGATATTGAGTAAAATTCTTTGGAATGTCACGTTGTTCTAATATGGCTAGAATTGTCAACTTCATAGGCTATCACCAATGATGGTCATGTTGCTTATTTAATTCATTCTAGAGGTTCATTCAATCACTCACAAGTTGAAAATTTCAATAATCACAGACATATCTGATTTGGAGTCCAAAAGCCTAGAATTACAAATGCTTGGTGATGAAGCATAGCTGGTTTGCTTGAAACTCTCAATAATGAAAGAGGTGCTTCTTGACTTAGCAAAATGTCCGTCTCGAAAATTAAAATTATTCGCAAGAGATGAAACTTTGAAATATCTGACAACCGCCAAGCTATCCAAGCCAGCGTGGAAAAACGGCGCGGCTCGGCAGGCACAGTGCATGGCGTGTGCGTGGCAGCGCACATGGTGCGGCTCAAAGCAGCACAGCTCAGCACGCACGTGGGAAAGACACAAGTCGAGTGTGCAGAAAGCGTGCTTGGAGCGTGCGGCTAATGGTGAAGCGTGCGGATAATGGTGATGCGTGGCGCGCATGTGATGGCGCATGGAAACACGTGGGAAGCACGTGACCCGCCGTTGACAGCGTCATCTGGCGTGTGCGGCTTATGCACCGCCTTCTGGGGTGTTTTCTGGTTCAATTTTGGTACTACCTGACTCCATTTTCCGAAATAAAAATATTGGTGGACTCAAAATGGCATTAAACAAACACAAATAATGGAGTGTTGCACACTCTCTCTCTAATGAGGGTGGAAGTGCAGAAACTCTGCATTTCATCTTCTTTCTTAAGCCACTAAAAACACAAAACGGACCCAAATTATGGTTTGTTTTTTCTTATCAACCGTAAGTCAGAATCAGGCCCATAATATACCATTTTGAAGGTATCAAAACAAGGATTCCAAATATATAATTTTCATAATATAAAAACAAAGCATGTAAAACTAGCATGCAAAACTAGCATGCAATCAAAGTTACAAAAAATTAAATATGAATCTCTATTTTTCTCAAAATCCGACCGTTGGATTTTCATGAAACTTTGCAGTTATATTCTACATGAAATATACTACAGCATATGTAAATTTCAGGTTGATCGGAGAAAGTTCGAAAAAATATTAATTTTTCATGCATATATCATGTGTATATATATAATTATATACATATTTTAATGCACAAAAAAAAGCACGAAAATACCCATTTATTGCTCTGATACCAATGTAAGATACAGATAACAATGCAGGTAAAAGAATTCAAATTCATACCTTGTGTAAAAGAATTCAGAACAAAGAACCTTGTGAGTAAATCACGTACTCGACAATCACGAACTATGAACTCCCAGCAATGGAGTGATACCACAGTGTGAGTATCACCCTCTCTAGTCACAGTGCAAAGGCTTGATCGTTTTTCATGTGGGAGAGAGTTAGAGAGAGAGTATGGGAAAAAATGTTATGGGTAAATCAACATAGCGTATCTGATATCTATTAAATAGATCAGATATTTAATCTCACATCCCTATCTCCTAATAGGATAAGACAGATTGGATGGAGATAATGGGTTATCCTAACAGGATAAATAGAAATTCAAATTACATGAGTAATTTAAATGGGCCATGGGTCATGCCACATGGGCGCCCAAATCCGGGTCCAATGCCCAGCCCAATTTCCAACAATTTATTTTTATAGAATCGACTTCATTGCTATAAGCTAGAAAGCCAAATAAAATGATGCCATCAAATTAATTAGTCTTATTTGTTTAATTGCTCAATCAAAATTCATGCATGCTCTTTCTTTTTTTTTTGCAAGAGCACAAAATTTATTATTTTTATTGAACTAGAGAAAAATAAATAAATAAAAAGGATAGAAAAGGCACAAGGTGCTCTGTTTGTAAATTTCTCAATTTTTTTATTTTAATCATATCTTGATTTCAACATGATTCTATGGCTGAAAGTGCATTGAAATTGAAAGACAAGGAATTTTTTTTTAAAACAATCATATGGTATGACCCGCATAATTTCTCTATTCTTTTTTTAGCTTGAAACTAATATTTTTTAAAGTTATTCTATGTCTCAATCGCATGGCGATAGTGCCCTCGAAGAATTGTAATTAGTAAATACAATGAGGTTCACCATTTAGTGCCGTGATCATGGGAAGACAACATGAGAGCATGAAATTTTGTTATTGAATTGTGGCATGGCGATGCGAGTAATGAATAATTTTCTAATATTTTCTCATTTTCAAGTATTCCGAGGGTCTTAATATCATCTTGCAGCTATCTCAGAATTTGCTATATATAGTCTAATACTACTGGATTTCTCTTGATAACAGTCATAAATATTTAGCAAAACTCTTAGTACTCTTCCTTTATGTAAGAGATAATAAGCTAAATAATATATAATAGCTGAAAAAATTCTTCGAAACTGCTAATAATATACAACAAAAAAAATTTTTTATCAAATTTGAGTTATCCAATAGAAGATGATTTACTAATACAGAAAACATTGGAAGCAGAATTAGATTTGTGACATTGAAGCTTGGAAACTACCTCTTTTCAAGTCTAAATGTACAAGCAAGTAATGCAGAAAAAGAAAAAAAAAAAAAAGAAGAGAGAGAGAGAGAGAGAGAGAGAGAGAACTTCAAGCTTTGACTATCTCCAAGGAAGCAAATTGGGAGGCCTCAGCCTCAGGAGCTGCAGAGCCCCTGAAGAGCAAGATGGCAAGGCTTCCAATGCAGAAATAGATGAAACAACCATAGCAGTGAGTCACAAAAGACCCAAAATCTGTACCCACTATGCATTGGCATCCTCCCCCATATGCCTTATCAAATTCTTGCATTACATATATCCATTCCAACCCCATATTAATATTTAAAAGGAATAAAATGACTATTTTTTTGTCTCTAAGGGCCCAGGTCCCAAGCGAGTCGACACTAATTTGGCTCGATCGGTGCCAAATGTTACTGCAAGGCAAGAAGTGAGCACCCTCGTGAAGGCAACATATAGAGAAGAGAAGATACGATTTCGATTTTGGCCAACCTCCAAAATCATTGAACTGGAGAATAAGGTAACAGAGGGGCTGCCGTTAAAGGCTGGTACTTTTAACATAAAAGTATGAGGATGACAATCAGGAGTTGATCTTAATGGCCTGTGATGAAGACTTGAAGGAGTGCATGGATATTTGGACTTCACGTGGCAACAACGAAGTCAGATTATTTATTCATAATAAAATTACCACTTCAAAAACTGCCTGTGAAAGCAGAGGGGTGAAAAGAAAACAGACATATTAGTGAAATTAATTGCATTAGGATCAATTAGAATTTTAGAAGTAAAGAGTTCTATTTGTATTGATTGTAAAATTTTTTTTTTTTTTTTTTGGCAATATTGATTGGAATTTGGAACCAGCAAATGTAGCAAAGGAATTGTATTTTCGTGCAATTATTATGGCCAACTAATCAATTAAGTGTATGTATGTCAAGTGTATTTAAAAATTAAAAAAAAATGTTGAAATTATTTTTAAAAATTCAATAAAACTAAAAAATTAAGAAAAACAAGAAAGTAGAATTTTATGAAAATTTAATTTTGAAAACTGAAAACAAACCAGCTGAATAGTATTAGGGACAATTGTGGTTAATCATTCGTCGAATTATAAGAGAGGAGGAGAAGTCAAAATTTGACCCCATGAACCCCTAATAATTGAAGACCGTTGTCCTTTTTTCCTAATAAAATCATGGGTTCTAGATTAGAACTCTTCAAAATTGGGGTTCGTTTTTGTTTGGTTTGAGCTTTTAAAAAACAAATTTCAGAAAAATTTTAATTTTTTATTTTCTATATTTTAATATTTTTAATGAATTTTTTTTTTTTAGATTTTTAGACACACCTAACATAAATACACTTAAAATGTATAATATTCGTGAAAAAAAAATATTTAAAAATACACTAAATACCAAAAAAAATTTTAAAAAATTAAGAAAATTCAATACGTTTTTTTGTATTTTTGTGCATTTATTAATTTTTTAAAAATATTTTTTCACAAATATTTTATTATTTAGATACATCTAAGTAAGGTGCATCTAAAAAAGTAAAAAAAATTGTTTAAAATTTTAAAAATATTCACTAAAAACAAAAAAATATGAAAACAAAAAACTGAATTTTCAAAAACTAAATTGTAAAATCAAACCAAATACACGACTATTAGGGACAATTAGGGTTTAATCATTCATAGAATTATAAGAGAGGAGGGCAAAAGTAAAATTTGACCGCATGAACCCCTAATAATTGAGGACCCTTGTGCGTTTCTAATAAAATCATGGGTTCTAGATTAGAACTCTTCAAAATTAGGGTTCATTTAATATTAGTATTTGGGACAATTTGGGTTTAATCATTCGAATTATAAGAGAGGAGGAGGGAAAGTCAAAATTTGAAGTTAACAATGAAAGTTTTAATAGCAGAGTTAAGTTATGGATTAATGGGTGTTTTTGGTGTGTTGTCAACTCTCTCTCTCTCTATCTATCTCTCTCTCTGCTGGTTTGTGTTTAACTACTGAAGATGTCAGGTAAAGAAGAAGGTACACGGAAGTTCGACGATTGGAGTTCATCGGTGGATTTTCCAAGAGATGGGTTGTGGAGAGATTTGATCTCTGATGCTAACATCGATCTCCTTATCCCAATCGATCAAAGGGCCCCGGTCTCTCGACACTTAATTTATCGGGCCTTTTGCAACACATTAATACTACTAATACTCTAGCCGAAACACCACCTCATTGTCTACTTCGTCTTTATCTCTCTCTCCTTTTCTAGACCGATGGAACTAGATTTTATGTGTTAATTATTATGCTATTAACTAATTCAAAACTAAAGTAATTCATATGAGGTCACCAAGACCTATAGGCCATGTTTGATTCACAAAATTAATAGTGAAGGTATTAATAATCTAATCAAATTAGTGTGATATTCACTATCCAATTGGATTAGTGGGATAAATTATCCCCTTGCCCATTATTTAATTGGCATTGGATAAGAAAACATATGAATGTAGGATTACAACTATATTTATCTTTTTTCCGATCTTACCCTCTATCAATGTTTCTTCACAATCTTTACTTTATCAAAATTTCTTCATAAACGTTGTTTTGAAAAAAAATTATAAATAAATAAATAAAAGCAAAATAAAAATAGAAAATACAAAGCTATGCTTGATTTGTTTTTTAATTTTTCTTTTTTTGAAAATATAAACTAATTTGATAAAATAAATATCAAAAAATATTTTTAAATTTTTAAAAATTATTTTTAGCCTTCTAAGATATAAAATTATATAAAAATAATAAGTGTTTTAATTTTTAGTCAGGGGTAAAAGAGTTTTTTTTATTTTATTTCCCAACTCAGGATATATAATCTCACCCACCCCTACCCCATTACTAATAATCTTACAAATTTGTTGGATTAATTATCCATTGGATTAATAATTCTGAAACAAAATTTCAAAACAAACACAGGATTATTGGGCCTACGGATTAATAATCTCAATCCCATGTTCTAATCCTATCAATCAAGCATGCTCATATTTTGTTACCTTAACTTTATTTAGAAAATCATTATAATCTTATGTTTTTCATTGATACTACATGTTTTGGCAGTGAATTGGATTGAACAATAGGTGGAAAAATGAAGAAATTTAGCTTAAACTAAACAGGTTTTCTCGGATGATTTCCTCACCCACACAAGACGTATGGCGGGCTTTCCACACGCGGCCATCCATTTCAAAGACCCAAATTGATTTTGAAATAAAAGCACTTGCCCAAGACGTGTTCTCGATTTTCCCACGTGCGGTTTTGGTCTCGCAAGACGTATGAACCCCTTATTTCAAATTTCAACTTCAAATAGGTATATCTCCTTCATCTGAACTTCGTTTGAAATGATTCTTGAGCCTAAATTCAAGTCTCAGAAATCTAGGCTGTGTTTGGTTGTGAATTCAAAACGTGATTCTACACGTGAACTCCCGCTTCACGTTTGGATAGGATGTTCAAAAATTGATTCCGCGTGTTAATTCAAATTACATTTTGAAAATCCGTTTGGCAGCTTGTATCTCCACTTTCAACGTTTCTGAAAAGCTTCCATGTCCTTCTCCTCTATCGTCTCTGTTTCATGTGAACCTCATCTGTGTATCAAACCTTGGGGATGACCGGGCGGTAGACCTTGGGGATGACCGGCTGGTAGACCTTGGGGATGACCGGCCGGTTGTCCTCCTCTGAACTGGCATCAACTATTATATAGAAAGGTGACGTTCAAAAGGTTCAGAAAGGTGAGATTTTATTCAGATTTTCTATCAATTATTTTAGAAAAAAATTAAAAACGTATTTTACAAGATGTTTGTACAAGCGTAGAAAATAAATTGATAGAAAAATTAAGTGACACAAAATAATTGACATAGGTTTATTTTAAAATGACAAAATTATTTGAAAAAAAAAATTATTCAAAAAAATGATTTGAAAAAAAATTAATTAACAAAAAAATGGTATTTTTAATTTTAGTATTTTAAAAATAGTTTGGTTATTATTGTTGATAAAAAATATGGATATCGATAGAAAAATTAATTGGTAGAAAAAAATTGACATCGGTTTATTTTAAAATGAAAAAATTATTTCAAAAAAATAATTATTCAAAAAAATTACAAAAAAATATAATTGACAAAAAAAATCAATTTTTAATTTCAAGATTTTTTAAAAATAGTTTGGTTATTATTGTTGATAAAAATATAGATATCGATATATCAGTTGTGTGTTTGATGATAAATTATTGGTTTAATTAAGTTTCGAAAACTATTTTCAAAACACATCACCAAACAAATTTTCACCTTTCACATGTCACATCAAACTTTCAAAACTTAATTCAAAATACATCTTCAAAACACAATTCAACACTCTATTTAAAAACCATAACCAAACAAATTTTCTACACTCAAATCATAATTCTACAACCCACAAACACAAAATACAACTCATACTCTCAAATCACATTTACAAAACACAACCAAACGCAGGCCTAGTTTCTAATGGTGGTGGTCTCACATCCAAATTCTAAATGCACAAATAGATATGCCCAAATTAAGGAAGGTTGTTCACTTTCTGTCTACTCATTTCATGCTATTTATTCTCCTAACCCAAGTTCCTTCTGCTTTCTTCCTATTTTCCTTGATATGAATTATGACCCATTGAAGACTAATGAGTTTAGAGCCAACATAACTAATTGGTTAAAGAGCAAATTAATAGATCTGTTTATGTGATTAAGAAAAGATTAAGCGAAGTAACTCTGATCAAGAGAATAATTCTATGTTCGATATGTTATGCTATGTAATAATTTTGGTTTTCAGTTCACAAATACTAATTCCTGTTGGAATGTGTCCCACATCACCTGGAGTTGCCCCAACTGTGTTAGTTATAAGGCTCTAGTTTCGTTCCCCTTAATACTTGGGTTTTAAGGAGAAGTGTAGGCTGGGCTTTTCAACTTGGTATCAGACCTTGGTTGGGCCTGTGACTAGTGGGCTATTTGTCTAGCTAGTGTTTGTTGTGGTCTAGGAGAGTGTGTTGGAATGTGTCCCACATCGCCTGGAGTTGCCCCATCTATGCTAGTTATAAGGCTCTAGTTTCCCTCTTCTTAATACCTGGATTTTAAGGAGAAGTGTGGGTTGGGCTTTTCAACTATTCCTTCTGCTATACTCCCTGTTGGTAACAATGATGCAGGAAATCAGAGTTACCAAATCATCTACAAATGAGAAACTTGATTTGAGGCTCGACTATTTTCAGATATTGCAAACTGCTAGGTCTCCACCGCAGCCTCAAGCCCGACAAAATAGTGGTCCTATAGAGAATGGAAGTAATGTTATTAGTGCATGTCAAAGCCACAATGATGTTGTGTTGTCAAAGATAGAAGATACTAGAGAACTATCCAAGATAAAATTTGGAAAAAAAAGGGGGGGGGACTCACTTAGTCGAGAGATTCTTGAACAACATTTTCATCTGACTCTTCTAAACGCTACAAGCAAGCTAAAAGGTACGCATGTGTTCTTGAAGTTGAAGTGTTGCTTCCTGCTCATGTTGCTTTCAACTGACTGAATTGTTCTTATATTATATGAAAGCTGACTAATCCAATACTTGCAGCATCAGAAATCACTTGCAATAATAAAATAAAATAAATAATGAAAAAAAAATAGTAGCAGCACAGAAATGGAGTATTTCTTATTTGTATTGTTGTTTTTGCAATTAGCAAATCTACTCTAAAGTGCAGATGTAGGACACTTGAGATTGAAGAGTGGCCATCTCGTAAGAGAAACAAGGTAAAGCCAAGAGATGAATCTGCTCTGTGCACAGAGCAAACAATCTTACTCTTTCCACGAGTCCAAGTCTACTTGATCAACCAAAGCCTCCAGGCTCTGAACTTCAAAAAGAAAAAGGGCAAATCACTCTGCTATAGAACGAAAGTGGGTTTTGGACAGGTTGAGAGGCTGCTGGATCATATGCCTGGGGGCTATCACAATGAACTCCGTGTGCAAATTGGTAATTTGCAAGAGTTTGGTAAAATGATTCCGAAGGAGAATTTATTCATTGGTGTTACTAACAAACAATGTTCAAAAGTTGGGGGCTCCTCTGAATTGGTGTTTCAACCAACTAGACCAAATCCCTCAGTTGCTCATTACAAGCCTGATGCCATTCTTTCCACACTGCCTCAAACCCCCTCAACAGATCTACTGCTAATAAGAAGTTCAAAAGGCTTTTCAGAGAATGCAATGTTGGGATCTAGTTAGAGAACTGGCCTAGCTCCCAAGCGAGTCAAGACTAATCTGGCTCGAGTGGTGCCAAATGTTACTGCAAGGCAAGAAGTGAGCACTCTGATTATGAAGGCAACATATAGAGAAGACATGATACGATTTCGATTTTCGTCAAACTTCGAAATTATTGAGCTGAAGAATAAGATAACAAAGAGGCTACCGTTAAAGGTTGGTACTTTTAACATAAAGTACGAGGATGACAATCACGAGTTGATCTTAATGGCCGTGATGAAGACTTGCAGGAGTGCATGGATATTTGGACTTCACTTGGCAACAACAAAGTCAGATTATTCATCCATGATAAAATTACCACTTCAAGGATTGCCTGTGAAAGCAGAGGGGTGAAAAGAAAACAGACATATTAGTGAAATTAATTGCCTTAGGATCAATTAGAATTTTAGAAGTAAAGAGTTCTGTTTGTATTGATTAGAATTTTTTTTTTTTTTTTTTTTTGGTGGCAATATTGATTGGAATTTGGAGCCAGTAAATGCAGCAAAGGAATAGTATTTTCATCCAATTATTATGGCCAACTAATAAGTCAAGTTTTTTTTTTTTTTTCTTCTACTTCTTTTCTTTAAATTAATAATTTTTACCGATTCTTCAATTAAAGAGTTGAAGTAAACTCCATGGTGGTATGGTGAATGGAATGACGAGCTCATTCTCTTCCACTGTGTAGTTGTTAACATAGAATGATGTAGGAAGCAAATAATAATTATCATTTCCATATTTGATTATACCTAATTTAACTGTTAGAATGGATGGAGTTTGTCATTGGTCAAATCTTTACACTATGTTTGGATTTTGAGTGATTTGGAGAGAAAAGAAAAGAAATTGAGAGATATGTATATTTCTTATTTGTTTAGATACCTTAAGTGGAGAGAAATAGGGAGCAATGAAAAGAAACGGAGAGAAACTTATTTCTCTTATAACTGTAACGCCCTCAAAATAATAACATTAAAACCCATCAATTTAGACATGCATTGATATAAAAGATAAATATTCTTCTGTTCATCAGAGTAGTTCATTACAATGAGTATTACATGTTAACAACAAAAGCAAATGCCCTACGGGCTTATAGCTTTCCAAGTTAACACTTGGTTACAAAAAGGAGAGTACTAACTCAAATATACATTAAGCCCTTGGCTTGAATTTACATGTAATACATCCAAAAGATAACAAAACGACAAAAGTCTATCTGCCTCTAGCCTCCCAAGCTATGTCCCTGAGGTGGCATGCTACTGCATTCAAAATGATGTCCCATAAAGGGTGAGCCACACCAAGAGAAATACACTAAACCAAATTATGAACAATGACTAAAAGATTAGCGGTTGATAGATGGTCAACACGTATACATCCACATATATCACATTCCGGTTTCATGACATTAAATCCATGTTACATTTCATTCCCCATTTCTTTTTCAACTTTGAGTTTGAAAACAAGGCTCAACACCTAGCCAAATAACTTAATTATATCAAGTCTTATCTTTAAATCACTTTCGAAATTCATGATGGATACACATTTTAATGTTGTATTGATAACACATAAACCATTTTCACACTTTACTTAAAGATACACATTTCTGTCAGATCAACATAACATAGAATTACTTCTATACTTCACAATTGATAACGATATACATTTTAGTGCTATATCAAATCAATTCAAACGCTTCCATAATCAACACTTGATACACATTGTAGTGCTGTATCAATGTCACACAAAATCCGGTTTAGAGGTCCATCCCCTATCTTCCCCTAAACCGTAGAGTACATCCCCTATCTCCTCCCACACAACACATGTATATAAACATAGATCATATACAATCAATCAATACATAAAGTTAATGTATTATTCCAGTCACTATATTCGATAGCATACTCAATCGATTAGTTTTAGTTTGCCTAATCATCATGCATTGTCTACAACAATCAAGACTATCCTCCACTGATAGCCCAAAGCAGTTATTTCTAAAGAGAAAATATATTATCAACATTCCAACTAGGTGAGCGATAAAGAAATCTATCTACACCCTTTAATCCCAAACAATTCCAATTTCAACGTTCTCAATTCAATTCTTCATTTCTCCAAATTAATTATACAAATTAATTTAACTATGTAATTAGGGCATTTTTCCCATAAGTTACATAACAACCCTAAGGTTCCATTTTCATCCATAATCCATCATTTAACTCATTTCTCTATGCCAAACATGCATATTGGTTTATTATAAATAAAACCCCATCTTTCGTAAAATTACACAAAAGACCCAAACTTTTTCAAAATTACCCAACAACCCCCAACATCTCAAAACGCTAAAATTCGAAGTCAAAGCTCATAAAGAGGCGTAGGATATCCCTACCTCGAAGTTTGAGCTCAAACGGAGATGAAGATCAAAAACCAACGTGCTCCAAATCCCAAGTTTTTTCAGATAAAAACGAAGCCCTCAACCCACTCTATCTTTTTAACAAAGGACTAAGGATAGAAACTCACTCTAGATAGATCAAACCTTAGAGAGAATACAAGTATATAGAGAGAGAGAGAGAGAGTCGGATCTAGGGTTTGATAGAAAAAGAGAGATGAAAAAGTGATGTTTAATCCGCTGCTGCGATCTGATATATAACAGGCTCTCTCGAGCGAAGGATTGGTCGCTCGAGCGACCAGACACAAAGAATACTCGCTCGAGCGAAGAAAGTCTCGCTCGAGCCAACAACTCGAAGCTTCAAGTCTGCAACCCAGAAGCACGCTCGAGCCACAGAATGCTCGCTCGAGCGAGGAAACTCAAAACATACACCTCGCTCGCTCGAGCGAAGGAAATCTCGCTCGAGCCAAGAAACACAGCTCTCAGGTCAAAATGAGACGCAGACGCATGCTCGAGCGCAAGACTTCTCGCTCGAGCCACCACACACAAAACTCTACTCTCGCTCGAGCGAAGGAACACTGGCTCGAAGGACTAAAACAAAGAGCTCGCCGAGCAACAAATCGCCGCCGGCGAAGGACCAAAATTCTGGGCAGCAACCTTTTGTACCCAAACACAACCAACCTGTAACAAACCTGCCCAACACATCCTATAACTCAAATACAAAGTATGACAGGACGTAAACAAGATTTAAACAACTGCTAACATCCACGAACACAAGTCCGGATCACTGTACAACAAGGGGTAAAACCCGGGATTGCTATAATAACCCTTATTTTCAATCTTCCCAAAAGTGGAGAGATTGGAAGAGAAAAGAAACCAACAAATTCTTACATTTTCATAACACCAAATTTGTCCCTGTAAAAATAAAAGAAATAAAATGATTGACAATATATAAAAAGGTTATTTTGGTAATATAACATAAAATAATTTCTTTTATTTTCTCTTATGAAATATAACCAAACAAGAAGAAGAGAAATGACAATCATTTTTTTCTTTTATTTCTTACTTATCCAGATAAGAATGAGAGAAATCACAATCATTTTTTTTTTTCGTTACTTTTCTCTTATAACTTAAATAATCATTTCTTTTCTTTTTTCTCTTACGTTCCCAAACATAGTGTTATGTTCTATTATAATCAGCCTAGGGGGCTTGGCCTTGATCTTACGATTTGGAGTGGAAAAGTTGGTAATTGATTAGGCTATCTAGTCCATTAACCATTTAAAGACTTCTAATCAATGTAGCGTTTTCTAATTAAAAAGAAAAAGAATAATTACAACCAAAAAAAAAATGTCAAGGTTTGATTCTTATAACAAAATAAATTATAAATTTTTAATTTTATCAATTTAAATCTTTATTTTTTGATTTGTTTCTAATATAAACTATTTGTCTATTTTTGTTAACTAAAACTAACAAAGAAAAAAAAAATAGGAGAATTTTTTTTAAGGTCTCTGTTATTAAAATTTTATTGGATAAAAGACATGGAATATTTGCATAATGCTTGGGATCCCTCAACATTTTTTCAGAGAAATTTTGATTTGGAGAATTTCAAAACACAGATCTGTGTTTTGAAATTTCTTTGGTTTGCTCAATTTCTTTGATTTTTTCTATGTTTTGAAATTTTCCCTAGCATTTAAAATTTCTCTAACAACATTGGACTTCAAATTTGTGTGTGATAGCCAGAGAAATTTGCAAAAATGAAATTTCTCTTGCATGTTAATTTTCTCTGAAATTTTTCTAGCATTAAGATATCCCCTTCACAAGGGAAATTTCTCTGAAATTTCCCTTGTGCCTGTTGATTTTCTTTGGGATAAATTTCTCTATGTGATGGCCAAAGAAATTTGATTTTCTTCTCCTTATCATATTGATTTTCTCTGCTCAAATCACACATTCCCCTTGTGATTTTCCCTGGCCAAATTAACTCGAAATCAATAAACAATAATGATTCCCAAAAGGGAGTCTGAATCGAAGTTTCACACAACACAATCCCATTGTGATATGAAGATGAAGATCTAATTGTAGTAAAATGAATACAATAATAGTAATAATAATAATAATAATAATAATAATAATAATAATAATAATAATAATAAAGTAGAAGTAGGAAGGAAAGAAAAAACACACAGAAATGAAGGAAAGGAAGGGAGTGGGGAGATAAAATTACGTGCAATCCTGCCATTCCATGATAGGGGAAAAGGGTTTGAAGATTGAAAAACAAGAAGATGAAGTCCTCTTGTTCTTCTTCTTGTTGTTGTGGGTCCCATGTGGAAGTGGGTATCAAAATTCGACGAAGATCTAGCCGATGACTGATGAGCTTCTGGAATTGAGAAGAAGGGAATGGTGGTGGTGATCAAAGATGAAGACTTCATATGTGCATCTTCTTCTTCTTTTCAAATTCAATAGGTGGTTGTAGGAAGGGTGGTGAGAGCGATCCAATTGAAGAAGCAAAAGGACTCGGCGTCGGAGTAGGAGCATCTGATGTTGTAGATGAGCTCGAAGGTGACGGTGGAGGAGGAGATTCACATCTTATTTAGGGTTCACTACATGTAGATGTCACGGTGGACGATATTGGAGATGTGGTGGATTGCTGCAAAGTAGAGAGAGAGGAGAGAATCGATTTGAAGAGAGAGAAAAGAGAAAAGAGAGAATGAGAGAGTAGGTATGGGTGTGGGTGTGAGGACCTTAGGCTATAAAAATAAATATTGTAGATCTCTTTTATTATCAAAAGTTAACTAGGGATGTTAGACTAATTATCTTAAAAAAATATTATTTTAGTCATTAAACTCAATACAAGCATACGTAAAACGTTTAAAATATTCATTTTTATTGAGTTTAATGATTAAAATACTCATTTTTTTAGTCGATTTTATTTAACAAAAATAGGTCAATGGTTCAGATTGAAAAACAAAAATTAAAATTTCAATGTTTAAATTAACAAAATTAAAAACTCTGGATTTATCTTGTTATAAAGGTCAATCCCTGAGATTTATTTATTTATTTATTTATTTATTTATTTATTTATTTGTAATTTCCCCTAAAAAAAATTGATTCTTGATCATTCAAAAAAAAATTATTTTTTATTTTTTTATAACAAATTGAATAAGTTATCACAGTAGGATCGATTAATTTTTTTTTAAGGACATATATAAATAATTTTACAAAAACAAATAATTTAAATTATCAAAATAACTATAAACCTAAATAACAAACTCAAATTGAGTCTAGATAATTGGATGGGAGGGAAGCACAGCTCAACACATGACTAGTAAGTCAGTCCTTCTACGTCTAAAATTAGAAAACTAGCTTTCTAGACATCGATGCCATTACATTACCCTAAAGCAATCCCAATTGGTCCAAAATTAGAAAACTGAAAATAATAATAATTGTTAGTATATTTTCAAGAAAGGAATCCTAATTTTTTTGAAACCAATAAGGGTTTTCTTTTCCTATAGGTGACCTATATATGTGTGTGTTTTTATGTGTCTCCAAACTAATCAAAGGCAAACAGTTGTTCGATGCAAGAAAAAAAAAAGATTGGAGTGTTAAAGAAATAGAGAAACAAGATGATCGACAAGAGGTTCTTAACACTTAGAGATGTGAATTTTATTGAGGTTAATTCTAGTTGTTCTCCATTTGAGTGCTTGATACAAATTTCAAAAGTTGCAGAGAAAGAATTAGAGGAAGAAAACTTGATTAAAAAGACATCCATGGCAAAGGAGGCCGATCCTGGTCCTGGTCCTAGCTTAGAAGAGTACTTTAAAATTAAAATTCAAACGTTTATCTCCAAGGAGGAGATGAAAGCGAAGATGAAGAGAGAAAACTTCGAAAAAACGATTGAAAAGCTTCTCAAGAATTCTGTTATTGATGAGCCAGTTGATAATTTGCCCAAGGAAGAGAAGATGGAGAGAGAAAAGTGGCTCAAGAGGCCTATCACAGAGGAAAACCCCAAGAACAAGAAGAGATATGAGAGTGAAGAGAGCGAAGATCAAGAAAAACCCAATCCAGTCAAGAAGAAGAAGAAGATGAGTAGTAATAAGGGAATTGACAATGTTTCATACCCACCACCAGAACTTCCTTCAGAATTTAAGGAAAAAATCAACAACTTGAATGGTTCTAAATTGAAGTTGTTGATACAGAAGAGGGTGACCGCAACCGATGTAAGTCATACTCACAATCATATATCAATGCCTTGAATGGCATCAAAGTAGATTTCCTAAGTGATGAAGAGAAGAAGCATCTAGACTCACATACTGGAACAAATGTGGTAGAGATACCAGTGAAGCTAATCCAACCTGATTCGTGCCAAGAATGCGATGTAACGTTCAAGAAATGGAATATGAAGAAAGAAAGAGGCAAAACTAGCTCAATGTATGTGTTTAGTAAACAATGGAATGAAATTAAGAGGAGGAATGGAATAGAACAAGTTATGATGGTGCAAGTTTGGTCGTTTCGTGGATCGGGTGATGAACTATGCTTTGCTCTTGTTATAGTTGAAGAGGGTGGCGATGGCAACAGAAGCAGTGCAAGTCAAAGTGGAGAAAAAAATACACCAAGCACTTCCCAGTCTCACCATCAAGAAGATTAGTGTTTCTTAAATTTTTTAATTTTTAATTTTTTAATTCTACTTTAGAAGTTGCACGAATTTGTCTTTCTGCAGATTTTGGGTGTTTGCTTCTCAGTGTAACTAACAAATTCATAAGATCACGAAAAATGTTTCATGAAAACCGTTATGAAATCATGCCAATCAACCAGCCATCAATCGGCCGATAGATCAAGCACGGCTTCAAGACGAATTTCGTCAATCTAACATTGCTATTTACATATAGAATTTTTATACGTAAAATTTTATTAAATAGTGTGAGAGTGGTATTCTTTAAATTTTAAGTCAAATGGTAGTATTTTAATTTGAACTGAAACATCATATAAATTTTGTATGAAAAAAATGTTGTATACAATTATCCTTAGAATAAATCTCAGTTTTAAATAATAAAAAAAACGAAATAATTTATTTTTAAAAAATTTCCTATTTTTAAATAAATTAAATATGTGATGGACATCATACTTGCATCAAGTTCTTACCCCCCCAACCCAAAAAAAAAAAATCACAGAGAGAAATCGAGCTTATTTATTTAGTAGGAAGAACAAACGTCAAAAATAAATTTCATGTCTATCCTTCAAAAGTCCAAATAATACCGTTTTGGCGTGTCACAACTTGTCATGTTCAAAACCTATTCAATTATATTGCCAAAACAAAACTATCTAAATCAATTCTAATCCAACAATTTGATTAAGACATAAAAAAGAAAAGAAAGAAGAAAGAAAGAAAATGAAAAAGGTGTTGTTGTTGAAAGATACGGTATGGAATTTTGTCAAATTGATGACCATGTGTTTTGTGGGTGGCCTATAGAAGTTTGGTTGAATTTGTATGGTTTATCTGATCTTTGAAATAGTTCCCATGCATAATGATTTTATTTTATTTATTTATGTAAGATACAGATAACAAAGCGGGTAAAAGGATTCAAATTCATACATTGTGTAAAAGAATCCGGAACGAAGAATCTTGTGGGTAAATCACGTGCTTAACAACCACGAACTATGAACTCCCAGTGATGAAGTGATACCACAGTATGAGTATCACCCTCTCTAGTCACAGTGCAAAGGCTTGATCATTTTTCATGTGGGAGAGAATTAGAGAGAGAGTATAGGAAAAAATGTTATGGGTAAATCAACATAATGTATCTGATATCTATTAAATAGATCAAATATATAATCTCACATCCCTATCTCCTAATAGGATAAGATAGATTGGATAGAGATAGTGGGTTATCCTAACAGGATAAATAGAAATTCAAATTACATAAGTTATTTGTATGGGCCATGGGTCATGCCACATGGACGCCCAAATCCAGCTCTAATACCCGGCCTAACTTCCAACATCTCCTACTCGCACATGAGTTGGCATGACACTGCCACATCTCTATCTCAATCTCCCCAAATATTTAACAATCACATACTAGCCAATGAACCGTGCAACCACCGAGAAACACACGCATGTGGGAGCTTTATACTAGAAATTCAAAATGTGCCAGCTTAAGGCAATCAACCCAAAAACAATAGAAATAGTGTCTCATATACCCCAGCCCCATCTAATTACACTGGTCCAAAAAAAATCTCTAATCCTTCAACAGACAATGTTTGCCCTCTCAATTCTTACAATATATATTCACACTCAATCGCCTCTCATACAGAGCGATGTGAGTTGCCAACAAGAATATACAACAGTCTTTGAATACTAGATGATCTTCCCTTTGCCCTCATGCCATTTCGCTTTAAGATTTATCACTTTCCCGATGATGTCCCTTAAGGCCGCATCATACATAACCGCAGGCAACATACCAAAGTAGCAGAACATCAACCACTTACCTTATGACATAGTCAAAAGTCACAAAATGGTACATAAATGAAAGTCATATCAATAATGACACATAAGACTCATACGGTAAGGAAATAGGGATCCATTCTCTCACCTCATTACTCAGTCACCAAGCACATGTAATATGAATACATGCTACGGTAGAGTAGCTCTTCCAAAGAGTGACGTCATACTCGATACACCATACAGATCTTAGTCTAGTCGCTTTCTAGTACCTAACCCGAATTCTCTATTTGCTCGCCTTCCAAACGCCAAATGAGATCTCGCATCTAGCTAATCATAACAGGCACAACATGGAAAGTGGGTCCTAAACATCCATGTTTGGTCCTTAACATGACCTCATCTTGGTTGTAACTAAGGCGACATACATAATGGATAAATTAAGCCTCACTTGGCTCCAAATAAAAAATAAACCACTAATCTCATCCTTGCTTGCTCCTAAGCGCCAAGGGTGATTGCTCGTGTGAGTGAGCCAATCTTGCTTGCTGGCATCTTCATCTGCTAATCATTATGACACAAACCATAATAGTGTCAACATCCTATCATCTCACAACAAATAAGTGATCGATTTTAAAAAACACAACCACAGTCTACACAATTCTAGATTCCAAGCATAAGCCTTATCAGCACCTCGTGCGATAAGCATATACAATGGAATCTACCATGTGCGCCTCACATGAAATGGTTCAAAAAAAGATCAAGGAATATAGGTCATCTGTTTCTCCCAAAGACAATCTGAGGATTCACTCAATAGCTAAGGCTCTGGCTTTTTCCGATAGGTAAGTCAATGGGTTTGCAATTTTGCATCTAGAATCATTCTAGGATATTCCTTATGTAAGTCATCAAAGACAAACTGGGAATTCTCCCAAAACAATCCCTAAGGATTGTACATCCGAAACATATAAATTACATCACCCATGTCCATCATATCTAAAAGCAGGATTTGCCCACCCTAGGTGGCAATAACCTTATAAATTCTTGGCTCATAATGACTAAGTAAGGAAAAACTTCTTTTGGACCATTAATCATGCCTCAGTGGTCTTCATTGATCATCGTTGGCCTATCATGGCTCGACGAAATTTAAGAACCACTATTTGGATAACTGTTTAGGTTGTAAAAGATTTATTGGAACTAGCAACCTTTTTGCGCTCCCAACTTTTCACCATAAAAGCATTAGGTAAATTCGTACGGATCTACTTATCCAATTCTCCAACGAGAAGTTGGGTCATAACGTCCACAAATCAATGTTCCAAACTTATGTCAATCATAGCCTAAGTCGAAATAACCTCACTCCCAGGGGGAAGTCTTCTCATGGTCTACACCTTCCTCTATGGTGCGACTTTTCAGTATCTAGCGAGCCTTATGCCTCAACAATGACTATCCAAATTGCACATAACTTCAGAACAGTTTCACGTCATAATGGAAAGTCAACCAAATTATAGAAATGGTTAATCCTCAAAGACTTTGTCTTAGACCGCACAACATTGATCCACTTTCTAAAAATAGGGGACTAGAGCCTTTGGCATTATCCTAGGCTCTTTATCATATTGCGGAGCAATCATGAATGTTTCCCTCTCAATCACCCAGTGATGACATGGAAAATTTTCACATTCGCTACCATGCAACTAAGAATGTAGAGTATTCTTTTCTAATGGAGTAATCCATTATTAGGCACATCGCTCCCACTATCCCTAGGATATTGGAAATTTCTTTCCATTCTCAACTAGGCTACATAGAGCACTATGCTTAGAATTCTCTATCTTATAGAGTTCCAAAACTCTATTCACGTCACCTTTACTAAGAAAACTTTATGTTACTTAGTTACACTCCCACAAAGCTGTTTATCTATAAGCACATGACCTGGAGGGTTTACATGACTACATACAATAATGCGCCACACGACCTTAAGCGTTTACAAGACAACATACAATAATGCGCCATAGAACCCTAGGTCTTACCTTCGCAACCTTATGAGAAGTAAAATAAAGATAAGCTACTTAACGATTACAGATCACCCATAGATGACTCTCCGTTAACCCATTACTCAAATGGAGTATAAAATCTGATATGGAGGGCACTTAGGGATATAGGCAACAAACTAGTGCAATTCCCAATTAGGAAACATTTTGCGCCATCTCTCTTCATAGAGCTTTCAAAAAAAAAAAAAAAACTCAAATAAATACTTGCCACCTTCGTCAAAACAAAAAGCACAAAAGCTCTTGTCTATTTGATCTCAACCTCACGTGTGCAATGTCAAAAATCATCTCAAAACTTTTGACTTGTGGGAGATCAAATAGTCTTGACTCAGATGCATATCGTAATCTATAAATGTGTCGAGATTGAGGATATCTATCATACCCTTACACATATCCAGTCACAAATATCATAGTGGACTAAATGAGCCGATACAAATGCCCTTCTGTGGCTTTCCTACTTGTGCGCAACCATTGCGAACAAATTACACGTTCACATGAGAGCATGATGTCACAAGTGAGTGGGCCCGAGAGTGCCTACTTAAACCATCCATGTCATCTTCTTATTAATGTGAGTCATGTTTCCTTACTTTGGCTCAATTAAGGTCTGGCCTAAAGTCTCCAAGACTTTTTTCTCATCTAAAGAATATAATTGCATTGTTCACGTTTGAACATCTTTACTAAGTCTAGGTCAACCAAATTAACTTCCATAAGCTAAGTCAATTTAGAGAGAAATTCGCATTGGGATTAATTTGATTAGAATAATATAATTTTGCTGCAAAAATCTAAATTAAATAGTGATAATATTACACAAGTCGCAAGATCGAAAATCCGCTATGCTCGTAATCATCTCTTGTGCCACAAGTGACAATTATCCAAAATTTAATTTAATTCATGTGCAAAATATTAGTTTTTGGGAGTAAATCTACAAAGATATCTCTCAACCGAACAACCTCCCACTGACTATGGCATGTCTAAAGCATGATAAAATATTCTAATTCCATACAATAGCATTTTAATGTAGATTCACAACCAACTCATGCTATGTTACATTTAATAATTGAATTTAAATAAATAAAAAAAATTAATCATGCTATTCTAATCACAACATATTAGAAATTCTAGGCAAAAAATAACAATATACAATGTTTAATATTCAGATTATGCCACAACAGAAAGTACATCACTTATGGAATTTTCTGGTATTTTAAATAATTAATAAATACACATAAAATAAGAAATAAATATTCCAAAATCTGGAAAAAAATAAAAAATATACTAGTAAATAGTAAACCATTACAGTAGTCTACTGTAAAAATTTCAGCCTCAGAAACTTAGTCATGCAACCCCAGAAGCATTTTAAAGCAAAAATAATGAATTTTATTTCAGGAAAATTATTTTTTATTTTTATAAAATTTTGAAAATTTTACAATAGATAAAAAGTTTAATTCTAAGTCCAACAGTACCAACCACACTCAAGACAAAGTTATAACGAATTATTTATGACCATTTAACGCGATTTAGGATTTAAAGGAAAAACAAACAGTGCCTTAACATCCAGTTGCCAAGCCGACGCAGAAAACGGCGCTTTCGGCAACTGACACACAGCGTCGGCGTGGCGATGCACATGGCGCGACTCAAAGCGACCAAAGACGCGACGTGGAAAAGACGCAAGTTGAGCGCGTCGCGAAAAGCGCACTGAGCGCTGGGCGTGCGACTAATGGTGATCGTGGCATGCGTGATGGTGCATGGAAACACGTGGGAAGCACGTGGCCCGTTGCTGACAACGTCATATGGCGCGTGCGGCTCACGCGCCACCTTCCGGGGTGTTTTCTGGTCCAATTTTGGTACTGCCAGACTCCATTTTCCAAAATAAAAATATTGGTGGACTCGAAAATGGCATTAAACAAACACAAATAATGGAGTGTTGCACACTCTCTCTCTAATAAGGGTGGAAGTGCAGAAACTTTGCACTTCATCTTCTTTAAGCCACCAAAAACACAAACGGACCCAAATTAGGGTTTGCTTTTTCTTATCAACCTTAAGTCGGAATCAGACCCATAATATACTATTTTGAAGATATCAAAACAAGGATTCCAAATATATAGTTTTCATAACATAAAAACAAAGCATGTAAAACTAGCATGCAATCAAAGTTACGAAAAATTAAATATGAATCTCCATTTTTCTCAAAATCTGACCGTTGGATTTTCATGAAACTTTGCAGATATATTCTACATGAAATATACTACAACATATGTAAATTTCAGGTTGATTGGAGAAAGTTCGAAAAAATATTAATTTTTCATGCATATATCATGTGTATATATATAATTATATAAATATTTTAATGCACAAAAAAAAGCACGAAAATACCCATTTATTGCTCTGATACCAATGTAAGATACAGATAACACAGCGGGTAAAAGAATTCAAATTCATACCTTGTGTAAAAGAATTCAGAACAAAGAACCTTGTGAGTAAATCACGTACTCGACAATCACGAACTATGAACTCCCAGTAATGGAGTGATACCACAGTGTGAGTATCACCCTCTCTAGTCACAGTGCAAAGGCTTGATCATTTTTCATGTGGGAGAGAGTTAGAGAGAGAGTATGGGAAAAAATGTTATGGGAAAATCAACATAACGTATCTGATATCTATTAAATAGATCAGATATTTAATCTCACATCCCTATCTCCTAATAGGATAAGACAGATTGGATAGAGATAATGGGTTATCCTAACAGGATAAATAGAAATTCAAATTACATGAGTAATTTAAATGGGCCATGGGTCATGCCACATGGGCGCCCAAATCCGGGTCCAATACCCGACCCAATTTCCAACAATTTATTTTTATAGAATCGAGTTCATTGCTATAAGCTAGAAAGCCAAATAAAATGATGCCATCAAATTAATTAGTATTATTTGTTTAACTGCTCAATCAAAATTCATGCATGCCCTTTCTTTTTTTTGCAAGAGCACAAAATTGATTATTTTTATTGAACCAGAGAAAAATAAATAAATAAAAAGGGTAGAAAAGGCACAACATGCTCTGTTTGTAAATTTCTCAATTTTTTTATTTTAATCATAAATATTTAACAAAACTCTTAGTACTCTTCCTTTATGTAAGAGATAATAAACTAAATAATATATAATAGCTGAAAAAATTCTTCAAAGCTGATAATAATATACAACCAAAAAAAAAATTATCAAATTGGAGTTATCCAATAGAAGATGATTTACTAATACAGAAAACATTGGAAGCAGAATTAGATTTGTGACATTGAAGCTTGGAAACTACCTTTTTTCAAGTCTACATGTACAAGCAAGTAATGCAGAAAAAGAAAAAAAAAAAGAAGAAGAAAGAGAGAGAGAGAGAGAGAGAACTTCAAGCTTTGACTGTCTCCAAGGAAGCAAATTGGGAGGCCTCAGCCTCAGGAGCTGCAGAGCCCCTGAAGAGCAAGATGGCAAGGCTACCAATGCAGAAATAGATGAAACAACCATAGCGGTGAGTCACAAAAGACCCAAAATCTGTACCCACTATGCATTGCCATCCTCCTCCATATGCCTTATCAAATTCTTGCACTACATATATCCATTCCAACCCCATATTAATATTTAAAAGGAATAAAATGACTATTTTTTGGTCTCTAATGGCCCAGGTCCCAAGCGAGTCGAGACTAATTTGACTCGATCGGTGCCAAATGTTACTGCAAGGCAAGAAGCGAGCACCCTCGTGAAGGCAACATATAGGGAAGACATGATACGATTTCGATTTTGGCCAACCTCCAAAATCATTGAACTGAAGAATAAGGTAACAAAGAGGCTACCGTTAAAGGTTGGTACTTTTAACATAAAAGTATGAGGATGACAATCTGGAGTTGATCTTAATGGCCTGTGATGAAGACTTGAAGGAGTGCATGGATATTTGGACTTCACGTGGCAACAACGAAGTCAGTTTATTTATTCATAACAATATTACCACTTCAAGGACTGCCTGTGAAAGCAGAGAGGTGAAAAGAAAACAGACATATTAGTGAAATTAATTTCCTTAGGATCAATTAGAATTTTAGAAGTAAAGAGTTCTATTTGTATTGATTGAAAATTTTTTTTGTTTTTTTTGGCAGTATTGATTGGAATTTGGAACCAGCAAATGCAGCAAAGGAATAATGTTTTCGTGCAATTATTATGGCCAACTAATCAATTAAGTGTATGTATGTTAAGTGTATTTAAAAATTTTTAAAAAAATGTTTAAATTATTTTTAAAAATTCAATATGTGACATTTTGTACTTTTGGGTTTGGAATTGAGGTAAGGTGTAATTGAAAGTTGTTAAGGTTTGGTGGATATATATGGGTGCTCTCATGTTTTATTTTAGACTTGGGGTAGTTAAGAATTGGTGAGGATATGGTTGTTGCTATTTTTGTAAGAATGGATGCAATTTCAGGGACAAAATTTCTTAAGGAGGGAAGATTGTAACGATTCGGAATTTTTTCCCTCCGCTCATTGTAACGATCCGGAATTTTTTTCCCTCCACTCAGGCGGAGGAGTTCACACTCGAGCGGACTTGAGAGGTTCCCAACATTTTTGCAGACGGTCCGAAATTCTAAGAGTTGTGAATTCCCGCCCGAGCGTAGGAGTGGTCTCTCGAGCGGAAGGCTTTGTTGGAAAGTGACGCTCGAGCGTGGAAAGTGAGCTCGAGCGTGGAAAGCGACGCTCAAGCGTGGAAAGTGGGATTTCTCTTGGCATTTTTTTAGTGTAATTGGAACCTCCTTGTCTTATTTTGGGACGTTGATCAAAGTGGTAATATGACGGTAAAGTAAGAGTGAACGAAGAATTTAATTCGGATAATTTTTCCTACGAACAGCCGTCACTCTTTTGCCATTTTATTTTTCCACACTTTGAATTTGGATGTGAGGCTAGAACCATTGGAAAGCTTGTTTCCGGGGCTTCAATTTGGACACAAGAATAACCTAGAACGGAATCCAGATGGGAGTGTTATGCCCGTTTGAAGTTTTGGAATCTATGCTGGAAGCAGGTACGCTCGAGCGGACTGCGCGAATTCAACAACTTAAAAGTGAATTTCTATATCATTCTTTACATTTTCTTTTTCCCTCTTCCTTCCTCCCAGCCTAGGTCTGAAAATCCTTGATCTCTTGACCCAAATATCTTTCATTCCTCAAAGTTTTGGCCAAGATCTCCTACCAAAAAGTGAAGAACACATGAAGATCTCATTTTCCTACCGATTGAAGTTCGGATTTGTGAAGGGATCTCATCAAACCTTTGCTCCTTTGCTTGATTCTTGAGGTAGGGGCCTTAGTTCTTCTTCAATACTTCCATTAATTGTCACGACCCCATTCCACCCCTAGTAGAATGGTGCCATGTTGGCTAGTAATCTGAGCTTACCAAAGGCCAACTTACACAGATTCACACACAAAAGCAGTATACATATGGGGCTTACATGTGCAAAAGCAATAATTTCAATTCTAATTAGTCCATAAGAGCTGTGCATAAATCAAATGAAATGACATACATCATATCGAGGTCTTACAACTTGAATACAAATGAATAAGTACATAATACATCTTGATCGAAAGGCTTATCAAGCCGACATGTGCAAAATACAATGAATCACAAGCCAAGAAGCATAGTCTTCAAAATGCTATCAAAAGTATGAATCCAAAACATCATGCCAAACGCATCTAGGCGTCACCGCCGTCCTGCTCATCACCTACATATATATAGAGAGGGTGAGCTTGGATACTCAGTGAATGATATAATCAATAAAGGGGTTTGCATGAATGATATCCGAGATCTTTGTCAAGCCAAAACACATCAAATCTTGTACAAAATCAAAGGACAAATCAAGTTCGTCTAAAAATTTTTCAAGTCTCAAGGATGCTTACTAGCATCAATAATACAAGTGATGACATAATCAAAGGTGCTACAAAAGTTTAGAGTCCCCTAGCACGTACAGACTTGTGCTACAAATGCTTATAGTCCCCTAGCACGTACGGACTTGTGCTACAAATGCTTATAGTCCCTTAGCACGTACGGACTTGTGCTACAAATGCTTATAGTCCCTTAGCACGTACGGACGTGTCAAGAATGTTATCGAAACCAAAGCTACTACTTGATACACAAAATAGGGATAGTCATTCATGCTTAACAAATATTTTTCCAAAACTAGCAAGGCAAAGCTTTATCAAATGTCATAACATAGCTTTATTAAAAATACCACTCACTTAGTTCTTTAGACTTCGGGGTCAAAGCAAGAGTCCAAGTCCTATAAACACATGGCAAATTCTATTGAATGCACTCTCAAACAAGCTTTATATGAATGCAAATGATCTCGGCATTCCTTCAAAACTAAGCCGGACCAAAACAAAACACTGTTTCTCATCTAGGGAAAACATAATGGGCACCAACCAGGTCTTGGCCGAGGTCCCACACCTCCTTGCCGAGGTGTGGTCCCGATGGCCACATTCAAGGAAATGAAGTCGGAAAAATCTGGGTTTCCCTCTGCTGAAGAACATGAAGAACATGAACATGAAGAACATGGAAAACATGAATGCTCAATCACAATTTGTTATTACGACATCTGGGGTTTCATGAGATGAGTTCGAAAACATGGACCTGGGTACCCATACTTGAAGATCTTAAGAAAACAAACACAAAAACATGAATCTTGATGCAAGCTTTCGGATCAAACAAGGCTTTTATCCAATAACACATGAATAACACTTCCTCTTTCTAAAACCAAACTTTAAATCAATGCATGGCTTACAAATCGTGCTTGATCATGCAACCCAGCTAGATGAACAATAAGAACAACAAGAGTAGATCATGATTCTAACCTCAAGACATGAATCTAACGGCTCAATGTGTGAAGATTAAGCTTGGAAATCTATTCCCTCTCTAAGAACTCCTTCTTCTTCCGAGAGCCTCTCTCTCTAAAAGACAAGAATATGATACAAAAATGATGTGTTTCTCAACAGCTCACTGACTTAAACCTCTGCTGGGACACGTGGCATCGGCTAGTTGGCTCTTCTCAAAAAGGTGACTGAGTGAAAAGACAAGACTATGACAAAGTGTGTTCAACAAGCAAGATGGCATAGGTACTCCGGCAGGTAATGATCTCGGCTAAGGACCAGGCTTCGGCAAGTAAGGTCTCAATGATCTCGGCTAGGGAGGACAACACTTGACTTAGCTGTGCCACACCTCGGCCTAGATGTGCCACACCTCGATCTAGGTCATACCAATCCAGGAACAAGATCACTAGGTGCAAGGGTAACATCTCAACCTAGATAATACACATCTCGGCCAATATGCCAAGGTGCGAGTGGAGGTTAACCAAAAGATTCCAAGATAGTCCTAGGTATAAGAGACTCAAAGGTGTGACTCAGGCTTAGGATGACCTCGGCTCAACTCACACCAAGCAAGGAACAAAGCATGCAGTAACACTTAAGCAAAACAAAGACAAGATTTGAAATGCAAGCTTAACAAGACAAAATCATATAAATGCATGAGAGCATGACTATGATGAAGTGAGGGGTTGTTACATTAATAGATAGATTTGTGGTATTTTGGTTATATAAATACAAAACCTACATTTTTTAGTATATAGTGTGCATCATGAGATTTGGGGGTTTAGGGTTTGAAGTGTTGGAGGTTCAATTGTTGGGTTAATAGGGTGGATTATGAACCTTAGGTGTATAATCAATGGAAAAATTGGAATAAAAAGTAATGGTTTAAGAAGTTTGAATTTTTCTTGAAAATCTTAATTTTTCTTGAAAACCCTAAGCTGATTCATGATGATAATTAATGATTTTGCCCAAATTGAAAGTAGAATCATGAAATTGAGGTATTGAATTATATTTCTACAAGTTTAATTGAATTTTGGAAGAGGTTGAAAATTATGTTAAAAATTAGCGATTGAACCTTTATTATGGACATTGTAAATCATGCTATAATGTGAAAGAAGATTGGTGAAATGATTTATTAATGATATGGATGACATGGGCCTTGGGGTGAAATGATGAAATAAAGGTTTAAGAGTTCACCTTGAATTATGTTGAATTGTGTTGATTATGTTGAATAGTGTTGATGATGTTGAGTTGTGTTGAATGATATTGAATCGAATTGTGTTGGACTATGATGAATTGTGTTTGAATCATGTTGAATTGTGTTGGGTGTGTTGAGTTTGAATTGAGTTGTGTTGGGTCATGTTGACTTTGAGTTGAGTTGTGTTGGGTGTGTTGAGTTTGGGTTGAGTTGTGTGGGGTGGTGTTATGTGGGTACCCGCGCGGGGAGTTGAAAAATGGTTTTTTCAGTGCCCATGACCGACCATATAATAGCCGATAAATGTGGGGGATGGTTTTAAAAATTGAAGAAAAAGGTTTTTGGGGGCCCGTCCGCCGTATAGTAGGCAAATGTGGGATGTGGTTTGAATTAAAGGTGCCCAATGGCCTGTCTAGGCTTATCTCGGGCGAATGTGGGAAAATGTTTTTGGGTGTCCACAGTCCCACCATATAGTAGCCGTGAAAGTGGAAAATGATTTTTGGGTGTCCACACGATCTGTCGTACAGAAGCCGGCAAAGTGGAAAACAGAGATGGTTTTCGAAAATGTTTTGGGTGCCCACATCCCTAGATAGTAGCCGCAAATGTGGGGATGGTTTTAAAAAGTTGAAAAATGATTTTTGGAAAAACATAGATTTTGGAAGAAAATGGCTTTTGAGAAAATGGTTTTTGGGACTTCACTTTCTGCCATATAGTAGCTGGCGAAAGGTGGAAAGCGTTATGAATTGGGTGCCCTCTATCTCACCGTAGTAAGTCAGCAAAAGGTGGATTGTGTTGAGATACGTGTCGACAAGTGTGTTGAATTGATGATGTTATTTGTGACTTGTGATGAATTTGTGAAATTGCATATTGTTGTCTAATTTGGTTTAAAGAGGAAATGTAAGGGGATTATGGATTGATGACGGTGAACTTAATGAATTAGTTGTGACCATAAAGATAAATTATGGGTGTTATTCTGTAAATAAATTAGGGAACTTGAACTTGAATTTATGAAGTTCTAAATAATGAGTAGAAAGGAAGAATTGATAAAGAGAAATATGAAAAATGGAAATTAAATGAGAAATATTTTGGGAATTGGTTAATAATTTTTAAATGATGTTGTTTCTTAAAATATGTTTGTTTCACAAGGAACTATGGTTTTCTAAAGTTAATGGATGATTTCTAATGGCTGAAGGTTTTTCTTAAAAGCATTTAAATAGTTTTTGAAAAAAAGGTACATTACTTATGATATTTTGAAATTATAAAATGTCATCCTATTATATGGTATCACCCTGTATGCATGATCATTTCTATCTGTGTGTTTGCTATTGATTGAGAACTATGAGATTCCTACTGGGCATTAGTGCTCACCCCGTTGTTGTTTTATCTTTTTCCAAGAAGAAAGCTTGGATTATTTGATTGAAGATTTATGGAGTTCTTGAATCCCTTTGTATAACTTCATAGTAGAAGTAAAGGAAATGGATTTTGTATTTGAATTTATTTATTTGTAGCACAGTAGGAGATTGGCATTTATTGTTATCATTGTAATATTCATTGAGAGAGAGAGAGAGAGAGAGAGAGAGAGAACATGTATCATTGTATTTCTATTACTCAAGGGTAATGGATGTTTGTATATATATATATATATTAAAAAAAATGGACCTAATTTAAAGGCTTTGGTAATGTTTCTGAGTAATTAAAATTTGGGGCGTGACACAATAAAACTAAAAAATTACGAAAAACAAGAAAATATAATTTTATGAAAAGTTAATTTTGAAAGCGAAAACAAACCAATTTGAATAGTATTAGGGACAATTAGGGTTAATCATTCGTCGAATTATAAGAGAGGAGGAAAAGTCAAAATTTGACCCCATGAACCCCTAATAATTGAGGACCCTTGTCCTTTTTTCCTAATAAAATCGTGGGTTCTAGATTAGAACTCTTCAAAATTGGGGTTCGTTTTTGTTTGGTTTGAGCTTTTAAAAAACAGTTTTCAGAAAATTTTATTTTTTTATTTTCTATATTTTAATATTTTCAATGAATTTTTTTAATATTTGAAGTATTTTTTTTAAATTTTTAGACACACCGAACATAAATACACTTAAAATGTATAATATTTGTGAAAAAAAAAATTAAAAATACACTAAATACCAAAAAACAAAAAAAAAGAAAAAAAAAAGAAAAGAAAACTCAGTAAATTTTTTTTGTATTTTTGTGTATTTATTAATTTTTTAAAATATTTTTTCACATATATTTTATTATTTAGATACATCTAAGTAGGGTGTATCTAAAAAAGTCAAAAAATTGTTTAAAATTTTAAAAATATTCACTAAAAACAAAAAAATATGAAAACAAAAAACTCAATTTTCAAAAACTAAATTCAGAAAACTGAAACCAAATACACTAGTATTGGGGACAATTGGGGTTTAATCATTCGTCGAATTATAAGAGAGGAGGAGGAAAAATCAAAATTTGACCGCATGAACCCCTAATAATTAAGGACCCTTGTGCGTTTCTAATAAAATCGTGGGTTCTAGATTAGAACTCTTCAAAATTGGGGTTCATTTAATAATAGTATTGGGGACAATTTCGTTTAATCATTTGTCGAATTATAAGAGAGGAGGAGGGAAAGTCAAAATTTGAAGTTAATAGTGAAAGTTTTAATAGCAGAGTTAAGTTATGGATTAATGGGCGTTTTTTGTGTGTTGTCAACTCTCTCTCTCTCTCTCTGCTGGTTTATGTTTAACTAGTGAAGATGTTAGGTGAAGAAGAAGGTACACGGAAGTTCGATGATTGGAGTTCATCGGTGGATTTTCTAAGAGACAGGTTGTGGGAGATTTGATCTCTAATGCTAACATTGATCTCTTTTTTCCAATCGACCAATGGCCCTGGTCACCGACACTTAATTTATCGGGCCTTTTACAACACATTAATACTACTAATACTCCAGCCAGAAACACCACCTCGTTGTCTACTTCGGCTTGTCTCTCTCTCCTCGCTAAATGTAAGTATTTATAATGAAATTTTTTCAATTAATTTTTCTAGACTGATGGAACTAGATTTTATGTGTTAATTATTATGCTATTAATGAATTCGAATACTAAAGTAATTCATATGAGGTCACCAATACCTATAGGCCATGTTTGATTCACAAAATTAATAGTGAAGGTGTTAATAATCTCATCAAATTAGTGTGGTATTCACTATCCAATTTAGGGATGCCAATATGAACCCGGCCCGATGGGGACCCGGACCACCCCGTCCCGATAAATAGGTTTTTCCCAGAAAATTATTCCCCGTAGGGCCAGGGCTGGTATTAAAAAATGCATCCCCAATGATTTTGGTAGGGACGGATAAATTCTGCCCCGCCCGACATTTCCTAAAGATCCTCGTATATCCTATTTATATGTTTAGTTGTATTATTATATTTATATAACTCTATTTATATGTTTAGTTGTATTATTGTTGTATTATTATATTTATATAACTCTCTCTCTCTCTCTCATATACATACTCTCATCTCAACTCACTCTCTCAACTGACTCTCATCTCTCTCTCACTCTCTCACTCTCTCGTTCTTCTCTCTTTGTCAACTCTCTCAAACCCATGTCAATCCAGACCAGATCCAGTCTCAAGAACAGCCGCTCCGCCGTCCTCCATCGCAACACTTCCTCTACCATCCTCCATCGCAGATTCGCAGCACCGCCGTAGGCCGTATCACCTCATCTCTCTCTTCTCTTTCGCTATAGCACCGCGGTTTCAGCCATGTTTCGGCGTAAATCTGAGTCGATCGACATGGATCCGTGCGCGATCCATACAGATCTGTGTATATGTATACATGTATGTGTGTGTGTGAGTGTGTATCAGTATCATTTTTTTTTTTTTTTGGTTCATCTATTGTATATGTATACATGTATGTGTGTGTGTATCAGATCTGTCCTTTTTTTTGTTGTAATGTTGTGGTTGCTGATCTGTTCTGTTTGGGGGGGTTGTTGTTTGTTGTGGATGCTGTTTTTTACGGGGATTTTTAAAGTCGAGGATCCCGATCCAGATTAGGCGGGGGTGGGGAGGGTAATGGGTTCCCTGCCGGGGATGGGGACTTTTATGCCTTCAGGGATCGGGGACGGGGAGGGTGATCCCCGGCCCTGCCCCGCCCCGCCCCGTTGCCATTCCTAATCCAATTGGATTAGTAGGATAAATTATCCCCTTGCCCATTATTTAATTAGCATTGGATAAGAAAACATATGAATGTAGGATTACAACTATATCTATCTTTTTTCCAATCTTACCCTTGATCAATATTTCTTCACAATCTCTACTTTATCAAAATTTCTTCATAAACATCGTTTTGAAAAAAATTATAAATAAATAAATAAAAGCAAAATAAAAATAGAAAATACAAAGCTATGCTTGATTTGTTTTTTAATTTTTTTTTTTTTTTGAAAATATAAAATAATTTGATAAAATAAATATCAAAAAATATTTTTAAATTTTTAAAAATTATTTTTAGCCTTCTAAAATATAAAATTATATAAAAATAATACGTGTTTTAATTTTTAGTCAAGGGTAAAAGAGTTTTTTTTATTTTATTTCCGAATTTAGGATATATAATCTCACCCACCGCTACCCCATTACTAATAATCTTACAAATTTATTGGATTAATTATCCATTTGATTAATAATTCTGAAACAAAATTTCAAAACAAATGCAGGATTATTGGGCCTACGGATTAATAATCTCAATCCCATGTTCTAATCCTATCAATCAAGCATGCTCATATTTTGTTACCTTAACTTTATTTTCTCTAAGAAATATTAAGGAAAATTTACCTTTATATCCCATTTTGAGAAGTTATGATCCATTTAGTTTCAAGGATTTTTTTATAGACCAATTAGTCTCATTAATTTTAGAAAGATAGATTTAATATATTATTTAGAAATTAGATTTACGATTATACCCTTATTTCTATTATGTTTCCTTCTCTTTTTCTTCTTTTGTGCCAGTTATGATAATAAATTTTGGATGAATTTTTATATGAGAATCTTTTTTATTTAGAAAACATTTTAAAAAGACTACAAAAATGAGTTGAAATATGGCATCCCTCAAACATTTCAAAAGGAGTACAAAAATTCCTTAGTAAATTTTGAGCAAATGTATAATTTCAAACTGTAACACTCCAACATAACACTTAAACGTAACACTCCAATGTAGCACTTAAAAAAAATTAGTGTACTTTTTCCAAACATAACACTCCAAAAAATCTTTAGTGTAACACTCCAATGTAACACACACACACACAAACAAACAAACAAAAAAACTCATTGGTGTACTTTTTCCAAACTTAACGGTATAATGTAACACTCCTATAGCGACCCAGGTTTTTACCCGTCATTTGTAGTGTTCCGGACTCGGGTTCCATGATTGTATATTGTTGTCTATGTCTTGTTTCCTCCCTTTAATTCTTTGAATTTGAGTTTTGGACTTGTTAGGCGAGTTTGGGGCAGGTTGATTGTCTTTTGGTACAAATGGTTGTTGCCCAGAAATTTACCTTGTAACGCCCTGGAAATAATGACATTTAACCCAACAATATTGACATGCTATGATATATATAAGATCCACGTTCTTTCATTCAACGGGGTTCTATTACAAAACGTATTACATGTTAACAACAAAAGCAAATGCCCTAAGGGCTTACAGCTTTCCAAGTTAACACTTGGTTACAAGAAAATAGAGTGCTAGCTCATTTACACATTAAGCCCTAGGCTTGAATTTACATGTAACACTGCAAAAGGAAAGACAAACAAAAGTCCATCCGCCACTAGCCTTCCAAGCTAAGTCCTTGGAGGTGGCATGCTACGATACGAAAATGATGTTCTATATAGGGTGAGCCACAACCAAAGAGAAATATACTAAACCATTATAAATAATGACTAAAAGACTAACAATTGATAGATGGCCAACTCTTTTACATTCTTTCATCACTTCAACAAATATAAACAAAACAGATATATTCACACTTTCCATGACAAGCATACATGCTCTGCCAATATTTTCTAGATAAGCATACATGCTCTATCTACTTTTTTCATCCTCTATCTCCTCCCAGTAACATCCGGTTTAGTGGTCCATCCCCTATCTTCCCTAAACCATGAGTCCATCCCCTATCTCCTCCAACACAACACAATGCATATATATAACAATTATACACATCACATATCAATACATAAAATCAATGTATTCTTTCCATCGTCATAACCCATGACCCAATTCTATCTCAATTCCTCATTTTCCACAATTAATTATTCAAATTAATAAATCCATGTAATTAGGACATTTCCATAATTAACATTACAACCCTTAGGTTCCAATTTCACTAATGTTTCAACATTAATTCCATGTTTCTATACCAAACATGCTTCTAGGTTTATTATAGACAAAACCCCAACTTTTGTAAAATTACACAATGGCCCAAAGTTTCCCAAAATTTCACAACAACTACCAACATATCAAAATGCTAAAATTCAAAGACAAAATCTATAAAAAACAGTAGGATATCCCTACCTCAAAGTTTGAGCTCAAACGGAGATGAAGACCCAACACCCAACTTGCTCCAAAACCGAATATTTTGATTATATCGAAGCCCAAGTCACCCTCTACCTTTTTAACAAAGCACTTAGGGAAGATTCACCCTCTAGGAGATGATTTCTTAGAGAGAAGGCAAGTCTAGAGAGAGGCTCTCAGTTTAGGGTTTTAAAAGTAAAAGCTTCAAAAAGTGAAGTTTAGATCGCCGTCGCTAATCGATATAAACAAAGCTCGCTCGGCGAAGACTTGGTCGCCGAGCGCATTACAAAAACCGTAGCTCGAGCCAAGAAGGTCTCGCCGAGCCAACATCCTAGAAGCTCGCCGAGCGAAGAAAAGCTCGCCGAGCCAGAACTCGACCTTCCAGTTCGCAACTAGACGACGACGCCGAAGCGATTTAACCGCTCGGCGGCGAAGATCGAACAGATCGCCGGCGAAGAATCACCGCCGAGCGAAATCATGGTGTTCAGTCCAGCCAGACGTTAGCCGCCGCTGAAGGGCCGCCTGCTCGACCCACGACACAAACTCAAACTCAAAGCTCGGCGACCAACTCCTCGCCGGCGAAGGACAAAAATTCGGCAAAGAACCCTTGGCTCCCGAATACAACCAACTCAGAAACAAACCTGCCCAACACATCCTATAACTCAAATACAATATATGAAAGGACGTAACAGGACAACAATCCACTACCAACATCCACGGACACACGCCCGGATCATCAGACAACAAGGGTAAACCCGGGATCGCTATAACCTCCCCCCCTTAAAGAATTTCGTCCCCGAAATTAAAACAAGTTTTTGAAAAGCAAGCCTTTTTCTCCATTTTAAACAATGTCATAACACAACATTTAACAATTACCCATTACGGTCATCCATCTCCTATTAAGAGGCATTTCTCAACATGTACATTTCAACATGCAATTTCTTTCCATTTCAACCATTTCCCACATATATGGTTTACAATTTATATCATAAGCAATAATCATGATACAATTTTATTTCTATAATATAGCCAACATATGCAATATTATAATCAACTCCCATAACAAGGCAAGTTCTACAACATTTACATTAACCAAAACATACACCATGTTTTACAACTTAAGACATTTCAAATGTTCTTAAAGTTCATTACAATTACAAAATTGCAACACTTGATTACACATCAACAAATAAGTCCGGATATTTCTCACGGACTCCCAACTCACGATCCCAAGTGGCCTCCTCCACTCCGTGATGTTTCCACAAAACCTTAACCAAAGGGATGGTCTTACTACGCAGGACTTGATCCCGCCTATCCAAGACTGAACGGCCTCTCCTCATACGAGGCATCCTCATCTACCTCTAAGTCGGTCCAATCCAACACGTGTGATGGATCGGGCTCATACTTCCGAAGCATACTTACATGAAACACGTCATGAACTCCGGCCAACTGGGGCGGCAAAGCTAAACCATAAGCAACCTCGCCAATCCGCTCAAGGACCTCAAAAAGACCAATAAACCGAGGGACAACTTCCCACTCTTCCCAAATCTCAACAAACCCGCCTAGGTGATATCTTGTAAAGACGTGATCACCCACCTCAAACTCTAACGGTCTCCTCCTACGGTCATAGGACTTGGCGACTCTGGGCTGTAACAAGCCTCCTACGGATAAGCTCAACTTTCTCCGTCGCCTCCCTAACCAACTCCGGACACAACAAAGGTGCGTCACCCACCTCGGCCCAACAAACCGGAGACCTACAAGGTCGGCCATACAAGGCCTCAAACAGTGCCATACCGATACTAGATCAAAACTGTTATTGTAGGCAAACTCCACCAGTAAGTGCCTCTCCCATGTCCCATCAAATCAAGGACACAACTCAAGCATATCCTCAAGGATCTGAATGGTACGCCGGACGCCCATCACCGAGGATGATAAGCAGCACTAAAGGTCAACTTAGTACCTAAAGCACTCGCAAACTCGCCACAACCTAGCAAAGAAACGAGGATCTCTATCTGAGACGATCGTCACCGGGACCCGTGCAATCTCACTATGTCCCGAACATACAAGTCGGCAAGATGATCTACCGAATCTCTCACGCGCATTGGAATGAAATGCACCGACTTGGTCAACCGGTCTACAACCACCCAAATAGTATCACTACCCCGCTGAGTCTTCGGAAGACCTACAACGAAGTCCATGGTGACATGCTCCCACTTCCACTCGGCAATAGGCAAGGGTTGTAACAAACCCGCTGGCCTTTGATGCTCGGCCTTCACTTGCTGACAAGTAAGGCACTTAGACACGAAGACTGCCACATCTCTCTTCATACCCCGCCACCAAAACTGACGACCCAAATCCCGATACATCTTAGTACCTCCCGGATGCACCGCAAGGCGCGAATGATGGAACTCTTGAGTACCTCCTCTCGGCAGCCTCGGTACAAACAAACGGTCTCGGATCTCAAACTCAGGTCGGGATACGCCGTCAAACCTTTCTCAACCTTCCCATTGGAGATCCTCTCTCTGAGGGATTCTACCTCAAGATCACCTCTGTGCCTCTAACCCTCGAGTCACAAGTGTAGGCTGCGCAACCACAGAAAACAAGGCCGCAGCCTCGACGGATTTGCCCAGAAGCAAGGCAAACTCGCCAAGTGCCCCCAACATCTCCCACTCTCGGATGGCTACACAAGCTACATCACTAATGGATTTCCTACTAAGAGCATCCGCCACAACATTGGCCTTCCAGGTGATAATGCAACTCAAGTCGTAATCTTCTATAAACTCCATCCACCTTCTCGCCTCAAGTTCAAGTCTTTACAGGAAAGCAGATACTTCAGACTTTTATGATCCGAGAACACCTCGAATCTCTCACCATAAAGGTAGTGCCTCCAGATTTTCAAGGCAAAGATCACAGCCGCCAACTCTAGGTCGTGTGTAGGGTAATTCTTCTCGTGTATTTTTAACTGACGTGAGCCATAGGCTACTACTTTCCCCTCTTGCATTAACACACAACCCAAACCCTCTCGTGAGGCATCACAATAGACTGCATAACCCAACCCTCTCTCCGGGATAATCAAGACTGGAGCGGTGGTCAATCTAACCTTCAATTCCTGAAACGACTTTTCACAAGTCTCACCCCATACAAATTTGACTCCCTGGCGAGTCAACCTAGTCAACGGCGAAGCTAACCTGGAGAAATCTTTCACAAATCGACGGTAGTACCCGGCTAATCCCAGAAAACTGCGAATCTCAAACACATTCTTAGGCTGTGCCCAGTCTTGCACTGCCTCAATCTTGGATGTATCAACAGACACCCCTTCCCCAGAAACTACATGGCCTAAGAACTTGACTTCTCTTAGCAGAACTCGCACTTCCCAAACTTGGCATCCAGCCTATGGGCTCTAAGCAATTCAAGCACCACTCTCAAGTGTTCCTCGTGCTCTTGCTCTGAGGGTGAATAGATAAGAATATCATCCACAAATACGACCACAAAACGATCCAAGAATTCCCGGAAGATCCGGTTCATCAAGTCCATAAAGACTGCCGGTGCGTTGGTAAGCCCAAATGGCATCACCAGAAACTCATAATGGCCATACGCGTCACGGAATGCCGTCTTGAATATCCTCCTCTCGACCCTCAACCGGTGGTAACCCGATCTCAAGTCTATCTTAGAGAAACAACGAACCCTTCAATGGTCAAACAAGTCATCTATACGGGCATAGGGTACTTATTCTTAAGCCTTTGATTCAACTTCCGTGTCGATACACAACCTCAAGGCACCGTCTTTCTTTTTTAGCAAAGAGGGCGGTGCTCTACGGCGATACACTAGGGCGAACGGCCCTTATCTAGCAATTCTTGAGTGAACTTTCAACTCAATCAACTCTGCGGTGCAAAACGATAAGGTGCCATAGAAATCGGTGCGTCTGGGCACTAAATCAATAGAGAACTCGTCTCTTGGTGGGGTGGCAAATTAATAAGATCCTCGGGAAAGACATCCGGTATTCACAAACTACCTCGCAACTCAACTGGGTCTCATCACACTCACCATTCTCAAAACTAGCAAGTAAACTACTAAGCTCATTCCGCCATGGACCGCACCGTGGCACAATACTACCAACCCGGTCTCCTAAAAAGTGGAAAAACTCCCGTTCATCGTACAACAGGTAACCCTCTGGCGGTAGCAATCAATAACCGCCGGTATGACGATATACTACCCATACCCAAAATAACATCAAAGCCCTTCATGGGCATAACTACAAATGGAAAAGGAAGTCGATGATCGCCGACCTCTATATCACGCCTCTACATCCGTGCCTCAAAATTAACTCACCCCAATAGGTGACACAACGCAAATAGGAGATGCTAAAAGTGCTAACTCGGTTCAACACAGATGCAAATGCAAGAGATACAAAGAATGAGATGCACCGTGTCAATCAACACTCTAGCAACAATTGCAAAACAAAAGGTACCTCTCACGACGATGGAGCGGTACTAGGTCCTGTGACGGCATACACGCGCATACTGTAGGCCCTCGATCTACTGCCGCCTCTCGGAGCATAGGAATTGTCTTGTTGGGACGAAGCCCCGGATTGGCCCTCGAGGCTGCATCGAAGCTGGTGAAATCCTGCGTCTGTCTAGAACAGACGCTCTCAAGTGGCACTCAACCGTGGGCAATACCTCTTCATGTGCCCTGTCCACTGGTAACACGATCTGGGCCGCCTCAACTCTCGACTCGTGGTCTGGCCGACGAAGCAGCTCTCGACCCCGCCCTTCAAGGGCAAGCGAAGCCTTGTGACCCGGTGGCCACACTTGAAACAGTGAACTCTCCTGACCGCCTCCCGAGCCTGCACTCAGTCTTGGGAAAGTCGACCGGCCAAACCACTCGGGACGGCCGAGGGTTATAACCCCTCGCCTCCCCGCCATCACCTGTCCCTCTTGGCCCCTCTTGGAGCCCCCATGTTTCTCCTCTTCTCCTCTGCATCATCAGCTCCATATGAGCCGCAGATCCACCAAATGCTGTACTCTCAATGTAAGGTCCACCAACTTTCAACTTGAGGTCCCACCTCAACTTCGCTCAAACTCAGAGTAGCGCTCTCTGTCGCCACGGTTCAGTGCAAACTCGACAAGCTAGTAAATGTAGCCTCAAACTCGGCCACGGACAAACCCTCCTGCTTAAGCTTGGCAAACTGATCCCTTAGTCTCTCCCTAGCCACTGCGGATAAAAACCTCTCCTGGAAAGCATTCACAAACGCCACCCAAGTACCACCCGCACGAACTTTCTCATACTTCCACCATTGACCCGCATCTCCCTTCAGCTGGAAGGATGCCAAGGTCACTTTCAATGCTCCATCCTCAATGCCTAGCATTTCGAACGTTTTACTCATCTGTTCTAGCCACTCGTCTGCCTTCAATGGCTCCTTAGGATCCCCAACAAACTCCTCCGGGTTAGACCGGAAGAACTCCCTCTTCAAGAAAGAAGGTCCTGCCTCAGTTGCCTGATTTCCTGCTCTGAGAATACCTAAGGCCCCTGCTATCTCTCGGGCCAAGGCACCCATAGCCTGCTGACCCACTGGCTCGGCCACATTGGCCTGACCAACCCCTTCCTGAACTGCCGGAACTTCATCCGGTAATGGCACTTCCTGCCTCCTAGGCCTACCACGCCTACCACCTCTTGCTCGTCCTGACATCCTAATAAAGGTAACACAGAACGTTAGCACATTTATAAACGTGCCAAAACTAAACACTCACGTCCTAATGCATGAATAACCATAATTCATTCCACGTAAGCACATAAACACATATAGCACTTACGAATTTCATTTCCGGATGATGATAGTCCCAAGGCCTTACTAGAGTCTGGGTTAGAAACAATAGTGATCAAGTGTCTTTCTAATAGGAGTCCCAGAAACCCAAAGACCCAATCAACATCCTAAAAACTAAATCCCATACCCAAATAATCACATAAGCATGTTATCACATAAACATATAACAGTACACCTAAGTCTCTATCAAGCGAGACAAACCCATTGTGATCCTAATCACTTCCCACGTACCCAAAGTATTCGAACCCGGTACGCTCTGATACCAAGTTGTAACGCCCTGGAAATAATGACATTTAACCCAACAATATTGACATGCTATGATATATATAAGATCCACGTTCTTTCATTCAACGGGGTTCTATTACAAAACGTATTACATGTTAACAACAAAAGCAAATGCCCTAAGGGCTTCTGACTTTCAAGTTAACACTTGGTTACAAGAAAATAGAGTGCTAGCTCATTTACACATTAAGCCCTAGGCTTGAATTTACATGTAACACTGCAAAAGGAAAGACAAACAAAAGTCCATCCGCCACTAGCCTTCCAAGCTAAGTCCTTGGAGGTGGCATGCTACCAGTACCTGAAAATGATGTTCCCATATAGGGTGGGCCACTGACCAAGAGAAATATACTAAACCGCTTATAAATAATGACTAAAAGACTAACAATTGATAGATGGCCAACTCTTTTACATTCTTTCATCACTTCAACAAATATAAACAAAACAGATATATTCACACTTTCCATGACAAGCATACATGCTCTGCCAATATTTTCTAGATAAGCATACATGCTCTATCTACGGAGTTCATCCCCTATCTCCTCCGAGTAACATCCGGTTTAGAGGTCCATCCCCTATCTTCCCCTAAACCGCGGAGTCCATGCCCTATCTCATCCAACATAACACAATGCATATATATAACAATTATACACATCACATATCAATACATAAAATCAATGTATTCTTTCCATCATAACCCATGACCCAATTCTATCTCAATTCCTCATTTTCCACAATTAATTATTCAAATTAATAAATCCATGTAATTAGGACATTTCCATAATTAACATTACAACCCTTAGGTTCCAATTTCACTAATGTTTCAACATTAATTCCATGTTTCTATACCAAACATGCTTCTAGGTTTATTATAGACAAAACCCCAACTTTTGTAAAATTACACAATGGCCCAAAGTTTCCCAAAATTTCACAACAACTACCAACATATCAAAATGCTAAAATTCAAAGACAAAATCTATAAAAAAGAGTAGGATATCCCTACCTCAAAGTTTGAGCTCAAACGGAGATGAAGACCCAACACCCAACTTGCTCCAAAACCGAATATTTTGATTATATCGAAGCCCAAGTCACCCTCTACCTTTTTAACAAAGCACTTAGGAAGATTCACCCTCTAGGGAGATGATTTCTTAGAGAGAAGGCAAGTCTAGAGAGAGAGGCTCTCGATTTAGGGTTTTAAAAGTAAAAGCTTCAAAAAGTGAAGTTTAGATCATTTGGTGTGAATCGATATAAACAGCTCGCCGGCGAAGACTTGGTCGCCGAGCGACTGCAGACCTGAAACCGTAGCTCGAGCCAAGAAGGTCTCGCCGAGCCAACATCCTAAAAGCTCGCCGGCGAAGAAAAAGCTCGCCGAGCCAGAACTCGACCCTTCAGTTCGCAACTAGACGACGCTGAAGCGACGAACCGCCGCCGAGCGAAGATCGAATCGCTCGGCGAAGAATCACCGCTCGAGCGAAATCATGGTGTTCAGATCCGGCCAGAGCGATCGCCGCTCAGCGAAGCGCTCGCTCGACCCACCAGACACAAAACTCAAAGCTCGCCGGCGACCAACTCCTCGCTCGAGCGAAGAACAAAAATTCTGGGCAGCAACCCTTGGCTCCCGAATACAAACAACCTGAAACAAACCTGGCCAACACAAACTTCAACTCAAATACAATATATGAAAGGACGTAAACAGGACAACAATCCACTACCAACATCCACGGACACACGTCCGGATCACTGTACAACAAGGGGTAAACCCGGGATCGCTATATACCTCCTCACTCAAGCTAGGCTTCTTGCGCTCGAGCGAGCCCTATGAAAATGTTCCTTTGCTCGAGCGAGCACTCTTACGCTCAAGCGTGCATTTGCGTCTCTGTAAGACCTGAAGGTTAGTGTTTTTCGCTCAAGCGAGCTTTCCTTCAATCGAGCGTGTAGATTGCGAGACACTGAAGCTTTGCATTGTTCGCTCGAGCAACTCTTCCTGCGCTCGAGCGAGGCGACCTTTTTGTGTCTGGTCGCTCGAGCGAGAACTCCTTGCTTTCGAGCGAGCCCGGTATACATCGATTCCACAGCAGTCCGTTTGGCTTCATTTTTTATCTCCTTTTCACCCACAAACCCTAAGTCTACAGTCTCTCTCTCTAAAAGTCACCTTCTCTCTAAGGTTTCATCTACATTCATTGTGTTCTTGACCCTAGTGTCTTGGAGGATAAGGTAGAGGGCTTCAAGAGTTTCGTGTTGATCCAAGTAAGAGTTGATTTCGTCATCTTTGGAGTTTTGATCTTGCTTGTTCGTCTTCCACACTTGAGGTAGGGATTTTCTACACTTTAATATGGTTTTTAGCTTAGCTATTTGCTATTGTGTATATATGATGAGATTTGGCTGTGGTTTGGACAAATCTATGATTTGGGTGTTATATGAAAAGAGGGTTTTATGATGTATAAGAGATAAATGAGTATGGGGTTTGAATATAAGACCTTGGTGTACCAAAATAGTTGATTTTGGGTATTTGAGTCAATATTGGAAAAATGGGGATTTTTGTCCTAATTTGATAAAATGATTATTTTGTATAAATAATTGGAATTAACATTGAATATGTTAAATTGGATGGTTATTGATGTAGATGGTGATATTGGATATGTATTATCTCACCTATGGAAGTTTTGAATAAACTATTTATTCTGAAATTGAACATTTCTTGGAAATAATTGCATTGGGCTATCGGTGGAGGATAGTTATGATTGTTGTAGAAATTGTACGATGATTAGGTGATAGAATGCTAATCTATTGTTGGTTGTCATTGAATATGACCATGTTGTAAATACATTGTATATGTATGTTTATTGGGAGGAGAAAGGGGATGCACTCCATATATGATTATGTTTATAAATGGATTGCATATGTATATTTGTTTGGAGAGGAGAAAGGGGATGCACTCCATTTAAAGCAAGTTGGCTTGAGTGTCCTGGGTAAAAGACCCGAAATCTCTTATATAAATGGGTGCCGATTCCCTCGGACGAAATATCCGTAAAATGATAAGTTTGAAGTGTTTATGTGTGTGTTTTGCATAATTGGAGAACTATTGAATTGTAGTCTCATTTTGGTTGTTGAAAGATAATGAATTTAACTCATGAATTGAGTAGCATATATAGAGTGGAAATGAACTGATGGAAAATGGAATAAGATTGGCTTTAGTGGCACATGGATATGTAGGTCTCGTGGATGCTTCCATATCGGTATACATTTGCTAAACTTCATAAATTGTGTTAGATTATTTCTACTGGGTTGTTGGCTCACCCTATAAGGGAATACCATTTTTCAGGTGCAAATGAGATGTTTCCTCCAAGGCAATAGCGTGGATGGACTTTCGGGAAGCAAGAGCTTCTTAATTATGTATTGTTGTGTGTTTGTTGGTATTTGTAAAGCCAAGGGCTTAAGATGTAATGAACGAGACTCAATTTGTGTAACCAAGCAATGACTTGGAAAGATGTAAGCTGTAACGCCCTCAAAATAAACCCATAATCATATATTCATGATACGAAAAAAGATATCATATTACCAACATCAGAGTATTCTTACAAGAAATATTACATGTTGACAACAAAAGTAAATGCCCTACAGGCTTACAACTTTCCAAGTCAACACTTGGGTTCAACAAAACAATAGAGTTCTAACTCTTTGCACAAAATAAGCCCTTGGCTTGATATACATGTAATACACAAAATAATCACAAAAAGGAAGCCTTCCGCTCTTACAACCTCCCAAGCTACATCCTTGGAGGTTGCATATCACCTGCACCTGAAAATGAGGTCCCATATAGGGTGAGCCAACGCCCAGTAGAGATATGCTAAACATAATATGAGTAATAACTAAAACATTAGCATTTGATAAATGTTACCACTTATAAATCAACTTACAACATTACCCAGTTCCATGACAAATATGTCCATGTTTCATTCCACTAACAAATTTTCAATTTATAAACATGACTCTGAACATGGCCAAACAATTTAATGAGACTACAACTCATATCAAAACATTTCCTTTTCAAATGAGTTGACAACTCCTATCAACAATACTTCAATTTCAAATGAGATAACAACTCATAATAAAACACTTCCATACTTCACAAATGATACACAGATTTGCTGTATCAATGGAGTCCATCCCCTATTTCCTCCCAAATAACATCTGGTTTAGGAGTCCATCCCCTATCTCCTTCCAAACCATGGAGTACATCCCCTATCTCCTCCCACACAATGCAATGTATATAAACACTTATCATATACAAGATCAACCAATACACATATTCGATGTATTATTCCAACCGTCATAGTCAATGACATATTCAACGTAATTAGTTTCAGTTTTCCCTAATCAATATACAGTCTCTACAACAATCAAGACTATCCTCCACCGATAACCCAAAGCAATTATTTCTAAACAGATAATAAATGCATCAACAGATGAATTATCAATATTTTCAAAAGTGAGTGATTAATCAATCCAACTCTACCATTCTTTCTCATAACTTCTTAATTTCACTATTTCCAAGCCAATTTCATTATTTCACAGTGAAAGTAATTAATCACACTAATGACCCAATAAAATCCAAATATGGCATTTTCCCCATTTTTCCAATATTGACCCAAAGGTCCAAATATCATTAATAAACATTCATAACCTCATTTTAAGACCCACATTCACATGTATAGTTCAAAAGGAACAAAACCCCTCTTTTCAATATTTCAAACCTCAAACCCTAACTTCTCAAATCAAACCATTTATACAAAATGCCCAACATCTATGTTAAAGATCATAAAAATGAATAGTTATCCCTACCTCAAAAGATGAGACCAAATGGAGAAGATGAAGAATTTCGAAAGTGCTCCAAATCCCAAGATTTTTGGATCAAAATGTAGCCCACACCAAGCTCAACACTTTTTATAAAAGAACTATGGTAGAAGATCACTCAAACTAGATGATTCCTTAGAGAGAAGTTGAAGCTTAGAGTGAGGAGCTCTCAAATGGAGGTTTTGAAAAGGTTGAGAGAGAGAGAGAATGCCGAAAAGTGATCCAAAAAGTGAAATCCTGAACTGATATAAAAACAGGTCCGCTCGAGCGTAGAACTCCCCGCACGAGCGTCAGACACAAACTTACGCTCGAGCGTCAAAAGCGCCGCTCGAGCGCCGGATGCACACTTCCAGAAGTTTTGCAGTCGATGGTCCCCGCTCGAGCATGAAGGGGGACGCTCGAGCATCCGATGACCTACAGAACAAAATGCTGGGAGATGAAAAATCATGCTCGAGCGTCAAAACGCCCGCTCGAGCGAAGAAGCAAAAACAAAGGGCCCGCTCGAACGTGAAGGCCAAAATCTAGGCATCAACTTTTGGTTTCTAAACACAACCAACCTACCCAACACAACCCAAGACTCAAACACAAAGGGTAAAGGATAAAAATGAGAATAAGACAACGACCAACATCCACGGAACCGAGTCCGGAATACAATTAAACAATGAAGAGAAAACCGGGATCGCTATATAAGCCTACATGGCATTTAATTGTTTGTTAAACAGTAAACTTTGATGTATGAAAATTTGTTGTTTCTCATATTTATTCCTCATATGAGTTATCTTTATTGTATTACTTTGGGGGCGTTACAACTCCAAAAAAAAGATATGGGATTCTTCAAATCATTCCAAAATGATGTAAGATTCTTCAAACCATTCCAAAAGGAATACAAAAATTTCTTGGTAAATTTTGAGCAAATATATAATTTCAAATTATGAGTGTTACATTTGAAAACATTATATTATGAAATTTTTTAGTACTTTTGTGTGTGTTACATTGAAGTGCTATGTTTGAGATTACATTGATTGGAGTGTTACCTTTATGGAAAAGTACACTAAGGAATTTTTTTTTTTTGTGTTACATTGGAGTATTACGTTTGGAAAAAATACATTAATGAGTTTTTTTGAAGTGTTACGTTGTGGAGTTTGGGAAAAATGCACCAAGGAGTTTTTTAGTATGTTACATTGGAGTGTTATATTAGAGTGTTACGTTATTAGAGTGTCACATTTTTTGTCGTAATGTGAGATTTGATCTAGGAGGGAAAATTCAAATTCTCTATAGTGCAGATTGTCCAAATGTGTAATTTTACATTTAGAGAAACTCACTTTTATCCCTAGAAAATTAAACCCAAACATTTAAGTGATAGCATTTTCCGTAATTTTCACTTTAATGAGACCTTTGGATTCATTATAAAAATAAAAAATAAAAGGGAAGACTAAACAGTTAATAAGATCACATTTTATGATTTATTGGTACTTCACCCAAATATTAAAATAAAGTGAGAACTTTTTAGATAAAATACATACAATGTTGGAAGGTAATAAAAATAAAAGTAAATAATTAATGATAAATGGAGGGTAAATAAATAGAGAAAGAATTTAAGGGAGAAAAAGGGAAATTTGTTCAAATTTGTATTGTTGATGTAATAGAAGTAGGGAAAAGTTAAAATTCAAAATATATATATATATATTGTAAGACGCAATATAGTTGAGACATTTTTAAATTTTATATGTTATTAATATACCTTTCACTTTTGAAATTTTTTTTTAAAATTTTACTTTGATCTCTTATCTTCTAGTTGTAACAATTAAGTCCTTAAATTTCAACCCACTTTTCATTGTGGATCTCCTATTAGCCCATCGTTTAAAATTTAAGTAAAAATTAAGCTTAAAAGGCCAAAATAGAATTTGACTAAAATTTGAGGATGAAGTGCGATTTTTCATGTCAATTTTTCCGTCTTACATTTCTAAAATGAGCTCACGTAGCCCCATGAGTACTTTTTCCATTTAAATTTCTAACGATTAGTGATGTCATAATTCATGACCACTTAAAAAAAAAGGGTTGAAGTATGATGAGTTAGTTGTTGCAATTAGAAGATGAAGCATCAAAATAAAATTCAAAAGAAAGTTTAAGAGTGAAAAGTATAATTTTTTCTGTATTTTATTTCAATTAGTCAATTAGTATGTGAATTATTTATTCAAAAGTAATTAAAAAAAATTAACACTAATTAAAATTAAGAAGTCATATATCATAATATCAAGTTATTATTTATGTAACAATTGTATTATAAAAAATGAAAAATAATCGTAGAATATTAAAATACACATGATATAAAACAATTGAATGGTTCTTAAACAAATGAATAGTACATAAAGAAAGAGTGAAATGTATCCGTATGTTTGTCATGTATCTTGTGTTGGGGAATTTTCAAAATTTATAATTTTCGTTTTGGGTGTTTTCAAAACCTTCCTTACTTTTCTTTGAAAAGCTTGAAATAAGTTTGGGGACTTTGTCCCACATCAAAAATAGACAAAAACATGGAGCACTTACGTTCCGTTTGGTTAGGGAATTTGGGAAGGGATTAGGAAAAAGAAAGGGAAAAGGTAGTTGAAATGTGAATAAAATATATCTATATTTCACCTAGTTTCACACACATTTTCCCTTTCCTTTTCCAAATCCCTCCCCAGATCCTTCAATCAAACACATCGTTAATAAAGTGCTACATGGAATATTCCTTTGAATACGGAATTGTGGAATGGATACTTGTGTGCATGCACTCACACCGTAAGGATGGTCCGTACACACATACACGTGCGTGTATGGCATGGGCAGTGGGTTGTGTGGCATTTGATAACGCACTTTGCACTTTGCATGGATGCATCGGCACAAGGCGCCATTAGGGCACTTTTCTATTTGCATCGGACGGGTGTAGACACCCCATTTTTGACCGTCCTCAAGACTTGGACGTCATCATTTGAACACTCGATGATTATCCATGTTCGTGTTTGTCTTGAGTTCTCGGAGGTTTCGGCTGCGCGCCTTGCCTCAAGACCTCTCGACTTATTTTTTTGTTCTTGGTTATGGACCAAACACTTGTGTTTTTTGCTTTTGAGGGCAGGGAATGGTTTGTTGGCCATCCCCACACCTCACCGGCCATGACTTGAGGCCACCGGCCCTGTTTTCTTGCTACCAGCCAAAGGTGTTGGCCGGTCGGCAATGTTTTTGATCGGCCGGCCATTGTTTTGGTCGATCGGTCACTTTTTCTGGCCGAGACCCTTGTTTTAGCTTCTTGAGGAAGATTGAACCTTTTGAACCCTTTGTTTTAGCTTCTTGAGAAAGCTTGAACCTTTTGAACCCTTGGTTTTTAGCTTCTCAGAGACCCCAGTGTCCCTCGGAAGGACCAAACAGAGGTGTCTGCCAAAAATGAACAGACATTGATGCAAAATGAATGCTCGGGGCCAAAACCGCGCGGTTCGGGATCCCGAAAATGGGCTGCCGGGCACCGGAAGTGGTGTTCGGCTGCGAAGTGGGTCTCAGAGACCCCAGTGTCCCTCGGAAGGACCAAACAGAGGTGTCTGCCAAAAATGAACAGACATCGATGCAAAATGAATGCTCGGGGCCAAAACCGCGCGGTTCGGGATCCCGAAAATGGGCTGCCGGGCACCGGAAGTGGTGTTCGGCTGCGAAGTGGGTTTCTGAGCCCCCAGTGTCCCTTAAATGGGAGTAAATGAGATGCATGCCAAAAACCGGAGAAATCGGAGATGGTTGGGCGGTCCCGAACCGAGGCACACGGCCTAACGGCTCCGAAAACCGGAACCGGGCTCCGAAATGGGCAAAATGGCCTACGGCCACAAAAAGTAGCTCACGGCCTTTGAGATAGTCTACGGGACCACTCGCTTCCCTCAGAAAGAAAATGAGAAAACCGAGTCGGTTCGCAAACCGAGACAAGGCCTGAAGAGAGTTGGAAGTCCGGAGGCGAGGCGCCTGACGCGACTCTGAGGCTTCGAACGAAAGACAAGATGCAACATCACCGAGCGCTCAATCGGTGACGTCTGAGTCTTAAGGCCGGTCAAAAATGGGGTGTCTACAGTTGCCCCTCTTTGACAGAACTCGGAAGTCAAGAAGTGACGAGAGTGAATGTCAAAGCCCAGAGACGACCCATTTTTGACAAGGCCGAAGACTTAGACAATCATACAAGACAAATAGAGATATGTGTGCGCAGGCGCGCCCCCAGGCAAAGGGGGTAAAAATGCAAAAGGATAGGCACGGAGCCAGGTGTAACAGATATTCGTGCAAATGCAGCAAGCTGTAATGAAGCAAGTATTGACAAATAGATGCAACAGTTTTAAACAAGAATGCAAAGCAACAACTACATTCCATGCAGTTAGGAATGCGGAGAATTATTCAATTCTCGTCGCGTCTCACACGGAGAAGGCTTAAAGTGACTACCGAGAGTACCCGGAGTCTCACACAAGACATCTCTCTGCGTATCACACACAAGAGAGGAAGAAGGTAAACCTCTCAGCGTATCACACGCAAGAGAGAAAAGGTAAGTTTCTCAGCATATCACACGCAAGAGAAGAAAAGGTCGTCTATCAGCGTATCACACGCAAGAGAGGAAAAGAGTCGAAACCGGGTAAACAATGGTGTAACCAACAGGCGTATCTCAACGCATTTCATACGGAGAGAGGGAAGGTTTGAACCGGAGAAACAATGGTGTAACCGACAAGCATATCTCAACGTATTTCATACGGAGAGAGGGAAGGTTTTAACCGGGGAAACAATGGTGTAACCAACAAGCGTATCTCAACGTATTTCATACGGAGAGAGGGAAGGTTTTAACCGGGTGAACAATGGTGTAACCAACAAGCATATCTCAACGTATTTCATACGGAGAGAGGGAAGGTTTTAACCGGGGAAACAATGGTGTAACCAACAAGCGTATCTCAACGTATTTCATACGGAGAGAGGGAAGGTTTTAAGGTGAACAATGGTGTAACCAATAAGCGTATCTCAACGTATTTCATACGGAGAGAGGAAGGTTTTAACGGGGAAACAATGGTGTAACCAACAAGCATATCTCAACGTATTTCATACGGAGAGAGGAAGGTTTTAACCGGTGAACAATGGTGTAACCAACAAGCGTATCTCAACGTATTTCATACGGAGAGGGAAGGTTTTAACGGGGAAACAATGGTGTAACCAACAAGCATATCTCAACGATTTCATACGGAGAGAGGAAGGTTTTAACCGGTGAACAATGGTGTAACCAACAAGCGTATCTCAACGTATTTCATACGGAGAGAGGAAGGTTTTAAAGGAAACAATGGTGTAACCAACAAGCATATCTCAACGTATTTCATACGAGAGAGGGAAGGTTTTAACCGGGTGAACAATGGTGTGACCAACAAGCATATCTCAACGTATTTCAAACGGAGAGAGGAAGGTTTTAGGGTGAACAATGGTGTAACCAACAAGCGTATCTCAACGTATTTCATACGGAGAGAGGGAAGGTTTTAACCGGGGTAACAATGGTGTAACCAACAAGCATATCTCAACGTATTTCATACGGAGAGAGGGAAGGTTTTAACCGGGGAATAAAGGTGTGAGTGTGTGTGATTGATACGCAAAATAGACAAAGCGAGTGTGTGATAGATACACTATGTGAACAAGTATGATAGATATACTAAAGGCAAACACGAAGTGTGATAGATGCACTTAGTGAACAAGTATGATTGATATATTGGGTGAAATGAGAAAGAAACTTGATAGGTACAATGCAATACAATGCATGATGCTTACGGAAAGCAATAAATAGACAAAGCGGCGCTTTAGAAAGCACCTCATGAGGTGAGTAGCGGTGAACCGCTCTACTCTGATGGGGATCTCCCCTCGTGCTCTTCGAACACTTACCTTCAACTCACAGCACAAAGGTTGAAATCTTGACAAGTAACAATATCTGCATGTAGAGCCACGGCCGCTTGTTGTCGTGATCATACTCACATCTTTCCCTATTCGCCAAGGGGGTGACAGACTAGGTTGGTTCAGTATCCAGAATTGAGGTGCATACACATGCTAACTCAACCTATGGGGCTGCCATACAGATTTCAAGCCGAGGGCACACCTCTGGGGATTTAAACCAGACTTTAGTCTCGAAATCGAACCTTTGTGTTCTAGGCCACGGCCATTCGAACTCTAGTTTCCACCGTCGCAGCTTGGTCTCCTAGGAACTCATCGCAAACACGGCCAAGATGCCTCTGGCGAGAATGGTACTCGGGAGAGCACTTCGATCGCCATTACGGCTTGAAGTAGACTTGATCTTGAGCTTGAGGTAGAAGCACATTCATACTTCAGAGCATTGGCAAGACCTGAAGAGGTACACATGGGATGCAATCTCGGAACTTACTGATGCCGGAACAAACTCAGATGCCCAATATTTTCCTCTTTTGCTTTTTCTTTGCGGCGAAACTCATAGCTAGATAGGTCTGGTTCTACTGTTCACACTTATCGGGGGTGGACCCTGCGGCTTTATGAAAGAACAAATTCTGTTTTGCACAAATGTGGAGAACGGCACGGCACTCGGAGCACAAAATGATTTTATTTTTGAAATTGAGAAAATGAGTTCTCGACCGGGTATTGAGCCTACAACTGAACACAGCGAAAAAGACTCAACAACGAAAAACAAAAGGTAAACAACCTAAACACATCCGTTGACACTCAAAACGACTCAAAACCAAAAAAACGAGACAAACAAAAAGACACGACATGCACAGGGAGCCTGTTTCACTGGGTAGTGTTTCCCACCCTTTCTCATTTGTGATTCTCACATCACTCGGCACTCAATCTCTAGTTTTCTGAAAAAGCCCTTTTCTCACTTTTTTTTCTCATCGCACATCTCTCTATTCTTCAATCTCTCATTTTTCATCCCTCCCCTGGGTGGTTGATGGATAAACAGCAAGTTGTGGGTTCTCGCCCCTAGCATTCTGCTAGATTCTTCTTCTTCTGCTCACAACGGTGAGTTTCTCCCACAGAGGGGTTGTGCTGCAACAGGATGCGTAGCAAATTTGCAGCTGACATCGATTGATGATGCTTTGCTGGGGAGTTTGGACGTGATCAGATCTGTCCAGATGAAGGAGTGGAATATCTTGCCCCATTCTAGTTCGTGCTTCGCACTTGGCTTGATACCTCGTTGCTTGGAGGATGTGAGAGCTTTCACCATTTATTTTGCTTCAGTTGTGCCCTTTTCTGGCAGGTAGAGTGCCCTTTCTGGCAAGTATGTTGACAAAGGGGAAAAGACAGAACACCTGACTCAACTGTGCCCCTAGTTCATCATTTTGACCATTTTTTGTTTTTGGCTTTCTAAAAAAAATTTGACCAAAATGAGAGTTAGATTAACATGCTTGTTCAATTTTTGATTTGAAATCATGCAAGTCAAGCTACGAGCACTGAAAATTTTCCTTTTTCGGGTCCAAGAAATGGTCCAATTTTGGAAAAGATGGAACAATTTTTGAGAAAATTAGTCAACCTCAGTAAAAATTCTCAAAAACTATTTTTGCAAACGGCCACTTGCTCAACGAGCATAGAACCCACTCTTGAGATGCACAACCTCGAATCTGGAGGAAAACTACCCCTTGCTTGAGGAGGGTTGCATGGCAACGGAAAGTTGCCCCTTGTTTGAAATGAAACCATGGCGTTTTGAATGGCAACGGAAAGTTGCCCCTTGTTTGGATGACACCGCGGCGCATTGAATGCAATCCTCAGAGTGACGAGCACAACCAAATCCTCAGATACTGAGAAGACAAGGATGACCAGAACCATCGCATGGACACAATCAAATGGAGTGTTTTACGGCTGGACTTCAGGATGAAGTTGCCTACGTATCCCACAAATGGGAATCAAGCCTTACGTAGTTCGGGGTTAAGGTACACTCGGGTATTTAACCTCTCCTTTTTATGCTCTAACTTTTGCCAAGGCGCCTGTTGCAGGTTTTCGACCTTGCGAGCTTTGTTTTTCTTTTCTTTTCTTTTTTTTTCTATTCTTTTCATTCCCTTTTTTTTTCTTTCTTTTTTTTGCATTTTCTTTTCTTTTCTTTTCTTTTTGCATTTTTTGTATCTTTGCATTTTTTCTCTTTTTTTCTTTTTTCATTCTTTTCTTTGCTCTAACTTTTGCCTGGGTCGCCCTTCCGGGTTTTCGGCCCAGCGAGCCTCTCAAAGGGTAAAAGTGTAACAAGTCCATGCCAAATGGTTTTGAGATTGAAGCCCTTTGTATCTAGGAGAGTGGTTGTTGTATTGATTTACAGAAGGATCCACCTTTGGCTCTTCGAGCACATCGGATATTTTTTGCCCCTAGTTCGAGGGGTGCTTCTGTTCTAGCTTTGCAAGCTTCTTCTGACGAGGTCTGACCTTTTTGATCTGACTTCGGTGCCTTATGTTCGAGGGCTGCTTCAAATCTGGCCACACAGGCCTTACATCGTGGTCGACCGTTGAACATTCTGAATGCCAGTTCAAGGTTTGAAAGCCAAGAGGGGGGTCGAGTCTCGAGGCTGAGAGCGATCCTAAGCTGCACAATCTTAAGAGCGATTCCACACAAGTCTTCGCAGGACTGCGCAAAACATTTTGTTTTTGAAAATTTTTAAGAAAGCGACGAATCACTCGCGCCGAAGATAGTGTGAAACCAGTCTGGATCAAGCCAGGGTCCTTCTCAGTACTCACGCTAACAAGCATGATTTCATTCATTAAAGACTTAGCACGCCTCTCTTTCTCTCAATTTGATCAAAGTTTTGCAAATCCCGAGGAATTCCTCCCTCTTTATTTTCACTGCAGTGTTCAAAAAGTTTTGAAAAACTTAGGTCATTACAATGACTTCAGGGCACAGGAGAGCAGGTGGAATGCACTGCCATTTCATTCAAATCCCGGCACAACTAGCACACGGCAGAAGCAAATGCGAGAGTGTAGAAATCACTGCTGTTTCATTCAAAATCTGTTGGCACAACTGGCTCCCTGGCAGAAACAGACTCAAAAGAAAACGAAGAGACAAACACAAAACAAAATGGTGATGCCCGAGGTAACACCCCCGGAATCACCCGACTCCTATACAACAGGACCAACTCGATATAACAAGACAGACCCAAAACAAAAGAGACTGACTCAAACAAAAAGACAGACTCAAAACAAAACAACAAGACTGACCCAATACCCAAGTCAGAAAGTACAAAAACCAGCATTCACAAATGCTCAAAACAGTGCGTGCCATACGCCACACCTGGAGTAAATCGAAGACCCATACGAAACTATGGTTCCAAGACCACTTAGCAAAAGCGAAAGCAGACGACATCTCGGCTGATTTCATCCGAGCAGAATCTGAGCATAGTTGAATGAGTGTGCCCTCTCAATTCTACCCAAATCTCGCACGTGATACCCTCAGGTAAACCGATTCTACCAAATCGATGCCCAACTGATACCCAAAATCTTGAATTGGTGCCCGCAGTTGATGCCCAAACTTGCAAAACCGATACATGCATTCCTGTGAGACGCACTCTAACAAGCACATAATGTAAGTGAGAGCCAAAACACCCTATATTGGGGTAGGGTTTTCCTGTCTTATTTTGTCGAGCTAGGGTTTCACTACGCACGCCTTGACTTCAAACAACCTATATCGGGTAAGCAACTGTCCTAGTTTGGAATGGTCACTATGGATCGAATATGCACTAGGTCGAATGGTCAAAAGGTGCCGGTAAAACCGGGGTTTGTGTTCCCATCTTTGTCGAGCCGAGCCAGGCCGTCGGCCTTACGGACATGACTTGACAAGACAAGCCTCCCGCAAATCGTTCGGGAATGGCATATGGCAAACACGGTGTCCTAGGCGCACCAATGCAAATGCAATGCAAAAACACACAAGTGTAGTCAAAACCCGGATATCACGAGTTCGAGTCAAGTTCTCTAACTCCCCCAGTAGTCGCCAGAATCTAACAACGCCCTTGAGGACCTCGCTTCTGATTCGGACTTCGATTTTGTTGCGGTTCTCAATCTCGAACCAAAGAGTCCGAATCCGCAAATCGTTTTGAAGGAAAATGATTTTTTGAAAGAAGTGCCAAACATGGTGCTTTGCGGATAACGTAGTCGCCACCTAAATATTTTAAAATGGAAAATTTAGGAAACCACGACTCGGTGCGAAAAGGCCACGTGTCCTTCATCACCAAAGTTGGCTCGGGAACTTGGGTACGATTAGGAAGGTCACATCGTGAGCACCCCTCTCGCCGGTCGAAGACCGCCTCTACTAACCATGATATCTGTTTTTGAAAACTTTGTATGCTCTTATTAGGTTATTAGCCTAGATTACTATGTGATGCTCATGACAAACAAGTATAGATCGGGCGTCTGAATTGGAACAAAACACTTCATGTCTGTTTGTTTGAAAATGGTTTGATGGTGCTACCCATGTAGGCTAAAATGCGGATTTGCCACCCTCAGGTGGGCTTAGAAAACATGATTTTGCCACTATCTAGTGGGCTTAAAACAAACATTTGATGAATTGTCCCAATCCAAATAACTCAACCTCCACCCACAGGCATCCAAGGCAGTTATATCACATAAGCACATAGCCTCATGGTAAGTATGCTATCATGGCAACACTCACACGCATGCAAGTATGCTAAAGCATAACAACTTACCAAGTACTCCAAGCCAAAACAGAAGCTCGTTAGAAATCATGCATGATCCTAAGTATACTGTAATGCCTAATGCAACACATGCAAAAATGCAACTAATGGCAGGCTCGGCTATTCTAAAGATGCTACAGTTAGCATGTATTCAATTTGGAATTGAAATACAGATGCAGTTTGTATGATGCGCCGAGCCCGGTGCGTGCAAAACAGATGAATGATGCAAACATGCTGTCATGCTGTATGCTAATTGAAATATGCCCTATATCTAACCATCAAAGCAGGTAAATAAAAGGGAGAAAGAAATAGAGGTTGGAAGACATACATCACACTCACCCACCCTTATTACAACATTGCCCTCGCGCAGAGGGTCCGAATAAATAATATCTGAGACCGAATAAAAGAATATTACAGATTAACAAATTAAACTAGGAAGCGGTAAAAGCGGCATGCAAGCCGGGGTGCCTTCTTCTAATGTATGTTGTATCTTTGCTGCCTCGGTGAAATCCTTTGGGATGCCTGATTAGCCTCTGTTTGCATGTTCTCGAAATCTGCCGGACTCAAAAGTTGTTGATCCTCGATTTTCTTTGTAGAGAAGCGAGGAAAAGGGCATAGCAATGTATTTCACAAATATATGCATGCCTCGATCCTCGTACACCAATCACGATATCAATGCATGATGGTAGGAATCGGATTGCACAACTCAATATGGGATGAATGCGGATGAATGCTATAACAAAACCTAACTCCATCATGGGTAATCCGGAATTCCGGTGACTTGGGAATTGAGACCCTCCGTCACTCGGTCTGAAAGCGTGCCTCGTTTCCCGTGCCCGGGCTAACACCTATCCCGAACACGATGCAATATGCAAGATATGCATGAAATGCAGCAAACATGTGATATTGCATGCACAATGCCATGAAAATGAGTAACCTCGAAATCGTGCTGCAGACGCATAAATCGAGGAAATGTATGAATGCAATCTAAGATACAACCTAGTATGCACTATGCTTTGAAAATGAGATGAAAATGAGAGCGCCTCGAAAAGCGTGCGCGCGGGCACGCAAACCGAGGCGATGGCATGAAATGCAAAGCGGATAAAACAGAGTGCCTCGAAAGCGGCGTGCACACGGCACGCAAACCGAGGCGATGATGTGAAATGCAAGCCGGATAAAACCGAAGTGCCTCGAAACGCGTGCACTGGCACGCAAAACCGAGCGATGATGAAAATGCAAATCGGATAAACCGAAGTGCCTCGAAATGCGTGCACGGACACGTAAACCGAGGCGATGATGTGTGATGCAAAATCGGATAAAACCGAAGTGCCTCGAAATCGTGCACAGACGCATAAACCGAAGCGATGATGTCGATGCAAAATCGGAAAAACGAAGTGCCTCGAAATCGTGCACGGACACGCATAACCGAGCGATGATGAAATGAGATGAAATGGCATACGGAATGCAACGATGGGCTTACACCAACATGGGAGAGCCTCGGCTCACTCGCATAGCGCATTACCAGCACGGCAAAACCGAGGCGAGGCTCTAAAGCACCAAAATGACATGCGAATGAGATGTAGCAAATGGCATAAGGAAGATGCAAAATTCAGCAACTAAAATAATGCAAAAACAGCCCCCAAATTATGATAAAATTGCAACCGATGCCCAAAATGCGAGGAAATACACCCGAAATGGCCTACAGCCCTATTATACACACAGAATATGGACATGGAATGCAAAACAGTGGCAAGGCTGCCCCTAAACTAGCATTTTATCAGCACAAAGCAAGGCCAAATAATGCTCACAAGTATGGAAACAAAAGCTTGCAAAAATACGGTAAAAGAGGGGAATTACAAAGCAAGTGATATGTACAATGCTCAAACCCAAAAAATCAGTTCTACAACATTGAATATGGAACAAAAATATGCACAAATGCAAGAGATGACAACCTCTAAATCAGTATGTATATATGCTAAACATAGCATGCAAAAAGGGGCAAAAAGAGGGTTATAAAGAGAGGTATCAAATGGATGCACCAAACCACTTAAGACCCTTAATAAAACTTGAATAATAGGCCAAAAAAAGACACTTCCTAAGCCTGATGAAGGCCAGAAACAGAAGCTAGAATGGCCTAAACAAACATGCAAATTTACGGAAAATTTGATGGATTTCAAAGGAAGTACCAAAAATATACACCAAATGTCTTAAGACCCTAAACAAAACATGACAAGGATACAAAAATAAGGCTATTTCTAAGCCTGATGAAGGCTGAAATCCGGAGCCAAATAAGTCTAACAAAGCATGCAAAATATGGCCACCAAGAGGGCTACAATGAAAAGTATGTAAAGAATTCACCAAATAGCTAAACATTCTTGATGAAACATGTAAAGGGGTCAAAATAAGACCCTATTAGCTCTGACCAAGAGCCAAAACCATAAGCACAAAAGGCTACAAAATGAGCAAGATTTAGGGGCCTAAAGTGAATTTCAAGAGAGGTGGTATATAGAGTGCCCAAATGAGGTTGCGCCCTTCTACAATGTTGTAGAGGGGCACAAAATAGGCCCAAAACCAGTAGGGGTCGGAGCCCCAAAAACAAATGCAAAGAGGCTAAAACTAGCATTCAAGATTGTGACATACAAGGTGTATATTGAAACAAGTATATCATGGAAACACCAAATGAAGTTGAGCCCTTCTACAAAGTTGTAGAGGGGCTCAAAATAAGCCTAAAACCAGTAGTGGTCAGGCCCCAAAAACAGAAGGAAATAGGGTAAAAATTTGATTCAAGATTATGCAAGAAAAAAGGATTTGAATGCTTACCCTTGAAGATCTTTCTTTCTTTGCTTCTTGACTTGAATTTGTTGACTCTTAACCTCTGAAAAACACTTCCTTGCTGCTGGAATGGTAGTGGAGATGGTGAGGCTTGGTGTTGGTGAAGAAATAATGCAAGACTTGAAGAAATTTGGAGCTTTTTGCTATGAAAATGGAGGTTTAAGCTTAAGTGTTCTTGAAGGATTTTTTCTCCTCCCAAAATGAGGTTCGACCAGCTGCTGGAATGGACAAGAGAGGGCTTAAAAGGAGGGCCAAAAGGGTTGAAATATCTTGCCTCAAATATCTAGATATTATGAGGGCAAAATATCTAGATATTTTGAGGGCAAAAAGAAAAGATTTTGTTAACCACGAAGTGGCATCTGAGATCGATGTTCCTCGGAATGATGAAACAGAGGTACACCAAAATTGAACAAAAACTAATGCAAAAGCAGCTCGGGGACCAAAACCGCGGGGTCGAAAATGAATGCTTAGACCGGAAGTGGTGTTCGCTGAAGTGGGTATCGAAGACCCAGTGTCCCTCGGAAGGACTAAACAGAGGTCTCTGCCAAAAAGGAGAAAAGCGGATCTGAAATGAATGCTCGGGACCAAAACCGCGGTTTGGGGTCGAAAATGAAATGGAGACACCGAAGTGGTGTTCGGCTGCGAAGTGGGTCTCGAGACCCGGTGTCCTTCGGAAGGACCAAGCGAAGGTGTCGCCAAAAATGAGCAGAACATCGATGCAAAATGAATGCTCGGGGCCAAAACCGCGTGGTTCGGGATCGAAAATGAAATTAGAACGCAGTGGTGTTAATTGCGAAGTGGGTCTCGAAGACCCGGTGTCCTCGGAAGGACCAAGCGAGGTGTACGCCAAAAATGAGCAGAACATTGATGCAAAATGAATGCTCGGGGCCAAAGCAGCGCGGTTGGGATCAAAATGAAATGCCGAACGCAGTGGTGTTGATTCTGAAGTGGGTCTCGAGACCCGGTGTCCCTCGGAAGGACCAAGCAGGTGTCGCCAAAAGCGAGCAGACATCGATGCAAAATGAATGCTCGGGGCCAAAACCGCGGTTGGGATCAAAATGGGCTGCCGCACCGAAGTGGTGTTCGAGCCCCAGTGTCCCTTAAATGGGAGTAAATGAGATGCATGCCAAACCGGAGAAATCGGAGATGGTTGGGCGGTCGAGAACCGAGGCACGGCACTGGCCGAGCTCAAAACTCCGAAATGGGCAAAATGGCCTCTGACCACAAAAAGTAGCTCACGACCCTTTGGGAGATAGTCTGGGACCACTCCTTCCCTCGAAAGAAAAGCAGAGAAAACCAGTCTGTTCGCAAACCGAGACAAGGCCTGAAGAGAGTTGAGTCCGGGAGGCGAGGCGCCTGCCGCGACTCGAGGCTTCGAGCAGACAAGATGCAACATCACCGAGCGCTCAATCGGTGACGTCTGAGTCTTAAGGCCGGTCAAAAATGGGGTGTCTACAGCCATCATATATTGAAATGTGTGATTGATGGTCCGAGGGTCGAAAACCATACTCCTTTGAATCTTAAACATGATAGGGAGGGTGGTTGTGCACACATTTGCTTTGAAAATGCATTGTCATGCTCTGTCTGTCCTCTGATGCTGTCAAACAGGGTCCTGCAAACCAAAATCTAGCCGATGGCTCCACTTTTGGTCGATGACCATGTTTCCATGGCCGGTGGCTTTTTATCTTAGCTGGTGGCATCCCATCTGATCAAGGGCTGGTTTAGAAGCAACCTTGGGATTTGTGCAAGTCTTAGAGGCGCATCTTGATTAAGCGGAGGCACGATGGCGTGGCATTGGGTTTCCGAGCGAAGCCAATCCGAGCATGCATTCATCCCTCTTCCCAAGGCTATTTTACTGCTTTAGTAGCTTAATTAATTTGTTAATTCGTTAAGGGTTTTGTAATATTTAATTAGCTAGGGTAGTTAATTATTTATTCGGTTTGTATTATTATTCGGACCCTCCGAGCGAGGGCAATTGTGTAATAAGTGTGCGTATGTGCGTGTGTGCATGTCTTCCAACCCCACGTCTTTCTCCCTTTTATTTACTAGCTTACGATGGTTAGATTAGGGCATGATTCAATTAGCATACTTATGCTCGCATGTTTGCATCCATTCATTTGTCTTGCATGCACCGGGCTCGGCGCATCATACTAACTACATCGTATTTCAATTCCAAGTTGAATACGTGTTAGCTGTAGCATCATCACATGCCATCTTAGAATAGTCGAGCCTAGCTTAGTTGCATCTTGCATGTGTTGCATTAGCCATCTTAACATGAACTAGGATCATGCAGATGATTACTAACTAGTTTCTGTTTTGGCTCGAAGTACTCGGTAAGCGTTTATGCTTTAGCATCCTTGCATATGTGTGAGTAACTGCCATGATAGCATGCTTACCATGAGGCTATGTGCTTATGTAATATAACTAGCTGGTTTCCTGTGGGTGAAGGTTGGATTGCTTGAATTGGAACAATTCATCGAAATCTGTTTTAGCCTACTTGCGAGTAGCGAACCTCAAACTATTTTCCAAGCAAACGGATATGCAATGCTTTGTTCCAAATTAGGCGATCTAGTCTATACTTATGTGTTGTGCGCATCACATAGTAAATTCTAACTAATAAACCAAAATAAGAGCACATAATGTTTTCAAAACTCGATATCATGGTTAGTAGAGGCCGATCTTTGATCGGGCGAGCGGGGGTGCTCACGAAGTGACCTTCCCCAATCGTACCCAAGTTCCCCAGCTGAGGCAACTTTAGTGATGACGGACACGTGGCCTTAGGCACGAGTCAGGGTTTCCTAAATTCTCCCAAAATAAATATTTAGGTGGCGACTCAGATCCGCAGCGTCCATGTTTGGCACTTCTTTCAAAAAATTTGTTTTCAAAAACGATTTGCCGGATTTGGACTCTTTGATGATTCATCGGTCTTGCATTGCACTCTGCGAGATTAGATACAGGACCGTGACATTGAGTCCGAACTGTAGTGAGCCCAATGAACAAAACGGGATTCCCTTCCGGGACGTCTACAACGGGTAGGAGCGATGACATGGATCCGACATGGTATAGGTGACGTGGAATACATTTAGCTCCACGTGGCAGTGATGTGGCGTTCGTTGGCGATGAGTCAACCAACTGATCAAACGGTTACGTGTCTGATCTGGAGCGGTTTGATCATAGCCGTTCATTGGAGATGCAAGCAATTGTACGATTGAGATGGCACTCGATCGTGATCAGGTGTGATCAGTCATGGCATCTATTTGGTGTGAGATTGATCTGCTCCATAGATCATCGATCCAATAGCTAAATCTGATCGGATGCGATCAAGGGACATGACCATTCGATTAGATGCATCAAGGCCTATAAATAGGCTGGGAAATCAACCATTTCAATCATCCAAAAAGTCCAAAAAGCATTCCTGTAATTTTCTCTCTCTCCTCTTGATTTACAGTTTTCGATCAAGAGTTTCTTAAGCAAGTTTCTACTTTTCTTACTGGTAATCAAATTCTACAAACTTGATTATCAGTGTCTTGGTTTTCTTTATTATATCAAGAGTATTTTGATCTATTGTCATCAGTGTAGACATCGGTAGACTTGATCCTTAGATTAGACTTTATTGTATCTTGAAGGCAAATTTGCAGTAATTCCCTGTACACTTTTTGATGGGTGCAAATATTGTCTTTAGGAAAGCGACTAAGCAACGCAACTTAAAACACCAAATTTATGTTCTACATAGACAAAATCATTGCCAAGTTTCGTAGACCCGAAGACCACCAACTAAGGAATTCAAGACGAATTGTTTCAACATCTTGTATATCATATTGCATGTTGGACAAATATATATGTATTATAAGCTACAATCAAGATGGAATAAGAACAACGAAATTGAGAGTGATTAAGAAACAGATTTTTTTTTTTTTTTTTTGAATTCAACAGTAGACTTATCTCCTCTCTCTCTCTCTCTCTCTCTCTCTCTCTCTTAGTAAGAATATAATTCATTTAATCATCAAAGATATCTCTTTCCCACGGGCCCAACAAAGCAAGAGCAGTCAAAGAACACATTGAAACAAACATAGACAAATATGAAAGCTATTGTCCTTTGTCGTTTCAAATATAGCATAGATTATTGTTAACTTTCATTTATCTTAGTCTAGAATGTTTAAAAAAAAAAATAGAATGATATTGAGTAAAATTCTTTGGAATGTCATGTTGTTCTAATATGCTTGGAATTGTTAACTTCATAGGCTATCACCAATGATGGTTATGTTGCTTATTTAATGCATTCTAGAGGTTCATTCAATCATTCATAAGTTGAAAATTTCAGTAATCACAGACATATCTGATTTGTAGTTCGAAAGCCTAGAATTACAAAAGCTTCGTGATGAAGCACAACTGGTTTGCTTGAAACTCTCAATAATGAAAGAGGTGCTTCTTGACTTAGCAAAATGTCCGTCTAGAAAATTAAAATTATTACTGCAAGAGGCAAAAACTTTGAAGCCAATACCAACTTTTATGATTGAAGAGCCAATGACAAACTTGCTTTGGATCTTGATAGAATCGACTGCAGAATACGCTCTGTCTCAAATTTCGACAACTGTTGAGAATCTGTACCAGAGTGCACTTGCAACTTCATTGCAACCATTTGTTCTTGACCCGCGTAACAATGAACTTCGTTGGTGCAAGTTTGCCTCTCTAATGTATATGTTTTCCTTGGACGGTGGTATGGGTGTGGACTATGGACAACATAGCCATGCTTTTCAGTTGAAGTTACCATTTTGGACCCCAAATGTGCAGTTTTACTACTGTAAGGAGCTCCCTATGCTCAATCATGATCAATATTACAATGTCAAGGGGACCTTGGCTTTGCCAGTGTTTGAAACCTCTCGACGGTCCTATGTTGGTGTACTTGAGCTTATAATGACTTCGCAAAAGATCAGCTATGCTCCTGAGGTAAGCAAAATCTACAGAGAACTTGGGGCTTGTCCTCAAATTAGCTAAGCAAATAAAAGTCAATAAATACCTATTGTATTCTTAATTTCTTAAAATTTGGAAATATACTTTAGTTTTCATGATTGTCGTTCTTGCCTTAGCTTTCTTATTATATTTGTATGTTACAAAGTGATTGAGTTGAGATGAGCAGTTAATGATATGGATGGTCATGGTCCTCTGTGGTGAAGTTTTTCTATGATGAAACTGGAGTAATTATAGGATTAAAGATCACAGTGCATTCCATATATTATGGGTGCAAGATGCTCTATAATGCAATACCCATAGTAGGAGATACCATAATAACTCGGCTTTGGAGTGGTTTCTCTATGGACAAGCCACCTTAAATCGTCATTTTAATCCTCATCATTTACTCCCCTTTATTTTAGTAAGTGTCAGTGTTCTTCATCTAGATGTATTGCATCAATATGGATCATATAATCCATTGGGTGTACATTCCGAGATCGATAAAATTGCTTCTTCCCTTTTTTTTATGCAAAGGATCTAGTAGGTTGGTTTAATATAAGCCTGATTTTATTCCTGCAGTATTAGAAAATGTGCATGCTTCAAGATCAGCTAGAGAAATATATAATATATATTATTTTGTCTGCAGCAGATTTTTTTGTCATGGCAATCCTTGAGCCCTCAGTTTTCAATTGGCCTGTTAAGTGAGTTTCCCCTTTCTCTTTTTCCCCGAGTCTTAAGTTTATGAGAGGATGTACTGTTGGTGCTAGTGCTGCTGCTATCCCTGGAGCCATCGATGCAGATGGGATCTGAAAAAAAATAGTTGTCAATATATCAGCTACAGTCTGTGTATCAGATACAGGCATAGTATGCAAAATAAGTGGTATGCAGAAATCAGATACAGTATAAATACAGTGTGTGAGTACAGTGTGCCAATGCAGTGTATCAGTGCAGTTTGGGAAAGACTACAATTGAAATGTCAGTGTATCAATGGAAATATGATAGCATAAAGAGAAAATGTAATGACTCAAAAAATAAATAAATAAATAAATAAAATAAAGGAAGGGAATATATTCTGATGATGTTTTTGGTGGTGGTGGAAATTATTTGAGAGGGTTGCTCACTTTCGGTGGAAGAAAATTATTAAAGAGAAAATAATACACTCTCTTGTCTCTCTCGTGGGGTATGATGAGTAGGAGGAGAGGTTTGAATATTAATATATCTCCTTCTCTCTCTCTTCTTAGTTACAACTTTTTCTCATCATTCTTCTGGGAGTTCTCATCAATGGTGTCTGAGATCGTTGTTGCAGTGCAGACCAACTCTATTTGCAGATCCTTTCTCTGTCCGGTTGTTCCTTCATATCAGCCAAGAGCTTGCCTTATTTGGTTCAGTTGGGTCAGACTCTCGTGGGGTTGAACATCAAGCACTGCTATGCGCTAAGCAGCAGCATCGTTGATCTGCTTGTGGAGCGCCTATGGCGATGTGTTATGCTCTTGGGATTTGGCGTGCAACTCTTTTTTTTGCAACTTACCTTCCATAAGGAAGCTGTTGGAAGAATTTTGGCCGCCCAAATGATGGGTCGTTGCTTTCTTCATCGCCATGCTTCCCTGAGAATACAGATATGGGTTCTGGTTCTAGAATTTATTTTCCATTGTCTTTTTCTGTCTCGTTGGCAATTTGTGTTTTAATGTGGCCATGCATCGACATCATGCATCCATATCATGCATAGGCTAAGCTTTTAGTTTTTGAGTCTGTCCACTTTCAGTTTTACCTTTTCTTCCATGGTGTTGAAGCCTCATGTTCTGCATGTGATGGTTAGGTCCCTGTTTTCCTTGTTGGGGTGGGCTAAGATTCCTTGGATCTCTTCATATTTGGTTTGCTTTTGACAGTTCAAAGTTTGTGGCCTTGTTTTCGAGGGCTTTGGTCCTAGCAGCAGATTCTATTCAGAACAACTTTTGAAAATAGTGGATTGTTGTTAGTTGCTTTATATATAAATATATATATATATATGTATTATATATTCGAAAAATGGGCCCACTTTGTTCATTTTGATTCTAGGAATTTGTGGCAATGCTGATTATAATTGCTGGTAGTAAGGGTGGGCGTGGGTCGATTGCGGCCATGGAACCTCCAATCCGCCATCTGTCCGTCAGATTGGCAGATTGGAGAAAATCAATCCGCATCCATCCGCCTATCCGGCGGATGTGGATTGAGCGGATTGGCGGTTTGGCGGATGGATGCGAATCGGTTTGGCGGTTTAAGATTTTATAAATTTTCAACATAATTTAACTTGTGTACTTCCCAAAAAAAAAAAAAAAAGTATTACAGTCAATGACTTAAAAAACTATTACAATCACTGTATGTCTCATCCAAAAAAAGAAAGTTTGAAACTTTAGAATATCACAATCACTGCATTGCTCATCCACATATTACAATCACAGCATGATTCATCCACATAAAGTATTACAATCTGTGATTCTTAAAATATAATAATAATTCAAACCACCAAAACCATGAACAGGGCAGTAGTAGAGATTGTATATCTCTATATTGTTACATCTATATATGTTTTTGAGAACAAAAACTAACCAGCATATATCATATTTTCTATTTATTATTTTTAGAGTTAAATTTAAAAACCAAAAAATATAGATAAATAATACGTTTATTTTTTTCAATTCAAAAAATATATTCAAGTTGAAAACTTTTTTCAACATAATATTTAAACTCTTTTTCAATTGAAAATACAAACAAAATATTTAAACAAATTGAAAACATAAAGTCTTATAAACTATTAGGGTTGCTCGCGGTTTGGTGGTTCGGTTGCGGCAAAAGGAATCTCAAATCTGCCATCCGTCCGCCAAATTGGCGAATTGGAGAAAATCAATCCACAACCGTCGACTCGTCATCACGCATCTGTCCAAAATGCGGCAGATCGGATCGGTTCGGTCGGTTTTGGGGGATCGATATATCCGCTGCTCACCCCTAGCTGGTAGTGGGGAAGGCCAAATTCTTGGCCCACGTTGGTTTTTTGGTTCATGGTGTTTGGCCCACGTTATTTATGGGCAGTGTGTATATTGGGTTTGTGAGTTGTGGGCAGTGTGTTTTCAGCCCTTTTTTTGGGATGGTTGGTAGGGACACTTGTAGTGAACTTCAGGCCCATGTTCTTGAGACCAAAATGAAGAGCTAGGCGAGAGCAACATTTTGACCGGCGGAGATCGAATTTCGACAACATCGAATTTTGGAGTTTTCATTCAGATTCTCTTCAAAACTTGAGGTAGGGATTTTCTATACTCTAATATGGTTTTTAACTTAGTTATTTGCTATTGTGTATAGATGATGAGATTTGGTTGTGGTTTGGACAAATCTAAGATTTGGATTTGAAATTATAAAAGAGGGGTTTCTCGGTTTTGGACTCTATTGCGAATATGGGGTTTTGAAATGGGGTTATTTGTGTATAATTGATGAAATTGAGCCTTAGGGTTGTTATTTAAGAAAGATGGAAAAATGCCCTAATTGGGATTAAATGAATTGTTTGTCAAAATAATGAAATTAATTATGGAAATATATAATTGGATTGGAAATGATGAAATTGGGTGGAAATGTAATTGAATGGTGTAGTTGGATTGATAAATCACTCACCTATGGAAGATATAATAATTTATCTGTTGATAGATTTATTTACCTGTTTAGTGATAATTGTTTTGGGCTATCGGTGGAGGATAGCCATGATTGTTGTAGAACTGCATGATGATTAGGTAAATTGAAACTAATCAACTGAATTATGTCGTTGAATATGACGGTTGGATTAACACATTGAATATGTGCTATAATTGATCATTGTATATGATAATGTGTTTAAATATATTGTATATGTATGTTTATTGTGAGGAGATAGGGGATGTACTCCATTTGTGATTATGTTTTTAAATACATTGTATATGTATGTTTATTGGGAGGAGATACGGGATGTACTCCATATGTGATTATGTTTTTAAATACATTGTATATGTATGTTTATTGGGAGGAGATAGGAGATGTACTTCATATGTGATTTTGTTTATAAATACATTGCGTATGTATATTTGTTTGGGAGGAGAAAGGGGATGGACTCCATTTAAAGCAAGTTGGCCGGAGTGTCCTGGGTGAAAGACCCGAAATTTTATATATAAATGGGTGCCGATTCCTTCGGACGAAATATCCGTAAAATGGCAAGTTTGAAGTGTTTATGTGTGTTTTACATAAATGGAAAAACTATTGACTTGTAATCTCATACTGGTTGTTGTTGAAAGATAAAGAATTTAACTCATAAATTGAGTAGTGCATATGAATTGGAAATGAATTGAAGAAAAATGGAATAAGATTGATCTTAGTGGCATATGAATATGCAGGCCTTGTGAATACTTCTGTATCGGTATCGTTTATATACGTGGTATTTATACCATTGCTAAACCTCATATATTGTGTTAGATTATTTCTACTGGGCTGTTAGCTCACCCTATACGGGAATATCATTTTTAGGTGCAGGTGAATTATTTCCTCCAAGGCAATAGCATGGGTGGACTTTTGGGAAGCAAGGGCTTCTTATTTATGCTTTATGTGTGTATGTTTGTTATTTGTAAAGCCAAGGACTTAAGATGTAATGAGCGAGACTCAATTTGTGTAACCAAGCAGTGACTTGGAAAAATGTAAGCCTACATGGCATTTAACTGTTTGTTAAACTATAAACTCTGATGTATGAAAATATGTTGTTTCTCATATTTAATCCGCATATGAGTTATCTTTATAGTATTTTTTTGGGGGCGTTACAGCAAACTGAAGGAAAGTACCTGGATGTCGTGGAGACCAAGCAGCGTCTCCCTCTTCTGCACCATACCCATCAGGGAAGCTACCAGCTCGAGGAGGCCCCCCATATACTCTAGAGATGCCTGCAAACTCAATTGGATGATCAATGTCTACAATGAACATATCTAAAATGGAAATGTGGGGTGCAAATGGTAAAGTATGGTCCATACCTGAGACGAGCCTCGAACTCCGACAAGCTCGTGTCCAGCCTCTGCCGGCTCAATCGGAATCTGATAAACAGTCTCAGTCGCCCTCCAGCATGTGAGCACAGTAGGAAGCTCTGGCCAGTGGATAGTCTGCTAAACAAGGGAAACCCCTCTGGTATGGGCCCTAGTCGCCCGAGCCGTCTCGCCTGCCGCAGGAGCCCTCGCCCCTCCACTTGCGTGAGCCCCGGTCAAAGGAGGTAAGGGATGGGTCTGAATAAAAGTCGCGTAGTTGCCATCGTCTCTAAAGAAATCAGCATCCAAGCCCACCATGAACAAAATGACTACATCAACAGATAGGCTGTCTGCTATCCTCATAGACTCCGGAGGTGGCATTGGAACGACCGGATCCGGCAAGCCCATGGTTTAGCGGACGAATCTCTCACTCAAGAACCAGGCCTGGCAGACTGGGCCCTCCAGTAGAATCCGGAAGGGCGACGTGCCTCACACTCCTGTGTACTGGTCCCGCACCCCGGCCGACATCATGGCCTAAGGCTACCACGCGATCTGCGAGCAGAGAGTGTACAAATTGTTAAATGATGACAGTTGCTAAAGTGTAAATCAGAGCAGTGTTAAAGCAAAAATGACTGTGTTTTGGGTTACCTCGTGGGCGGTCACAGTGTCAAAGTAATGGCAGAAGAAGGCAAAGGACTCGCGACTCTAGCGTTGACACCGGCCATAATATCACCTCGAGTAGGAAACCATCGAGGGGATCTCCTCCATGAGCTCTAGGGCGAGGGCTGGAAAATATGCATACATCCATAGTTGCAAGAAAAGCGAGTATGAAGTCTGAGGTATGAACAGATATAGAAAGTGCAAAGCAAAAAGCACAGGGTATGAACAGATGCAAAAAGTGCAAAGCAGAAAGCACAGGTGTTGAATAGATATAAAGAAGAAAATGTAAAGTAGAAAATCTAAAGTGCAAAGGAAGAGTTGAAATGCATACCTACCAGGCTCGCAAGTAGCCTCTAATCCGCTCTCCCCTCAAGCGGGAGGTAGAGCTTATATAGCCGTATAGGGTGGCGAAGCCAGCTCCGCCCCAGTCGTAAAAGCGTACTCGGGAAAGGGTCACCAGGGCACTCAATAGATATAAGCCCACGGTGTTCCACCTGTTCAAAAACGAGGTGGTACCGAGGACAAACATCAGGAAGCCTCTGGCATACTGCTCCATTTCCTCTAATGTCTTGGGCTCGCTCCTTCAGAACTGCTCGGCGAACCAACTATATTTGACCATAGTTGGCCGATACAAAGGTAGGCGTGCTTCCAATAGCTCAATCCAGCCGCCTCACTCTCCTATGTCGATGTCAAAGGATCGGATCACCTCTACTCCTAAGCACTGATCATGGCAAAGTCGTGAGAGTCATCGTCATCTCCCGGATGAAAGTGGAAAAAGTTTGTGGTGTCCTACCACCTCTCCACTAGTGCTCCTAGAAGGGGACTGCTCGTAATGACCCGTGTCAGGCCGGAGCAGAAAAGGCCGAAGTCGGTCTCTTTAATGACGTCACGAACTCCAGCAAGGAGCTCGTCATACCAATCCCTCGCTGTCATAGCTTCGTACCCCCTGTAGGCACAAGACTCTCCTTGTGGCAAAAAACAGATGAATCAGATTAGGCGGTGATGAAAAAGTGCAGTCAGACAAAAGGCAATGCAAGAAATGCAGTGAAAATATAGGTAGGAATGCATGAAACAGAGTTCATACCTCAGTGGCGCTAGATGAAGGGTAGGAGGATGGCTCCCTCAACAAGAGGTCCTCTGGTACACCACGAGCAAAGTCGCTGAAGCGCATAATGCCTCTGGGTGGCAATATGTGCATGCAGTGGTGATATCTCTCTGGATCAAAAGGTCGTACCCTCAATGGTAGCGTCTCTGGCTCAAACTTAGGCTCAAACTCCGCCTCGAAGTCAGCCTCAATGCCCTCAGCCGCCTCGCCAGCCTCAGCAACTACCGGCTCCTCTACCTCGGGAACGAGTGGAAATGCAGGTGGAACCTCCAAGAAGCCCCGTCGTCTGGAATCTCATCTGCCATTTGAAAAATGGGTGAAAAGTAAGTGAAAAGTGAAGAAAAATGAGAAAAAGAGAGTAAACTTGGAAAAAGTCAACCCTCGGAGAGAGAAAATGGGAGAAAAATTCAAAGTCTGAAAAAGTTCACGAAACCTGAGAGAAACTCAAGGGGAACAAGCCTAAAGTGGTGAAAATCCAAGAAAAAGTGTCGAAATCAAAATCTGATCGGTTCAAACTGTTGAGAACTAAGAGGGTTTTGTGAAGACAGTGTGCGTGGGGCGTTGGAAAACGTGTATAAAGCGCAAATCTAGAGAGAAGGAGCACTTAGAGAAAGAGAGGGAAGATTTTTGGACCTAGAGTTGTGTGGAAATGAAGTGTTGTAATGTATATTTAAAGACCCGTGGGTGAAAAGTCAAAAATGCCCCGATCTGCCATCGGTGGCCGGCAGGCCACATTGGTGGGCAGCAAGGTGTTTTGATGGCCAGTAGGTGGCCGGTGGTTCTCAGGTGGGTCCTAGTCTTCTTATTCCCGAGTGGTTTGTGGAAGGTTCTGTTTTGGAAGCTTGCAGCTGCGTTCTAGTGCAAACGTATCTCACTTGCTACTTTGAACAAGGTGTATCCTTTTGCACATGTTGTAACTCCTCCGAGAGGTAAATCAGAAGTTGCTACTGAATATCGCTTTATTCTTTGTTGTATAAAATATGCATTTCACATATACATATGTTGCACACGTGTCTAGCATCATTTATGATTCATGCATTGAACATGCTGTCAATTTCGCATAGAATATGCTTTAGTTTCTTGCATAGAACATGCCTTCAATTAACATCGTACGTCAGTTGTCCATCTTGCATAGAATATGCGTTGTCACTAAATTGACTTGTTCACTTTGTGCATTTATCACACATGATCACTTTGTGCATCTATCGCACACGTTCACTTTGTGTATCTATCGCATTTCGTTCATTTTTTGCATCTATCGCACACCTCTCTGTTTTCTCTCAAGACATGTGAAATGCGAGCTCGAGTGACTTTTCTTGTTTCTCAGGACACGTGACGCGTGGCATTGGGCATGTTTTATCTCGGGACGCGTGAAACGCGAGCCCGAGCGATTTTTCTTGCTTCTCGGGACACGTGAAACGCAAGACCGAGTGGTTTTTCTCCTCTTCTCACGATTTCAGGGTGATTAGAGTATCTCAAGATGTGTGACGCGTGGCTTTGGGCATGTTTTATCTCAGCACGCGTGAAGCGCGAGCCTGAGCGGCTTTTCTCCTCTTCTCACGATTTTAGCGTGATTAGAGTATCTCAAGATGCATGACGCGAGGCTTTGGGCATGTTTTATCTCGAGCAGCGTGAAGCGCGAACCCGAGCGATTTTTCTCCTCTGGGCGTGTTTTATCTCGGGACGCGTGAAGTGCAAGCCCAAGTGGTTTTTCTGCTCTTCTTACGATTTCAGCGTGATTAGAGTATCTCAAGATGCGTGACACATAACTCTGGGCGTGTTTTATCTCGAGACGCTTGAAGTGCGAGCCCAAGTGATTTTTCTCCTCTTCTCACAATTTCAGTGTGATTAGAGTATCTCAGGACGCATGATGCGCGGCTCTGGGCGTGTTTTATCTCAGGAAGCATGAAGCATGAGCCCAACCAGTTTTTCTCCTCTTCTCATGATTTTAGCGTGATTAGAGTATCTCAGGATGCGTGACGCTCGGCTCTGGGCATGTTTTATCTCAAGATGCGTGAAGTGCGACCCCGAGCGATTTCTCTTTATCTCAAGATGTGTGAAGCGCGACCTTGAGTGGTTTTCATCTGGGGACGTGTGAAACACGACCCCGAGCGGTTTTCGTTTCTCAATTTCTCAAGACGCGCAAGGCGCGACCCTGAGCGGTGTTTTCTTTCTTCGCCCCGTGTTTAGGCGTGGTTAGAATGTGTTTTATGTCTTGTTGTATGGAACCTGTGTTGGTTTTAAGCTTAAAGGTGCTCATTCGTATGTTGTTATCTTGTTGCATCTGTTATTGCTTATTGCTTATTGCATCATCTTGCATGATCGTAAGTTTTCAAAATAGCCGACTTTGCGGGGCGTATGAGTCCATCTTTCAAAGGTGCATTGTGCATATCATTTGCATCCTGCCCCAGAACTACGCTGGTTTGATTCCTTACAAAGGGACACGTAGGCAACCTGCAGGCGCAACCATTTATTTCTATCTTGATTGTTTGTCCAAGTCTTACGGCCTTGTCAAAATGGGTTATCTTCGGGCTTTGACATTCACTCACGTTATTTCATGACTCCGAGTTCTGTCAAATAGGTGCAACTGTAGACACCCCATTGTTGACGGCCCCTACGATTTGGACATCATCGCTTGCACACTCAATAATAAGTCTATATGCTTATCAAGTGCTCGAAGTCCTCAGCAAAACGCCACAGCATTGAGCCTTTCAAACCTTGCACCCATGTTGTCCTGCTTTGGACCAAACCTTGGATCTTCAAGCCTACGACCTCTGGTGGCCTGCCGGCCACTGCTTTGGGCTGCCAGCCATCACTCTTGGTTGCTACCACTGATGATGGCCACCGCCACCAATGTCTTTTGCAAATATTTTGTGACAGCTTATTGTGCTAATTTGTTTGCATCTGCTCCCACGTGTATAGTTGGATGTTTATGAGGGAAATTCATGTTTTCTATATATAGAAGGCCTCCCTCTCATATTTAATGGTTAGAAAAATTTTGGAGCGAAATTTTTCCTCTCTCTCTTGCAAATTTCTTAACCCTTGCTTACATATCCTTCACCTTTGCCTATACACTCTTAACCAAACCTCTCCATCTTTGAGCTGAGGTATCTTTGAGCCTTATTTGAGCTCTTGAGGGTGTGTTTGCCTTGGTTTATTGCTTGGAATTGATTTCCTCTTCATGAGGTATAAGGCTTTGCCTCTTTACTTGCTTTATTCACTATTTTTCTTGTTGTTTTTCAACTATTTTTGGGCTATAAAAACTCTGTATTTTTTGGATGAAACTTGGGTTTTAAGGCCAATAAAGATTGAGGGGTGGTTCACCCTTCTTTACACCTTGCTTTCAAGACCCTTACCCTTGTGTTTCCCACCTTTGCACTATTTTTTTTTTAAGCTTTTTAATACTGATTTTCAAAGCTATTTCAGTGGCTAAAATCATGGTTTGAAGTCCAAAATTGGAGGGGTTAGCCTCCCCTCCTTGTGTTTTGCTTACTAGTCTAGCATGCTCCATGTTTTAGCATATTAATCTAGCTATTTTTGTCTTAATTTCAGCATGTTTTTAGACTGTTTTAGGACTGTCTTGAAGTGTTTATTGTATTTGAGCTTTGTTTTCCATGCTTGTAGTGTAATTGCCCTCATGAGTTTGGTGTTTTAGGCCTTAGACACCACCTTATTTGAGTTGATTGTGTTTATTTATGGCTTTCCATACTTGTGATCACCTTTAATCACCTCTGCAACCTCCCTCATTTCTTGGCTTTTGTTTTTCTTTGAAAGTGGTTTCAAGCTACTTGTTTGTTTAAGCATGAGATTAAGATGTCATGCTTAATGGTTTAATCCCTTTGGGGGTTCATTACTAATGGTATGATGTCTCTTTCATGCCTAAAACAACTCTTGGTTTGAGCCCTCTTTCCATTAGAGGACTTAACTTCACCTTTTGGACTCAATTAACTAAAGACTGGATGGTAATCTAAAATAGAGTAATAAAATTTGGACTAAAAGGTGCAAGATAATAACTTGTTTTGGGTTCAATCAGATGTCAATTGAACTATTGAGTCTTTGGTCGTTTCATACTCCTTAGTGATGAAAACAGTTCAAGATTCATTATCAACTACTTCCCTTGATCTTTCATGATGGGGAGGTGGTTTTGAAAGAATGCACACTGCCTAAAAGAAAAGTGCGGAGAGAGGTGCGACAAGGACCACCGCACATGCGAGGATGAAGACCGCGTATGGGAAGGAGCACTCCGCATATCTGAGGGAAGGCGCCCGCGTCTGCGATCTGGGCAGATCCGAGGCTCTGTTTTCTTTCTTCTTTTGGGTTGTTTGTATATCATATTGACCTCATTTCTGTCTCTCTAAAAATATATCTCTCCCTTCTCTCTATATTTCCACCTCAAACCAAGTCAAAACCCTTGATCTTCTTTTATTCACTTGAGATTCAACCTTGGCTCCTTCATCAAAAGTTGAAAACTCCTCAAGAACTTCATTGTGTGCAGTGGAGAACTTCTTTCAACATCATCAGGGTTTCCATCTCTTTCTTCATCAAGCATTGAGGTAGGGACTTCTTGAGTTATATATACAAGTTTTGCTACATTAATGATGATTTAAAAGCTCTTTTGAAGTTATTGTATTGATTTTGATTTTGCTCCAAATGTAGAGAAAGTTTTAAGGAAATGGGTTTTGATCCCCATCCTTTTTCTATCCGTGAGGATGTTCTTTTTATAAAACTCAAGAAAATATGATTTTGGTTGGGTTTCACCATGAAATGGGAAAATGTTGGGTTTTGATGAAAACCCTAGAAATTTGGGGATTTTTGGAAAATGTGGAGGAACCTAAGGGTTTTTCTTCCTTGTCTTGTGTTAAATGAGTAAATGAAGGTAGATTTTATAATATGTTTTGCAAAGAGGATAACTTTCTTGATATATGAGGATTGGGAATTTATTGAGGACTATTGTTGAATGCATGAACATGTTTAGTGGTGAAAATGGCAAATTGTTGAGTACTAAGGATTATGGAATTGAAAATCTTGGGAATTGGATATTTGGATAATTTCATATAGTCTTGAAGAGACTGAAATGCTAAGGATTGTGTATGATGAAAACTATTGCTATGTGTTATTGGCATTGTTGAGCATATGGTTGTTTTGCAAAATAACATTAGAGAGAAAAAAATGGAAAATGTGATTGTTTGATACTATTATAGAGATGTATGAAAATAGAGAAATGCTATGAGGCACGGAGAATTCTTTGCATCGCTTACTCATTCATTTAATTAATTTGCATTGTGAATTTATTTTGGAAACATTCACTTCATGAAAGGAATATATATTGTAATGAGAACTATGGAAATGTGTTATGGAGTAAATATGTTGGTAAGTCCGGTTAGGAGGTGTAGATGAATTTGATAAGTGGGCTTGAGTGTCCATGTTGAAAGACCAGAAAATCGCGCGGATAGGTGTCGGGCCTTCCGGTTAATAACGGTAAAAATGACAATTTGGTAGTACTTGTATAGTCTACTTGCAGACACTAACTTAGGGATTACCAGTGTCATATTTACCGCCATTGTTGATCAAAAGAATTGAAAGTTTTGAAATTGATGAGATTGCATAATATTATTGAAAACATGGTGATTTTCAAGTTGTGCATTAAAATGAAGTTCTTCTTTATAATGGCATGGCATGGTATCGCATTTGCATATGATGTTGAGGAATTTTGCATAACTGAATATACTTTGTGAAAATTCTCTACTGGGCTTTATGCTCACCCCTATGAGATTTTGGTGTAGGTAAAGATGTGGTGATCCCGCCGAATTGATGGTGTGGATATGATTGTGAAGAGTAGTTTGCTCTTTTATTTTTGTTGTAAATTTTTATAAGCCAAGGGCAAGACGTGTATGGGTCCGAGAAACCATTTTGTGTAACCGGGCCATTGCCTTGGAAGATATAAGCCCCTAAGGGCATTTTAATTACTTGGTACTAGATATTTCACATGCTATAGATTCATATGTTTTTCATACTATTGAATGTATATTCGCATGTGAACTTTTGTATAAGCTCGTTCATTAATCATGTAAAGATGGAAGATTTATTGTCTTTAATTAGCGAGTGCTAGTTGGTGTGGTTGTTTTGTGTTGGATTATTTTGGGGCGTTACAAGGAATCACCCTTTTAACCTCAAATTTCATTGTAAACCATGTGGTTCATCTCATGCATCAATATAACTAAGAAAATACTACATACACATCTTAATCATAGATATATTAAGTTAAAGGTGTCCTTACCTCAAAAGTGAGATCAAGAAGACAAGACCCAAGAAGAAATCTTCATGAAACACAATCCAATCGGTGAGAATAGTGGCCTCTACGCGGGCTTTGCTTTTTACAAGAGATCTAAGTTTGATTCTTGGTGAGATAAGAGATTTCTAGAGAGAGGAAGTAGGGTTTTTCGAAACTAGAGAGAGGAGAGAGAAGAGGAAATGAAAAGGTGAAAAGACTAAGTTAAAAAATGACTTTTAAGTTGGTTGAATCCGAGCAGACCGCTCGAGCGGTAACTTTGTCGCTTGAGCAAAAAACCTTCTCTCCCAGAATTTCAAACCTGTAGAGGAGATTCTAGGAGCCTCGCTTCACCGAGCGGTCCCTCAAACTTAGAATGTTACATAAATGGATTTTGCCAATGTATTCGCATTAGGAATCAAGTTAAAACATAGTTTAGCCTTTCTTTTGAGCTTTAAATAAAACCAACATGGTAACAACTTGGCTTTGAAAGTGGAGGATCATTTTTTGTTTTATAAAAACATCTAGTACATCATTATTTTGGCATCATAACGAGATGCCATGGCTTCCATTGCCCTCAAAATTATGTATGATTCCTTATAAAACGACTGAGGTTTGGAAAATCATTTGTTGTTGTTGTTATTAGGACATGATGCGGTCTACATCAAGCCTAATAAGGGTTTACAGTTTTTAGAAAATGTTATGAGATCGTTATTGTCACACCCCAAACCCGCCCCTAAAAGTTTGGGCATGACCCATTCGAAACCAGACACTAAACTTGTTATACATATCTTATGGGGCCTGAACAGAAGCATGCAATAATATAAAATACATCAAATAACATCCATTGAGCTACTTCTAACATGCCAGGATCTCAACATCACACTAAGTAAATATTATACAGACAGTCTACATCCATATGCCTCGACTCAACCCCACAAATAGGCACATAACAAAAATAATAATGAAGATGGAATTATTTACAATCAACCCAAAAATAGACATCTAATCCATAAATTGAAACTCGGCAAAACTTTACAAAACGAACGGCTTCAGGTGGTGCCTGGACGCCTCAAGGTTGACAAGTGGAACACAAGCTTTAAAGGTTGGGACTGAACTCCCGATTGGCTACCTACAGAAACAGACAGATAAAATACAGAATGAGCGAACTCAGTGAATAATAGTACATAAATATTGTGATATTTAACCTGACTAATCAAAACATATAGTTGCAGATACATATTATTAACTACATTCCGTGATTAATTCCAAAATAGCCATAGGCCTACAGATGCAGAACGACTATAGGTCCAGGGATATCAGAAGTAACAGAGATATCAGAAGTAACAGATATATCAGAAGTAACAGAAATAACAAAACGCATAAGCGTGGGTAACATAACGTATATAGCGTAGTCACAGAAGGTACAGAACGCATGTAGCGTAGTCACGAGAATGCTGAACGCATATAGCGCGATCCAGAAGGTACGAAACGCATGTAGCGTAGTCACGAAGAATGGGATGTATGGACTCAAGAGGTGGCTCGACGGATTCCAGAGGTGGCTCCCACCAAGGTGTAGCACGTTCGTCAAAGACTTTGTTCCATACCGAAGTATTAGAATGACCTAACGGTCCAGAAATATCAGAAACATAATCTTATGCATTTCCAGATTCCAAACCATTTTCGTAATCATATTCATAGTCATTTCCATATTCAGATTTTTCATAAGATCATATGTGGTACACCATTAGCCATCAGATCAGGTAGGTCCGAGGACCACAACAGGTAGGTCCGAAGACCACAACAGGTAGGTCCGAGGACCACAAAGTTGATACCAACAGCCACGGTATTGTTACCCCCGGGCGAGGGCCATAGGCCACGGTATTGTTACCCCCGGGCGAGGGCCATCCGGACTAAGGGTGCCACAAATACTTTTTAGAAAACTGGACATTCGTTCGTTCATTTCCAACATATCATAGCTTTTCAAGAATCAATCATTTCCTATCATGGTATACTGAAAATACATAACATAAGTTTAACAGAACGTTGCTGATAACTGTTAACAAAAGGCAACATAGTTTACAGCTTGCACGCTTTCAGAAATACATAAATACCACAATTCCGTAATGTATATAGATTCCATTACATCAACAGGCCGGAATAACTTATAAACCAACTTCACAGTGTTAATAGTTCTATGCAATTCGTATACAGAAGTATAGGTAATTTTCAGGATGATACCATAACCTCAAATACGGAATAGGTTCAGAATCATACCGAGGTGCGCTAACTCTTTCAACGTTCACATCAATTCTCACTCAACAAACACATTACTATATTAGTTCACAGAAAGTAGAATGTTGTTAACAATATCCTTAACGGTAAACAAGGTACATTTGTAGTACTATTACTCACAGTGTTTAGATGCTAGGTCCGTCCCTGCAGCTAACCCTACACAATTCAATTCAACAACATTAACACAACCCCACGTAATCAACATAACTCCACATAATTATCACCATCCAATATAATCCAAACTATTTAACATCATTCCACTCGCTACCAAATATAATTTCACATAATTCAAATTAAATTGCTAAGGCTCAATTTACATCATCCACATCATCAACAAACCCTTCCCCCCAATCTCCTTTCTCACTAAGACATGATTCACAAAGCTTCTAACAAGTTCATTCGCAAATTTAAACATAATTTCCAAGTATCACCAAATTCCAATTAAACTTGTATATACATAATTCAATACGTCAATTTCATTATTCTACATTCAATTTGGGTTAAATCTTTGGTTATCATCCTTAAGAAACTTAGGGTTTCAAGAAAATAATGAGATTTCAAGAAATAATCAAACTTATTAACCCAATACTATTTTTCCATCAATTACACATCTAGGACTCATAAACCATTATTTAAACCCATCAATTAACTCCCAATATCTTCAAACCATAAAACCCCCAATGTTCAAACCCCAAAATTCCCAAAATCTCATAATTTCTTCCATATACATAACATAAATGAAAACTTGCACCATTATACAATGAAGACACCTCCAATCTATCTATGGATGTAAATATTAAAGAGTCTTCAACCCTTACCTCAACAATCAAGCAAAGGGGTGAGCTTGAGAAGAAACTTTCACCAATCCAAATTTTAATCGGGTAAAAACATTGATCCTCCTTAGTTCTCCATCCTACATGCCAAAACCATGGTGGATTGTTGATAAAAATGGGTGAAATCAAAGGTTTGAGAGTTAGGGTTTCGGACTAAGGCAAAGAGGAAAGAAGAGGGTTGAAGAAAATCTATGAAATGATCCAAAAATCCCGTTCTTAAAGCTGCTGTCCCGTAATTCCCGCTCGAGCGGACTGTTTTCCGCTCGAGCGGACCTGCCCTCAGCACAGATTCCGAAACTTTGAACAGGTATAACTCTCCCATCCAAACTCCGTTTTAGGTCGTTCTTGTGTCCAAATTGAAGCCCCGGAAATAAGCTTTCCAATGGTTCTAACCTCACATCCAAATTCAAAGTGTGGACAAAGAAAAGGATAAAAGAGTGACGGCTGGTCATGACAATTTATTCTAATTAAAGCTTTTGGCCCAATCTTACTTTGCCATCATATTACCACCACAACCAATACTCCAAAATAAAATAAGAAGGTTCCAAATACACTAATAAAAATGTCCAAAACAAACCCACACCTCAGAAATACAACTCAACCTAGAGGCCCGCTCGAGCGTCAACTCTTCCGCTCGAGCGTGCAGACCAACAAAGCCGTCCACTCGAGCGTAAACTTCCCCGCTCGAGCGGAGAATCACAACTCCCAGAATCTCAGGCCGTCTGCACAATTGCTGGAAACTCCAAAAGTCCGCTCGAGCGTCAACTCTTCCGCTCGAGCGGAGGGAAAAATTCTGGGTCGTCACAGTTATCCCGATATTATGTGGTACTAGATCGCATCAAGTGTTGACAAGTACGTTTTCCAAACATATTAATGGGTAACGAATGTGGTTATTAGAAAGAAAAACGCTTGGTAGCTCGAATTTGTATAATCCGAATGGCTCGAATGTCTTAAAACGGTAGTTTTGAGTTTTGAGACATTCGAAATTCGAGCCATCGAGCTATCAAGTATTGTTGTATTAGAAAACATCTCTCAGGAGTGTACATGATACCTGACAACATTTGAAAATGCTTTTAAAATCCACCAAATATTATAAGTTGTGTACTTTGGAAAAACCCATGACAGTGGCAAAGCACACGACCTCAAATAAAAATAGTGGTTTTGAGCAAAGTAACTTAAACCTTATAAGAGATTTACATATCGACTCCTAAAAGGAGTGCTTCGAATAATAACATTTAATTCCAAATAAAAGCCATGTAAACATTTGCTTTCAAAAAATAGTCATACAACCTGCATTTTTAAAAGCCTCAGGCTTAATGATTGTGCGTGTGTTGACGAATCAGCATGAGACTTGGCAAGAAGATTTAAATTAGAATATCCAGGAAAAGGAGAGGGAGGAGAGAAATGGAGTGAATAAGTGTATGTTGATGTATGTCTAGGGATGGAAAAAAATCTTATTACTGTGCTTGGTTATCAGTTTTTCAAAACACTTTTCAGAAAATTCTACTTTCTTATTTTTCGTATTTTTTTTGTTTTTACTGAATTTTTTTAATATTTTAATCAATTTTTTTACTTTTTAAACACACCTAACATAAATACACCTAAAAACTAAAAAATTTATAAAAAAAATCTTTTAAAAATTCACTAAATATCAAAAATACAAAAAAAATACAAGAATTCAGTACATTTTTTTGTATATCTATGTATTTATTAATTTTTTAAAATATTTTTTCATAAATTTTTTACTTTTTAGATACCTTTAACTAAGGTGCATCTAAAAAAGTAAAAAAAAATGTTTAAAATTTAAAAAATATTCACTAAAAACAAAAGAATACGAAAACCAAAAAACTCAGTTTTCAAAAAACTTAATCCAGAAAACTCAAACCAAACACAGTGAATCGGTTTTAATTTTGGCAACAACTCAGCTTGGAAATGATAGCTCGGGACATGAGTCAGTTGGGAAATGTACCAACTTGTTTAGGTCCCTAATATGAGCAAGGATCCCCTCTTTACATTTTTTACTTGCAAGTCCATTGGGATCACTTTTAGGTCCAATTTTGATAATTCGAATCGTTCATATTTTAAGATTTGTTCAGTATATCATACCTGTAAAAAATCAAGTTAATCGAATATTAGAAAGCATATGTTCGGAAAACTGTTCATTAAATTCTTTAAAAAAATAGTTTTTAGTTCGAGTTTTCCGAACATATACTTTCTGATATCCGATCAACTTGATTTTTTACAGGTATGATATACTGAACAAATCTTAAAATAAGAACGGTTCAGATTATCAAAATTGAGCCTAAAAGTGGGCCTAATGGACTTGCAAGTAGGAAATGCAAGGAGGGAGGGTATTGCTCTAAAGCTAATCTTTAGCATCATATTATTATAGCTCTTCGATTCACCTTCATTTTGTTCACCATTAAAAAAATCTTCATTTTGTTAGTGTTTTGTCATTATTTTGCATATAAATTAATAATGCCCTTAAAAATTAGATTCGTGCAAAACTAGAACTCCATTTAAGTATGCAATAATCTCAAATCTTCAATCACCGATGAAATGCAAGGAACAAATTTTTTTTTTTTTTTTTTTTTTTTTAAAAAAGATTATACCAAGAGCCCTTCCACTATTGACCAATTTCACTTTACCCTCTTTATCTATAAAATCGAACAAATATACCCTTTTTGGAGATAGTCTAGTAAGGGTGAAAGTAATATATTTTTATAGTTGAAAGGGTCTAAATATACAGATTCATAAATAATAAAGTAAATTGATATGTACTTATAGTTAAAAGGTCTTAGTGTAATTAACCCATAAAAAAAATTACACTCATCATTCCAAAAGTTTTTTTTTTTCTTTTTCATTTTGGGAATTTGATTACCAAAAAGAAATTATATAATACAAAATAGTTGCCCAAGCTGGGCAACTTCAGCAGTGGGGTAATTAAATTTTCACACACCAATTTTTCTTAGTGCACACACTTAATGAACATTATTTTAATAAACACATAAAAATTGAAAAATCTAAAAATCCCGGACATATTGATTTGTGATTATGTATCAATTTTAACCAGTAAATAGCAATCACAATCAAACAATCAAAGACAAATCAACACAACGATTTTACGTGAAAAAACTACAATTGGAACACCTCCAATTGTGATAAAAAAAAAAAATCACGGGCAAAAACCACAAAACAATCTACTAAGAAGACACAAAGGAATTATACAAGTGTACTCTCAATTACCTAGCGAATTCACGCCCGAATCTAACCGACCCCTATATGCCTCTTCTAGCCCCCGTCTTCACCTCATAATTGTCTTGCCCAATGTTCAATTCACAACTACGACGATGAGCCACTCCGAATCCACCAAGCCAGGCCCAAATTCCACAAAATTCACCGAAGAACAAATCTCTATTTTGTGAATAAAACAAAATAAACAAACCCTTTGATATAATCTACTCAATTCATGATATAAACTCTCACAAATATCAAAGGAAACAAGCAAAGAAGCTCCAAATGAAAACCATAATACCCAAGAAGAAGATCTTGAAGTCGTAACCCTAAAATCTGATAAAACCACATATTTATAGAAAATAGGGCCACGATCTCCGCTTGAGCTCTCGAGTGCAAGAATGGCTGCTCGAGCGGAGTTACTAAAACGCGTGTGACTAAACAGGGTCTATGCTCGAGCGCAGGAATGGCTGCTCGAGCAAAAAAAAACAACTCCTAGTATTTTTGCAGGCGAGTGAAACTTCTAAAAGGGCGCGATCTCCGCTCAAGCACAAGAATAAGATCACGAACTCCTAAGATCAGTGAAGTGGCAAACATGATAGGATTAAGATCACAAACTCCTCTGCATAGGCACAATTTGGGTTGAATTCGCATCTAAAAACTCATAGTCTCACTGAAATAAAGATCGAATAAAATTACAACTGCAAGGAGTTTTATCAAACGGGATTGCCAAGAATTAAAAACCTAACAAAAAGAATAAAAAATCTCAATACACATCTTTTTATTCCAATAATACCTTCAACTTTAATTTCAAAACCCCTAAGTTTTCTTCCATCGACTCATCCTTCTTTCATTGCCATTGTAGCCACTCTCAACCCTCTATTGCCACCACCACCACTACTCCCAACTCATCTCCTTCCATCCTAAACCTTATAGTCAATCTCGAAAGTGGGTGGCTCACGACAAGGGGCTTGTCTGAGTGTTTGGTTCATGGCAGAAGGTGATTGTAGGCGGAGGAGGACAAAAGCGACGAAAGGGAATGATAGAGGAGAGAGGTGGTGCTGGTAATAGAGGCTGGTTGTAGTGTTTTAGAATTAGGATTTGAGTGGAAGAAGATAAGGGTATTATTGTATTTTTATTTTAAGACAAAATTTTGTTACGAAAAAATTTCACTTCATTTAGTGTGTGAGCTAAGTGAAGTTGTGTAAAAATAGAATTACCCTCAATTAGGGGTGTTCAAATTAACCTCTTTAGGTTGGATTCATTTGGTTTTTGAGTGTATTGATTTGGTTCTAGATCTTTAAATTATCAAACTGATAGGATTGAGTTGGTTTTTAGTTTAGGCCTTTCCTATAGTGAACCAACCCAAGAACCAAACTTATTTATACACATATTTTTAAATATATTGACATGTCTTCACCGTATTGCTCTATTACAATAGACGTGATTACACCGAATAATATTTCATATACAAGAATTATTAGATAAACGAAAGAAGTACTAGAAACTTTAGTCAGATTTTATAGTTGATTTAATTTGTAGTGGTTATATTAATGGATTTAATTTGTAGTGATTATTTAAACTTGACTTGAATTTAATTTGTATTGGTTTGCATTAAACAATATTTTACTCTTTGTTTTTGTTATATTTAATGTTAAAGACTTATTTATTATTAATTGATTTACTTGTTTTTAATATTGTAGATACGTGGTTTCAATCTCAAACCAACCCGAGCTACATTGGGTTGGATTGATTCTAGTACAAAATTGGTTTGATTCTGAATCAAAAAACTTAAAACCAATCATGATTGGATTGATTCTAAATTTAATGCCAAATAAAACCAAACTGACCCATAAACAACCCTACCCTTAACAATGTGCTGTATATCATGCTACTGTTTAAATTAGACACGATAAGTACAAAAAATGGGCTAACAATGTACTATTCATTGTTTGAAATTTGACATAATCTACATAGCGTGTCAAATTTTAACATTACGTGTTTAACTAACTCTTAAAATTTTATAATATTGTCCCCAAAAAGTATCTATGCCACATTAATTTTTTTAAATACATATTCAATAAATTAATATAAAAATAATATTTTTTTAAAAAAAATATTAACTATCTTATTAAAAAATATTCAAAATGCAATTTAATGACAATTTTGCTTTCCTTGTCTTGACGACAAATATTCAATACTATGTTATTTTTCCTTCTCCATGATTATGTGTTTTAATTGATTTATTTCATGTAAACTTGAATTAAATTAATGAATTGAAAGTTTTATAAATATTAATTATTAGAGTATATTGTTTTTAATTGAAGTTAAATTTAACAACTTTGTGAATACATCTAATTAGATACACACGATCATATCATATGGTAGAAATTAAATTATATAGTGATCAAGCTAAATAATAACATATGTACCGCTCAAATGTATCTATTAAAATATGACATTTTGACAATATAGAATGCTAAAATACGATATTGGCAAGTTTGAAACAAGAAGATATACTAGAGATGGTCTTAGAGTGTGTTTCGATCTTAGATTTATGTTAAGTATTTGTAAATAAAATATCAGTGTATTTGTTTTCCCCCACAAATCTCTTCACTTTTCTTTTCCCTCTACTTGAAAATAGAATTACATATGATGCATCCAGAACTCAGCAAAATGAACTAATGTATTTGGTCATATTTGGCAATTTTTTTTCCTCAAAAAAGGAAATGAAAAATGATTCTACGTCCCTCCCTGCTGCATAACACCATTAATCAAGGCTTACACATCACAAGTTTATACAAGCTAGTCATCGGAAGTGGGATCATGGCTAGCAGACCTTCTCTCATGTCGACCAGAATGTTTACTATGTTTGTGGCGCCTGTGAGTTTGTTCATCTTTGTCCACATAGCTCCTTTTTCTTCGAGGTGGTGATGCAACCTACAGCCAGCCATTAACAAACAATGAAAAATTGTCACATTTACAAAAAGGGCTTTGTAATGAATTCACGGTCAGGTTTTAACAAGAAGCTAGTTTTAGAATACAAAATTAATCAGAAATTGCCGTGAACAAATTCAACTACTAGTGATAGCAACAAGGCCAGAAAAATAGGGGCATCTCATTGAAAACTCAGGAAATTTTGCAGCAGAAGTTCAGGTGTTCACTTGTGCCCACACAGAGCACAAGCAAGCAACGATGCAGTTCATTTGAGGGAGCTAAAAAGTTCAAGAGCATTGGTAATGTTTTTGCTACAGTTTGTTGCCACAGCCAATAAATGATTTGGGAAGAAAGGTGTACCTGAAAGCGTGACATGTATCGTCCTTCCGGAGGAGGCGGGATCCCAAGTTTTTTCAAATCATCCCAGGGGATTGGTCGCCTGGTTATGGAAGAGATATATATATGTTATATATTAGTCCCAGTTTTTAAAAACGAGCATAGACCAAGATGTTAGTTGGTAGCAATGGGCTTCACAGTTTTCTTTCTTCCTTTTATCTTCATAAATAAAGCTTGGTCTTCACCCCCATCCCCACCCCCCAACGCGCACACACAAAAACGAGAAAAAAAACAGAATAAAATAAAAATTAAAATAAAAGAAAGAAAGAGAAAAAGCAAACGAACAAACTAAGAACAGTCCACCAATGGGAGCCTATTTGAGCCAGCCATTGGGCAAAATTCACTCCCTTTGCACACTAAGACGACCGACTCTATGAAGAACAATCCACCAACATGCACGGTTGCTAAACCATTGACAAGGCGAGTGGACAAGACAAATCCAAGGAGAGACAAGTCGAGAAGACTAGCAGCTTCAGCGAAGAAGACGCAACAAAGGCGTCACAAGCATAGGTGGGGGAGAGTGTCACATCTCTCTGAGTTGCCTACAAAAAGTTGCCTAATAAGAGAAGGGTTAAAGGAATGGAGGCCAAAAGAAGATTCTAGAGCTTCTTGGAAGACTTGAGAGAATGAAGGAACATTTGTACATAAGTCTAGAATGTACATATAAAAAGATTACTAAATCTCAATTCAAACAAAATATGAAAATACGCATATAAAATGAAGAAATAGTCTGTGTAAATATTTTATCGCTCTACTTCAATGACAAATAGTTTTTCTTTGATTCTAGAATAGGTTCTAGATTATTCTAGTAAGGTGGTAGAAGGCTCCATCAAGCTTCTCCACACCATAATCAATAAGGGTCCTAGAAAGTTCCTAGAGGGCTAGGTTGCCTATATAAGGGTTGAAGGCTCATTTGCCTCACAATGATTCAACGAACTATAGAAAAGAAGGGATGCATACAGGGGAGCTCGAAATGGTCTTTCTCGTCCACCAAAGCGAAGTTGTCCTGATTCCTTCTTACCACCAAGGCCACCTCCTGTCAACAAACATGACATCAAAACTGATCTAAGCAAATGATAAAGTTTCAAGGACAGAAAAGGTTTTTAACTAACCTAGCCTTCTTGGGATCCACCCCGGCATCAAGCTGTATGCTGTTATAATCAACTAAAATTTCAGAATCATCAATAAGGGAATGGTGAGCATCCTGCACAATAGAGGATAAACAGCAACAAGTTATTTGCACATGAAAAGCAACAAGAATCCCGATTATCAGATTGCATGACCCCACACTCAGGAGCCATATACACCCACTTCAGTTGCCACAATCAACATATCTAGCCAATAGGAAAAATATATGCCAATCAACGGGAAAAATCATAAGATTTCCTTGGAATATCAGTATAGAAAGGGGTAAAAAAAAAAAAAGAGATTAAGAAAAATGACTAGTATCCCTCACAGCAGTAAGAGCCGTGTAACTGTTATTTATAGCAATTATGAGAAATCCTGTTATAGCGAGTAATGTCATGAATGAAAATAGCTAAAAACTAAGAAATATTAACTGGCATATCTCTGTGCAATATAACTACCATTATCATTACACAAGGTCAAGCTATGAAATAGAAACTAACCTACAAAATAAAATCATCATAATGGATAAATTAAAGGATAAATTACATACACCCTGAGGTTTGCTTAAAATACGAATTACCCATCTAGTTCTAAAAATTACATCCTGCCTCTTGAAGTTTCTAATTTCATGACAAATGGCCCCTTTTTATTAATAAATTATCAAGTCAATTAACAATTTTTAATGATGTTAGAATTATATTTCAATAAATAATTCATGTAATTTAATTATTGTATAGAATAGCAATTATGAAATTTACTTTTTTAATTAATTCTGTCAAATAAAAAGTTCTAACTAGGGGGCATTTGTAATTTTTCAAACCATACAATCAGGGGGTGTATTTGTAATTTACCATAAATTAAAAGGATTGAGTACAACAACTCAGATTAAACACATCAATAAAAAAGAAGAATGAAAATGAGTAACTCTAAGAACTTCACATTATTAAGTAGAAAAGCACATAATGGTAAAAAGGCTCAAACCCCACCCGACAGCAGCAGCAACCTCTCTGTGTTTTTCCAGCAATTATAGATGTTTTTCTGAGGGTTGTTCATCATCCAGAGCACTATATGGTTTGGTTGATCCATCTACAACTCTGTTCCTCACTGCAAGCAAGTTATTCCTTTCTTCTTGAGAATAGTTCAGCCCTTGTTTTGATTGGGAGTTCGGTCCTCTTTATTTGATTTATTCTTTGGGTCATTATATGGCCCCATTAATCTGATTGTTATACTCTCATAGTGGTCTGTGTTTGATATTGCTTTTTCCAATTCAGTCCATTCCATCTTCCCATAGTTGTGATTAGTGCAGTTTTTGGTTGTGATAATAGAGTATAAATGGCTGACCCGTCTAGTGAATCTACCACTACATCTCACCCACCTAAAGGGAAGAGCCACATTATGACAACTACATCTAAGAACCAGAATCCTAACCTCAAAATCACAACCTCTCTATTTAATAGCCAGAATTACCTCGCATGGTCGCAATGTGGTACACTTTTTTTGAAGAGTAAAGGGAAGATAGGTTATGTTAACAGAGGAGTCCAAGCACTAGATATTACTGATCCTAGTTATGACCAATGGGAGATTACGAATTCTTTGATTATGGGATGGCTCATCCATTATATGGTTCCTAATATTGGTGAGGGCTACTTGTTTATGGAGACGGCCCAGAATGTATAGGACGTTGTGGCCACTACTTACTCCCAAAAAGGAAATTACTCCCAGAAAGGAAATTTCTCACAAACTTTTGAGTTGCGCCACTCGATTAAGCGCTCGGTATGGGGCGAGATGACCATCCTTCAGTACTTCATTTTCCTTAGTAATGGCTGAAAACATCTAGATCACCTTCAACACTACAAACCAGTTTGTCCAATGGCTTCTGTAGGGTACCGCAAATTTATTGAACAAGAAAGAGTCTTCAAATTTCTAGAAGGCCTCAATGTGGAGTTTGATCCTGTTAGGAGTCGCTTTCATGGCATGGATTTCTTCCTTCCATTCAGGAAGCATTTGCTTATATACAAAATGAGGAGAGTCGCCGTTCAACTATGCTTCCTCCTACCTCTATCTCGTGGTTCATGCAATCCTTCTAAGAAGGATCATTTGTTTTGTGACTACTATCACTGGCCTAGACACACTCGTGAGACATGTTGGAAGCTTCAAGGTACTATATCTGGGGGTCGTGGCGACTGCTTTGGTGGTCCAGGGGATCAATCTGGATAGGCTTGAGGACGTGGTTTAACCCACGTACCCATCATTCTAGTGCAGTTGATACACGACTCTGCTCTAGCTGTTCAATCTACTGATGATGTATCTGGTATTTCTTTTTCTGAATTTGTGGATGTTCTGCATCACTTGATGGACCACCGGACTTCCACTACTCCTACCAGTGCATCTTCCTCTTCTACAAGTGCTTTTCTATCATAAATCTTTGCCTTAGATTATTAATTCCGATGTCTCGGATCATATGACTGGGTCTTCTAATCTTTTCTAGGAATATAAGCCCCCTTCAGGTCAGGACAAAATTAGGATTGATAATGGTACCATTTCTTATGTTTCTAAGAAAGGTTTAATCCATGCCACATCTTCTTTATCTTTGTCATCAATTTTACATGTTCCCAGTTTCTCTGTTAATATTCTATCATTGAGTTGTCTTACTCAGAACTTGAATTGTAGTGTAACCTTTTTTTCTTGATCATGGTCTTTTTCAAGACCTTATCATGAGGAGGATGATTGGCAGTGGTAGAGCAGAGAATACTCTCTATATCTTGGATCAGGCAGATCACTTGGCACATCATACCATCCAATCTCCAACCACTAATTACGACATTTGGCTTTGGCATCGGTGTCTAGGACATCAATCTTTTTTATTACTTGAGCATTTGTTTCCTTCTTCTTTTATGAACAATAATGTTTTTAAACAATAATGTTTCAACTTAGCAAACAACAAAGAGCTTCTTTTGCTCCAAGTATCAATATAAGTTTCGTTCATTTTTCATTGATTCATTCTGATGTTTGGAGTCCTTCTCATGTTGTTTCATTAAAATAAATGGTTTGTCACCTTCATTAACGATTTTTCTCGCACTACTTAGGTGCATGTACTAAAAGAAAAGAGTGAGATTTTCTCTGTATTTCCAAACTTTCATTAGATGATTCACACTCAATTTAAGGTTGTCAAAATTCTGCGTTCTCATAATGGGGGTGAGCATATTGATTCGGGGTTGGGGCAATATTTCAACACTCGTGGCATTATTCATTAGACATCTTGCACCAAAACTCCTCAACAAAATGGGGTTGTGGAATGCAAGAATCATCATCTTCTTGATATAGCTCGCTACATGACTTTTTCTATGTATATGCCTTGGTCCTACTGGGGTGATGTTGTTCTCACCACTGCCTATCTTATCAATTGCCTTCCTATTCAAGTGCTACACAAGCAAACCCCTCTTCAAGTATTCTTAGGCTCTCAGTCCATGTCTTCTATTCCCCTCAAAGTTTTTGGGTGTGTCTGCTTTGTTCAGAATCATTCTCCTTCTCGTGGTAAAATGGATCCCCATTATATTAGGTGTCTTTCTTGGGTACTCACCTACTCAAAAGGGGTATGAGTGTAATCATTCTCCTTGTAAATTGTTTGTGTCCATGGATGTCACATTCTTTGAGCCATAGTCATACTTTTTGTCCTCTCCAATTTCCCAGTCATCCCTTTAAGGGACACCTTTTTGTGAAGAGATTCCTGGCATAGGAGTATTACTTGTTTCTAAATCCTTACTAGTTGTCGAGGATATAGCATGTAAACCACAATGTGAACCAACTATTGATAATACAAAAGCTGATACACTCAAGGAGCAAGGAAAAGTTTATGTCAAGGACAAAGAAAGACAGAAAGTTACTTGGATCCAAGAGACAACTTCTCTTGATCTTCCACTGTCATCTACTTCAACTGATAAGAGTCCAGATCACTCTGATAACCCTGAATATGAATACACAGATCTTGATATTCCTATTGTCCACCAGAAGGGTGTGAGGTCTTGTACTCAACATCATATCTCTAATTTTGTATCCTATTCAAATTTGTCTCCCTCATATAGAGAGTCGTGTCAAAAAATTTCTCTGTTAGTATGCCTAATCATTTTCAAGATGCTCTTACCACCCATGAGTGGAAACATGCCATGATTGAAGAGATGAAAGTACTTCATAAGAATGGCACTTGGGAATTGATAGAGTTACCTAATGGAAAACGAACTGTGGGATGCAAGTGGGTATATACTATATAAGCACAGCTCAATGGACTTGATTTATTATTGTGCATTGCTTCCGCTATGCCCGTTTATTAATAAACAATTTGTATTTGTTATAGAGGCCGTAGGTAATATACGATTACTAGCCGGTCATGACCTAAATCTCTAAGGGCGGGTTCAGGTCGTGACACTAGTTCTTCGGGTTATTAGGTTTTGTTATTTATTAAAGTAGTATAATCTAACTCTTGCAATATAGAGGTAATGGATTAATGCATTGAGATTATTCTTTTATCAAAGTCGCATGGTATTAAAACAATCATCAAAAGAAACCAAAATTATGTTGAATATAAAAATTAGAGTACATAGAATCTCTTTATTTTTAGTATTATGTATATACTCTGTGATTATGTCAATCATTAATTTAGTATTATTTCCTTATTTATATCGTTTCCTAAATTGTATCATGAATCTATTATATATACATGGTCTCTACCTCATTCATGGGTAGATCAAATCATTCTTTTCATCCTTTTTGGTATCAGAGCCAGAGCACAGAAACCCTAGTTCTCTAGCCAGCTACTGTCTCATTTTCTTCCTTCCTTTTTGACTATCGACAGTCCCCTTCTAGCCCTTTAGTTCACCCGATAGCCCCATCCAGCCAACCTAGACCCCCCAAAACCACCTACCTAACCCTCTACACCCCTCGGCAAGCTGCCCTAGTGCTGCCGACCAACATATTTCCTGGCCATAGATGCTTCGGCAACTCTTCTAAGGCAGTTCAATCACTGTTTTTTCCCTTTCTAGGGTGTGATTCTGATGTATTAAGCACTTTTTGGCCTTTTTTATTTAGTAAACTACCAGATTTGTTCGATAGCATTTATTTGGACTAGCCGTTGAGTTTTTTCCAGCTTTTTGTATTTTTCTGAACTATGTTGCTGTGATTTTGTGTTTTCTAGCCCTTATTAATCCACCATGACTGACCCATCCCATGTTGATTCCAATATGCCCACCAAACCCAAACCATTGACTTCTAATTTTTCTCTTTCTCATCACACTCCTGTTCATTGCATTACGAGTGTGGTGTTGAATGGGAAAAATTTTGCTGCTTGGGGCCGCTCCCTTAAACTCTATTTAGGGAGAAGGGGAAAGGGAAAGGCCTATCGGCTCTCATCTTCTATTCAGCCTGTAGCGACTGATCCTACACGTGCCCAGTGGAATATAGATAATTACACTATTCTAGGATGGATGCTCAACTCCATGGAAGACCATATTTACCCCATGTTTCTTTATTGCGACACTGTTTTGAGTCTTTGGCGTGCCGTGTCTCAGATGTATGCCCATGTTCATAATGATGCTCGCATCTTTGAGCTCTATCAAGACATTGCTCGTGCCTCCCAGTCTGCTTTGGGTCTCTCTGTGTCAGAATTCTTTGGATACCTTCAGGCTCGTTGGGAGGAATTGGCTCAATTAACTAAGTTACCAGCAGACACCGTCGCTCTTATGTTTAACCGCCTTGCCTGCCAGCACACTTACCAATTTCTGATGGGTTTAAACTCTAAATTTGAATATCTTCGAACTCAAATTTTAAACACATCGCCCATGCCATCTCTCTATGAGGCCTTTGCCACAATTGATAGTGATGAGCGTCATCGGCGTCTGGTTTCACACACCACTAATCCAGTGACTTTTGTCTTATCTGACCAGATGGCCTTTGCCACAAACTCTAGTTCCTAGGATTCTACTAGTTCAATTACCTATCATCATTATGGGGCTCCTAGTCATGTCAAGGCTCGTTGCTTCAAACTTCATCTTGAGTTGAGGCAACGATCTTGTCGCCCTCGTGGTTCTGGCACACCTCGCACTGTTGCTTTAGTGGAGGCCTCTCATGCTTCTAGGTTTCCAAGTATTCCTATTTTACAGCAGTTACAGACTTAGATTGGCCAGCTTCAGACTCAACTTAGGACTTTGACTACTACTACTCCTCTCGCTATAGGTACTTCTACTGCTTTTTTTGTTCGGTCTGCTGGTCCCTCATGGGTTTTGGATTCTGGGGCTAATCATCATATAACGGGTGAATTTTTCCTTCTTTCATCTCTAGTTCCTATTATTATAGAGCAATCTGTTTGTCTTGCTGATGGGTCTTTATCCTCAGTTCGTCATAAGGGTCAAGTGTCTTTATCTCCTGATATTACTCTTATCCTCTATTTTGCATATTCCTGATTTTGCATATAATCTACTATCCGTTAGTTGGCTTGCCAAGTCCTTCAATTGTGCTGTTATTTTCTTACTTTCTTCATGTCTGTTACAGGACCTGAGTTCAAAGAGGATTTTTTACAGGAGATATGAGCACGATGGACTTTACTACTTTGGGGATCCACCAAACCTCTATATCTTGTGTTTTTAATGTTCAAACTTTAGAATTGTGGCATACACGTATGGGTCATGTCAATTTTCAATACTTACATCAACTTTTTCCTTTATTAAATAAAGCTTACAAAGATTCTAAGTTTCATTGTGTGGTTTGAGAAATATCTAAACATACTCGTACCAGTTACATACCTAATATGACTCATGCCCCTAGTGTTTTTGACCTTATACATTCCTATATTTGGGGTCCATCTCTTGTTCCTTCTTTTTCTGGCCATCGATATTATGTCACCTTTATTGATGACCACACTAGATGCACTTGGGTATATTTGCTTCGTTGTAAGTCTGAAGTGTTTCCCATTTTTATTCAATTTTTGCAAATGGTCAAGACTCAGTTTCATACAGTCGTTAAGAATATCCGTTATGATAATGGTGGGGAATATATTTCCAATGCTTTTCGCTCCCATCTTAATCAGACTAGTATTCTTTAACAACTTACATGTCCACAAACTCTTGAGCAAAATGGTGTAACTGAACGTAAAAATCGTCAAATTATGTCTGTTGTGCGGTGTCTCCTTTGTGGTATGAGTGTCCCTAAGTCTTATTGGCATATGGTTGTCCTCACCGTTATCTATCTTATTAATAGGACCCCCAATCATGTGTTGCAGGGTCTTACTCCGTTTCATGTTCTTATGCCCCACACTACTCTATTTCCTCTCCTACCCCATGTCTTTGGGTGTACCTGTTTTGTTCAGGATTGGAGTCCCGCTCATACCAAGTTAGATGACACTTCTATTCATTGTCTTTTTGGGATATTCTTCCATGTCAAAAGGGCATAGGTGTTTTGATCCTGTGTCTCGTCACTTTCACCACACTTCGAATGTTACTTTTTGTGAGGATCTCCCTTTGTTTGGTACTAACCCTCCTTTGCAGGTTTCCACTCCCGTTCCTTCTAGTGTTCGCCCTATTCATATTTTGGACGAGGTTACGAATAAGGTTGTCCTCTCTCCTCATTCTCCACCTTTGCCTCCTTCACCCCCCCATTGCAGGTATACTCTCATCGCCCTCGCTCTCAGCTCCCTCCTGCCACCTCTCCGGTCTTCAGGTCAAGTACTTCTCCTTTACATACATCCCCTCCACCTCTTCGCCGTAATCCCCCTCGGGATTGACATCCTCCAAACAGTTGGGGTTATTTGAGTAGTACTAATCATCCCATTTTCCAATATTTTTCATATGACAGGGTCTCCATTGCACAAGTCTTTGTATGGTTTGAAACAATCTCCACGAGTTTAGTATGGTCGTTTCAGTTTTGTCATCATCTCCATGGAGTTTGTTCAATGCCACTCCAACCATACTTGCCTCATCCGTCGTAATTCAACCGGTCAGTGTATAGCCTTGTCGATTTTTGTGGATGATATTATTCTCACAGGTGATGATTCTATAGGCATTGATCAAGTAAAAAAGGGATTTGGGACACACCTTTGATATTAAGGATTTGGGGAGTCTCAAGTATTTTTCTTGGGATTGAGGTGGCTCGCTCACGGCAAGGAATTTCCTTCTTCTTAGAGAAAGTACACTCTTGACTTACTTCAGAATACTGGTATATTAGAACGTAAACCTGCTTCTACTCCTATGGATCCCAATGTCAAGCTCACATCAGAGTCTGGCCAGTTTTTAGAGGGCCCAATCATGTATCAGTGTCTTGTTGGACGTCTAATTTATTTGACCAACACTAGACCTGACTTGATATTTGCAGTCAGTGTTGTTAGTAAATTCATGCATGCACCTCGTACAGAACATCTTGATGCGGTTCATCACATTTTGAGATATTTGAAGACCTCTCCTGGCTTGGGATTATTCTTTAAAGCTACTCCTCAATCTGGGCTCTCTTGTTTCACTGATGCTGACTATGCAGGATCTAGAACTGATCGACGTTCTACTTCTGGCTTCTGTACTTTCTATGGTGATCATCTTATATCATGAAAGAGTAAGAAGCAAGCAATTGTTTCTAGATCTTCTGCAGAAGCGGAGTATCAAGCTATGGCACAGGGAACACATGAGATTCTATGGCTTCATTCTATCCTAGCAAAGTTAGATTTTGAGGAGACTGGTCCTGCCTCCTTATTTTGTGACAACAAGTTTGCTATTATACTGTCCTCTGATTCTGTCCTTCATGAGCGTACTAAGCATATAGAGGTTGATATTCATTCATTCAAGAAAAGATTCGGACTGGTATTATGAGTCCATTCTTTGTCTCTTCCTCTCAACAATTAGCAGATATGTTCACAAAGTTTGTAGGACCAACATTACTCCAGTCATCCATTGGCAAGCTGCGATTGTTGAATATCTTCACACCAGCTTGAGGGGAAGTGTTGCATATAGAAATTAGAGTACATAGAATCTCTTTATTTTTAGTATTATGTATATAATCTGTGATTGTGTCAATCACTGATTTAGTATTGTTTCCTTATTTATGTCGTTTCCTTATTTATACATGGCCTCTACCTCATTCATGGATAAGCCAAATCATTCTTTTCATCCTTTTAATTAGACCTTCTACATAGTTGACCCAAATCAGAAGCATTTTTCAATGCAAATCATCCAATGGGAGCCAAGATGCATAAGTGCCATGTCACCCTAAATTACACATTGCATGAAAACTAATTTTGAAGTTGGTCCCTAAGCAATGTCAGCTTTTTGGCCGTCTCTTTCACAAAAAGACATTAACAAGTAGTTGGTAATGTCCCAAGGAACACTACTAGAAAGCCAAAAGCTAATTAATCTGAAGTGTACAAAATTTATATTTATCTATAATTTATTTTTTATTGTTTTTTATCTACAGAGGATAATTAACTATTAATGACTTTGTCATACTGTCTTATGGCTCCCTATAATTTACAGTTAGCTTGTTAGAAGCTCCCATATTTCTTTTACAGCCTCAACTTTTCTTTAATATGTCATCAAAATTAGTTTTCCCTGGTTGATTAAAGTTACATGCACACATACACGGCAACAGTCAACACATTGAACACCAGCCAACCTTAATAATGCTCCAAGAGGGAAAAATCGTGACATTTGGTGTTACACTAGAAAATTGCTTTCTCTTCTAATTTTCACCTCATATGCATGCCGCATCTCTCTTTCCGTTTCAAATTCAACGAAGGCATAACCACAGGAGGCACCAGTTACTACAAAATCAGAACCAACAAAGTCGAATTAGATGTCCATAAAAGTATTTAAAATGAAGATTTACAAGGCCAGACAATTTCCATGGAATACAAAAACTGCATGCAATGATAAAACCAAACAAGTATTGATGCAGAACATGTGCACAATGGCATGAAAATTGATTTACAATTTTATACTTTTATGTCTTTAGTATTTATATTTATTTTCTTTTTTAATTATAGTTTAATTAGGATCTTAGTAATATTTGGTTTCATATATTTTTAGGGATTCTAGTTTCTTTCTCTGTTTAAATTCCTATTTTGATAAGGGTTATTAGCCTATAAATATTGGGCCTTGCATGGCATTATGGATATTTACATTATTAAAAAAAATCAAAAAGCAAAAAAAAAGGGGAAAAGGCAAAAAAGCCACTACAAGTTGTCACATCAATCTCTCTACTTTTCTGCACATCTTTTCATAAAAAGCCTGAAACCAAGGAAAAAACAAATCCTAAACACCCTCCAAAATTGAGTGTTAAGGTTGTGGCCTTGTTATTAGGGTTGTGACCCTTGTGTTCTTCTCTTGTCTATTCTCTTCCCCTACAATGCTTTACATCAAAGATGTTATCAGCCGTTATTCCATCTTGACCTTTATAAACAAGTAATTTTAAAATGCACTGTCCAAAATTTAAGTTAATACTACTTACAGGATTCTCAATAACACTCACATGAATTTTTGTTTAGTTGGAATCGCATTGAATTTCATGACCTAGCTCTATTTAGAATACCAAGTCTATCAAGGCCTTGCCAAGTTCGAACAATAATATCTGTAGAGTAGTTTTGTAACATCTAAATAACACAAGGTGACGTATTTGAGTGCAGGAACGTGTCATAAAAGACTAGAGCATAACGGAGCATAAATCAACTAACCATGTAAGTTGATAGACACATTCTTGGTAAAGTGATAAAAAAAATACAATTAACATGTTTATGATAGGAAAAATATTAAGAGAAAAAACAAAGAGTTAAAGTTTGGAAATCAAAGAAAATAATATTATTCCTTCAGTTATATAGCGTTAGAGGGCCAATACCCTATGCAACAGTAAAAGCTCAGGTGCTAGGCATGACAAGGTAGGTCTGAGTTTATGGGCAAGCACTACATGCATTGAAACCTGGAGATTGGTCTGTATCACTGCTCCACACTTCCCAACATCTAGAATTTGCTTGAGCGATTGCGTTGAGTTTATATTGGTCTATGTTATTTCATTAATGGCACTCTTGTAATTTCCAAAACTATTTAATATATCTAATGACTCAGCAAAATTTAAAATTTTTATGATTGTAATTGAGCATTAATTAAGTTTAATTAATTATAATTAAGCCCACAAGTTTCGCTTATTCACTTTAGTTTAAACCTCGTTGGTAAATTTTTTGTGCATCTAGTTGTCTTGATTTGCATGCGTCGATTCTTGAGCTGACTCAGGACCCAAAAGACAAACTCTCTGAGCCCAATGTAAGATGTTGGTATGATCATAGGGCCAGTCCTATTAAATTAGAAGTACCTCGCTTGTGAAAAGCAATGCGACAACTGCCTCGTTTTGTGTGCACTCAGGTCTGAACTAGCATGATATTTGAGAGACGGACTCACTGTTCCCGATACTAGATATTTTTATGTTTATATAGTGTTATTTTTTAATTTAGAGACACGGGAGAATTGAGAGTTTCGGTGCATTGTTTGCCTCATTATGCGTGCACGCTGGCCAAATCCGAGTTGAGATTCAAAGATGGACTCTTTGGACCCAGTAATTATTAATTCTATGTTATTTGTGTATTTTATTTATTTTAGTTATCCCTGTGAATTTTGTGGAATTATAGTGCAGAGAACATATAATTTCTATATCCAAACTATACAGTTTTGAGCTAGGGTTTGGGAGGGAAGCCCAAAACCCTTAATGTAGCATTTTGAATATAATTGGGATCCAAAAGGAGGTCAAACCACCCAGCCATGCTCTTCGTCCCTTTTTGTCCTTTATTTCCTCTTTAGCTGGGTACAAAACTTACACTTTCTTTGAGTACCTTACACCATTCACCAAAGTAGAATATCTTGCAATAATTGTTGTGCTAACCTTCCTTGCACCTATATAAGTGATGTCATATATATATAATGTTATTTTGTTTGAAATGTGTGGCTTAGATTGAATCTCACTTCAAGACTTGATTAGAACCATCTCTCTCTCTCTCTCTCTCTCTCTCTCTCTCTCTCTCTCTCTCTCTCTCTCTCTCTTATTTTCTTCATCTTCTTCACTTGGAGCACTTGAAACCCTAACCCTAGTTTCACTATTTTTTTTATTGTCACTGGGGTGACAAGATCAAGGCCCGACTAATCCCCAAGGGTGCACAGGCCCTCGGTAAGGAGTTTTTCGCAAGTGCACCACGGTTAATTCAAGGGTTTTCCCCCCAGTCTGATAGCCCCAAAGAATTGCTAGCACCTAAAAGGCTTTGATCCCTGAACCTTGGAGGGAGTACACGCCCAAGACCCAAGGCCTTGCCACCAGGCCAACCCCTTGGGGTTAACCCTAGTTTCATAGTTGTTAAACATTGAGTAGTTTTGTGAGAGCTTGGAACACACATTGATATGGTTTTGAAGACAAAGTTGAAGAACTTGAAGTGCTCTTCAAGCTTTCTTGAAGCTTCTCTTCACCTCTCTACCTCATTCTACCTCTATACTAGTTAAAACTTCAATACAAGGTAAGGGTTCTCTCATTTTCTTCTTAGAACAACATTATAGGATTTATTTCAATTTAATCAATTGATTTCATGAGTTAATGGCATGATTTGGTATGAAAATCATGATTTAAATTGTTTTTATTTAAATCCATGAAATACTTGTTAGTTTATGACACATCGAATTCATTTTTGAGTTAGAATTACATTTTCACATTTAATTTTGCAATGTTGCAATGCTTCATTTAATTTTAGGGTTATTTACAAATACACCCCCTACATTATTGAAAAGCATCATTTTGACCCTATAAACTATAAAAAGATACAAATGGGCGCTCTAAATTATTGAGAAGTATCACTTTGACCCCTAAGTTCATAATCCTAACAAGTTCAAAGGTTGGCTCAATACTATTGAGCGTATCTTTGACTATGGAGACATTTCCAATGAGAACAAAGTCAAGCTAGTTACAATCCGACTAAAAGGAAGGGTGGGAACAACTTCAACTTAGTTGTCGGCGATGTGGGAAAGAGAAAATCCATGATTGGGAGAAAATGAAAAAGTTGAAAGAGCATTTCCTATTGTTCAACTATCTTCAAAGTGTATACCAAAACTTTCATGTCCTCCAGCAAGTTGGAAGTGTGAGTGAATACACAGAGTCTTTCTATCGACTCATTGCTCAGGTTGATGTAAATGAGAGTGAAGAACAATGAGTGGCTCGTTATGTGAGTGCCTTGAAGCCTTCTATCCAAGATGTTCTTGCCTTGCATACATTGTGGAATGTTTTTGAGGCCTACAATTGAGGCTTAGTTGTGGAGAAGCAACAAAGCCGTAGTGCTTCCCGAATGGAACAATACTCCCAAGGAGGGTTTCGAAATGGTTTTAGGTCAGGTCCTTCCCCTCCTAGCTTTGCCAAAGCTAGTCCTCCTTCCAAGTTTATATCCCAAACCACCACACCCCCAAACAAGACGCAACTGCGGCCTCCTGATCCACAACAATACTAAAAATCAAAGGGAAGTGCACCTTTAACAAAACCTCACCACACCACCTATCCCTCCAAAAATGCACCCTCTCCCCTGACCCCACCCAAAAACCCACCCTATCCCAAAACTCCCCCCTTCCCAACCAAATCCCCTTTCACAATCCCCAACCAGGAGACCCAATCACATCCCCCAACCGCCTCTCCCACCTGCCCATCCCATACTTGATAGCCACCGCCATTCGCCATAGTTGATCTCGTTCCCATGCAAACCACCAAAACCACTTACCTAACAAAGCCCTATTAAAAGTCACCAAACTCCGCACCCCCAACCCATCCACCTCCTTAGGTTGACAAATCCGCCCCCATCAACCAAATGATACCTAACCTCCACCCCCCCACTACCCCATAAAAAATCTCTCTGTAACTTTTCCAACTATCGTGCCACTGAACCAAGAATAACATGCAATGACATAATCTACCCAACACACTCTTGATCAGAGTCAACATCCCCCATTTGACAGATACTGCCTCTTCCAACCCGCCAGCGCTTGACCCGCTCCACAACCCTTTCCACATCCCTTTTGCCTTGAAAGTAGCACCCAATTGCAAACCCAAGTAAGACACTAGCAGTTGTCGACACCTTACACCCTAAAATCACCGCTAAAACTGGCAACCTACACACCTCTCCTACAGAAATCAACTCCAACTTACCCAGATTAACCCGGAGACCGAACACTGCCTCCAAGCACAACAAAATACACCACAAATACCCCAACTGCTCCACTGCAGGTCCACAAAAAAAACAAGGCATTATTTGCATACAACAAATGAGATACACAAATAGTAGCCCCAAATGAAGATTCCATAGAAAACCCCTCCAACAAACCCTCATGCACCGCCTTAGCGAACAATCTGCCCAAGGCCTCCACGACCAAAATAAACAACAATGGCGACAAAGGAACAGCATTCCGAAGGCCTTGATACATCAGGAAAAAACCTATCAACATTCCATTCACCAAAACAAACATCTGCACAGTAGACACACAAAACTTCATCCATCATCACCACTTCGCCCCAAAACCCATTCTTCCTAAAACATATAGTAAAAACTCCCAATTTACGTTGTCATATGCCTTTTCAATATCCAATTTCCCTCCACTAACTATCACATGCTATGCACATGATATCCTACATCACTTGAAGCACAAAAAGTTGAATGTAAGGAATTGAATGATATATGTCAAGGTAACTACAGCAAGTCCTACACCTAATAATGCCCTTGGAGGTACCTAACTTGGTACCTAAGTCCTCTGATGAACCATTGAAGGTAATGAATGTTGTTGAACATCAAAACTCTAAGTTGTTAGAGTTACAAGTGAAGGAACATAATGGAAATCAAGCCAAAGTGATGAGGGTAAAAAGGCTCCTATTAGCAGTTCAAAAGCACCCCAAGCATATCTAATTATTACTCAAGAAGAGGACGGGGTCCAAATAGAAGATTTGGATTGCATATGTAATAACCCAACCCTCTTATATGCTTTAAGCCTTTAATTATATGTGTGATTATATGCTTGATGTGAAATTCCATGTGAAATTGCATTTAATTATGTGAATTATATGATTATGAAATTATGTCTGTCGGTTATGAGAAAATCTGTTGAAATTATGACCTTTGGACTGTAAATTGAAAGCCTTAGAGGCATGATAAACCGAAATTGACTTTACAGTTATGATTAGCATGATTTTTAGAACATAATATGAAGTTTTGTAAGAATCTGATTCGTAATGAATTAATTAATTTAATTTAGGCTCAAGTCTTAATTAAACTAGCTTAGGCAACTTAAGTTTTGCTAGTATAAGAGTCACTTATATGAGCCTTAGGTGATTTAGTCTCACCACAACACTAAAAATATCCCCTAGGAGAGTTCTAGAAAGGGAAAGGAGAGAAAGAAAGAGAAGATCAACTAAAGCTTGGAGATTGAGGATTTTGAAGAAGATTGAAAGAATAGAGCTCAAGGTATGTGTAAATCCACTAAACTACCATAAACCCTCTTCAATTGATTAGCATCAAGCTTTAAAAATGAAGTTTTCCACTCATCTAACTTAGGATTTTGAATAATCATCTTGCTTGAGTGAATATCCATGGAAGTCAGAAAGATTCATTGTATTGGTTGATTTGAGAGTTGATTCTTACATTTTGAGTTCATCTTGAGTTGACTTGAGAGGAATCACTTTTTCATCTTTAGTTTTGCATGTTTTGCACCCATATATGTATATATGTTTGTATATGTTTTGGTAGACCATGAAAAGATGGAGAAATGAGAGAAGAGTGGCAATTTGAGTTGTATATATGCAATTAAATGGGTTATGATCTAAATGAGCTTGAGATTTATATTTATTATGATCATATGTCATGATGTAGAGGTGCATTTGCTTGTATTATGCCTTGGAAATGTGTTTGGAAAGGTTGATTATGTTGAAGTTTCGAACTGCTCAATCAAAGCCCAGGACCGCACGTGCGGGGCCCATGGTCGCACGTGAGGGGCTCACAATCGCATGTGCAGAAAGCAGGGGAGGCAACTTGAGCATTCTGAAATAAAAGCACGTGCTGAGCCACACATGTGGCACACCTCTCCGCACGTGCAGTGGGGGACTTCCGCATGTGTGGCCAATGGAGAAAAATTCTATCAATTTCTTTTGCTCTTTTTGACCATTTGAAATTGTTAATATGTCCTTTTGATCCTTTTGAAATGCTTAAAAATGAATGGGAATTTAGCGAATCGGACATGTGATTAAAGAGAAAAAGGCTAAGGAAAGTGACTTACTTACAAGTTGTGTGCCATGTGTAGGTCACGTACCGGAAGAGACCGTTGCACGACCACATCACAGTGAGTAATAGTAGTGCAACGATATGTTTTATTCACGTATTGTACTCATATGTTTTATTCACGTATTGTGCTTATACCTTATCTATTTTGCTCGTTAATGGCATATGTTATATAAATTGTGTTTTAATAAGATGATTGGAATGATTGAACAATGGCATATGAGATGGACCCGAGGTCGGTTTTTTTTTTTTTGATGAACAACAAAAGCTTTATTAATAAAACTGAAAGAGAAGGAGGAGGATGAGGCATCCTCACAATACAAAGCAATGAAGAGACAAACAAAAAAGCCCCTAACCGGCTAAAAACAAACAAAAGCTTACAAAGCACACACTGCCAACCAATCTCTAGCTAACAAAAAAAGTGGAACTCCCTTAAATAAAGAGTTCCCCGACGCCCAAAAAGAAGATAAGTGACAAACATGATCCCATAAACAATCCACCTCCCGAAACTTATCTTCAAACAACCTCTGATTTCGCTCCCACCATAGCACCCAAAAAGTGGCAAAGACAGCACAAGTCCATAAAATTTTGGCTCTCTTCGATCTTCCAAATGTTTGAAAATCAATAAGGAGCATATGTACACTCTTTTCCGGGGCCACCCACATACCACTTCCAACACAAAACAATCTATGCCATAACATCAAAGCTATTGGACAATGCAAGAATAAATGATCCACGGATTCCCCGCTCTTACAACATAGAATGCACCACTGAGGATTAAAAAAACGATTGGGTCTCCTTTTCTGCAATGTATCATTTGTCAAAATACCCCCATGAACCAAGGCCCACATGAACACCTTTACCTTTAAAGGAGCACAAGCCTTCCAAACTTTTTTACAAAAAGAAAATTGAGGGATTTGAGCATTATCGATGATGTAATCAAAAAAAGACTTAGAAGAAAATATTCCGGACGAATGAAGTGCCCAAACCCTCTTATCCTCCAAAAGAGGAGATAAAGAAAAGTGATCAATTCTAGATAATAAAGAAACCAACTGTGAAGCCTCCCTATCATTAAGATTTCTAGAAAAGTCAAAATTCCAAGCAATTGGAGCTGAGAGAGAGCAAGCCATGGAAGCAATTGAAGAATTATGAGACCGAGCCACTCGATAAAGATGAGGAAAATCTGCAGCAAAAGAAGATTGACCCATCCAAACATCTTCCCAAAATCGAACAATTTCCCCGTTACCCACCCTTACAGAAAGATGTCGAGACCAACACGAGAAAATTTGAGAAATTGACTTCCAAGGAGCACGGCAACTACCCCGTAAAACCACTCGTGAATCCCTCCCATTGTCTTGAATCCCGTATTTGCTCCTTATAACCGAATGCCATAGTGAATCAATTTCCAGTGGAAATCTCCATAACCACTTGCCAAGAAGGGCCAAATTCCTAGCTACAATGTTACCAATAGCCAAACCCCCTTTCTCCTTAGGTAACGACACCACCTCCCAAATCACCAAATGATCCTTTTTCCCCTCATCCTTACCTTCCCAAAGAAAATCCCGCATCAACTTTTCTATTGACCTTGCTACCTTAATCGGAATCTTGAACAGAGATAAATAATAGATAGGAATTCCGCTCAAAACAGTCTTAACCAAAGTGTACCTTTCCCCTCGAGATAATAAAGGGCCTGAGGCCGTTCTGATGTGGACTACTTATGACTCATGGCCTTAAGGCCTAGGGAGATGGAGACATGTCGATGTTCCATCTACCTTATAATGTTACGAACAACTGTTGATATGTTGGGCCCAAGGCCGTTCTGTATTATGTTGGGCCCAAGACCGTCCCGTCTTATATAGGCCTAAGGCCGTTTTAAAATGACTTCATGAATCAGACAAGCACATGTAGCTTATAAATATATTCTTCAAAGCTTATGCTCAGTCACATTAACCTCCTTACATTGCTATTATTCACCGAGTCTTGCTCACTTCATGTTTTGTATATGTATGTAGGTGACCAGCTCGGAGGCCAGCCCTAGGTCAACCCAGGAGCCTTTTGTTGACCCTATTTTGTCGAGCCTCCCACAACGGAAGTCTTTTGCCTTTTGTGGGATTCATGTCACACCTTGTTAAGTCTTTAGAGACGTGTACTAATACATTGTCCATATGTACATGTTGGGTTGTTACCTTTTTGTATAGATTTGCAAACTTGGACTCGTTTATCTATAAACTATGAATGGTGTATATGAATTCTCTATATAGGGTATGGTGTACTAAGATCCTTGCATTTAAGCACAGCTCTATGGACGTTTTGTTCGGTTATTATATTTGCTTCCGCTTTAGGCCCTGTCATTGGATAAAATAATGGTTGAAATTTTTGTTTTGAGGCCTAAGTACAGGCCGGTCATGTCCCAAACTTTTAGGAGCGGATTTGGGTCGTGACAGCATACAAACTGTAGGGACTTAAGAATTAAACCAGCATACTGCTGGTCCAGAACTTACTATGCCTTTAGAGGTCACGAAATTGCAATCCAAGGTCTTTGATGTAGTGCCCATAAAGTCACCTAGTGAATTTGCTTCAATCATAATCTATGAAGTGGCCAAAAATAAATCAAAAAATGATCTCGTGTTGGGAAAAGAGGTTACAGAGAAAGGTATCGAGATTGTTGATGGGAATATCAAAGAAAACTTTCTAAAAGCCTATTCAGATCAATTCAAAGAAGTGGTGATATTTGGAAACTAGCATGATTTCAAAGAAAAACCGATAGGAACCATTCATAATCATGTTTCTAGTATTATTAGTCTTATTTTATTATTAGTTTATTCTAGGATTTTTAGGTCAAGGGTATTTCGGAAATATTTGTTGACATGGGTTGTAGGGTCACACAAGGATTCTCTTGTGGGTCATGCTATTTAATTAGTTTTATTTATGTTTCTTACTGGTCTTAGATAGATTTTGGAAGTCAAAATATTGTAGTTTCTTATTTTAAAATTCTAGTTGGTTTAAGAAATCTCCTAGTTCTATATAAAGTCATGTAATGCTTATAATTTAATAGAGTTGATATTTTATAGAATTTTTAGAGCTTTTGAAGATTCTTTTAGGTTTGTGTGATGCAACCCTAACCCTAGGTGTGATGCCTAAGGGATTCTAAGAGTGATTTATAAATCTATCTTCTTCTCTTTTTCTTCTTTGTGCACATACCCTAGTTACTATTCTCGAATTACTACTCACAGCCCTCTAAAAGTGCACTTTTCAACCTCAAAACCCTATTCAATCACCCAAAAATCAACCCTAACCCCTTCCCTTACCTATTAGCCTTCAATTTAACCCTTAAAAATCAAAATTACTCACTGTTTAGGCCATCAAATAACCTATGTTTTCAAAATCCAACGCTATGCTACATCAATGCTAGTAAGTCATCTAGCAGTCAAAGGAAGAAAAAGAGGTAATTTCTTTTAACTAATTTTAACTAATAATAGAGCACCCTTGTGTATAGTAAATTGGTTGTTTTTTATTTCTCAATGACATTAAAAATCTGTGCATGGAATGTTAGGAGTCTAAATGATCCCACTAAGCAAAGGGAAGTTGCAAATATTTTGTGTAATGAAGGCATCAATATTGTGGGCCTACTGGAGACTAAAGTCCTTTCTAACAAGCATAAAAACATTTTGAATCGTGTGGTCAAACACTGGAAAAGTCATACCAACAATGACAATGCTGCCCTAGGTAGGGTATGGGTCGCTGGAACCTAGATTTTTGTAACATTGATGTCATTGATCAGTCAGACGAATTTATTTTTTGCAAAATCCACGTCTTTGATGGGGATTTCTACTTCTTCACATCTTTTGTTTTTGCCTCTTTTTGTTTATGCGAATAATACCCGTAGTCTTAGAAAACCTCTTTGGAATAAATCTGACAATATTGCTCTTAACTTTAGCAATTTTCCTTGTATTTTCTTGGGTGACTTTAATGCTATCAGGTTTCCTTATGCTGAGTGGAGATTCTAATTGGTCTTCTTGTAAAGAAGAAATTAATACATGTGTTACTATTTCTAAGCTTGATGACCTTAACTATGGTGGATGCCAATTTACCTAGCTAACAAACAAGGTAGTTGGAAGTACATCACTTCCAAAATTGATAGGGTTATGGTTAATGAGAATCGGATGACTTCCTTTCCAAACTCTCATTCAAATTTTCACTTCTGGTACCTCTGACCACTTTCCCAGTGTAACCTATGTTCCTCTTAAGGGTGATAATCCTAGGAAACTTTTGATTTCTTTGATTTGGATTGACCATACTCTATGAAGCACGGACACCTCTCCAGAGGTCGCATACAGGTGTTCAACACGTATCGGACACGGACACACACCGGACACACTTTGAACACGTGTCAAACACACTAGAAAGAGTTGGACATGCTGGGACACTTTGGACACGCTGAGGACACACAAGAGACACGTTGAGGACACGCTAAGGACACACTAAGTACTATTTTTTCAAAAAAAATTAAAAATTTTAATTTTTTACTAAAATAGCATAGATTTTATAAAATTAAATATTTTACATAAAATATATATTAAATATTTAAAAATATACATATTATAAAAAATATAAAAGTATATATTTTGAACGTGTCCCCAACTTGTCGTGTCTTGCATTTTTTAAAAATTTATGTGTCCGAGTGTCCATGTCCATGTCCGTGCTTCTTGGACCATACTGACTTCCCTTCTTTGGTTAAGGGTGTTTAGTGTCTATGTGAAGGGCTTGATGATGTTTAGGATACACAGTAAGCTCAGAGCTATTAAACCTGGTTTAAAACTGCTTAATAAAAAGGAGTTTAGTGACATCTGTTAGGGCCAATTGTTTCAAAAATGAATTGGATTTCATCCAAGTCAACCTTGACAAGGATCCTTTAAATCTAGATCTTCAGTGCCTTGAGAAGGATCCTTTTAATGTGAAGCTTAACACTACTAATAGTGTCCCTCTAAATGATCCTACTTTATATCGAGAGCTTGTGGGTTGCTTAGTCTATCTAACGGTTACTCGCCCTAATCTTGCCTATATTGTTCTTGTGGTTAGCCAATTCGTTTATGCTCCTCGCTCTACACATTGGGCTGCTTTGATTCGTATTCTTTGCTATCTTTGAAGTACTATCTTTTAGGACTTGTCATTGTCTTCTACTTCTTCCTTAGACTTGGCAACCTATGCTGATTTTGATTGGGCTGATAATGTCACTCATCGCAAGTCCACTTCTGGCTTCCACATGTTTCTTCGTGATTTCTTAGAAAAGAAAGAAACAGACTGTTGTTACTCGTTCCACTGCCGAAGTTGAGTACGACCCATGCCACTACTGAGATTGTTTGGCCTTGTTGTCTCGTGACTAATTTTGGTGTACCTCAATTTTTTTCGACCTCCCTATACTATGACAACCGTAGTGCTATTCAAATCGCCCATAACACTACCTTCCATTACGAAGCACATTGAGAATGATTGTCAGTTTGTTCGTCAATATCTGTAATCTAGCTCCATTGTGCTTCCTTTTGTCTCTTCAGCATTGCAACTTGCTGATTTCTTTACCAAGACTCACACCACTAATCAATTTCGGTTTCTTCTTGACAAACTCACTGTTTTCTACTAAAACACCTTGAGTTTGAGCGAGGGTGTGAGAATATTATGTTAATTGTGTAAATATATTAGATTGATTGTGTGAATATTTGATTGATTGTAAGAATATTAGGTTTATTCTTAGGTCTAGAATTACTATATAAATCGGATTGAATATACAGATTCATTCAAAAACTTATAGGCCTTTGTGGTTATTTCAAAGGGTCTAGGGGGTTAAGACGAGGGGACCCACAAGTATGTTAGGATGTAGACCAACGGCTACTCCTACTAAGGTCAACCATCAGGTTAAAGGTGAAAAGGGTAATTCCATAGACAAGGAGTGTTATCAAAAGTTGGTATGAAAGCTTATTTACTTATTTCACACATGTCCTAATATTGCCTATGCAATGTGTGTTGTGAATCAATTCATGCATAATCCTCACAAGACTCACCTAGAGGCAGTTTTTTTAAACTTTGAGGTATCTCAAGTCGACTCTAGCAGTGGGTTACTCCATGGGACTGCATTCAAATGCTTCTTATTAGGTTCAAAGGGTTTGGGAGAACCAAGAGAGCCAGAACAATGTGGACAAGCATTGTTTTTGCTATTTTCTGAGCTATATGGTTGGAGGGAAATGCTAGAATCTTTGATGGCAATGAAGCAAGTATAGAGGCTTTGTGGGATATGACGGAATATTTGGCTTCATTTTGGGCATTTGTATCCCCTCCAGTCCCTTTGTTCTTGATCTCTAGGGCTTGGGCTGTTGTTTACCATCCCTAGAGCTAGGAGTTTTGTGATTTTGTTTTGATCTTTCTCTTTCTCTTTCTCTTTTTTGTATGAGGACTTCTTGTCCTCTTTCATTTTTCTTTTTTAACAAAATTTTTGTTGATGCTCAAAAAAAAAAAGAGGATATTATTTTCCAATCAGGGAGATTTGAAAGTTGAAGCCTTTACTGATACAGATTGGAGAGGATCTATAGATGATTGGCGTTCAACCTCAAGTTATTGCACTTTGTTGGAGGGAACCCTGTTACATGGAGAAGCAAAAAGCAAGTTGTTGTTGTTAGGTATAGTGCAGAAGTTGAATATAGAGCTATGGCACAAGAAGTTTGTGAGCTTTTGAGGCTTCAAACTCTGTTGAAAGACTTGGGATAAGGCGGCTATGAAACTATACTATGACAATAAGGCGGCTATTGATATTGTTCATGATCGAACCAAACATGTCGAGATTGATCACCATTTCATTAAGGAGAAGTTGAAGAAAGGTCTAATTTGTATGCCGTTTGTGAAATCTAGAGATCAACTTGCAAATGTCCTTACCGAAGGCCATGCTAGTAAGCGTTCTCATTCTCTTGTATAAAAGTTGAACATGAAACACATATATGCACCAACTTGAGGGGAAGTGTTAAAGTTTATATTAGTTAATGTTATTTCATTAATGGCACTCCTGTTATTTCTCAAACTATTTAATATAAATACCTGGGTCTAGGGATGAGAAGTGCATCTCATTCTACAACCTTATTTTTGTATTACGTTCTCCTCTCCATCTCTTCTTTTCTTCTCTTTTCTTTTTCTAACTGATTTTTGCGTTCAATTTACATAAAAATTCTAGAGTCTGGAAGGTACCATATATTTACTTGAAGGAAACTTGCATTTGATGGATGAGGATTTAAAATAAAATTCAAATTGAATAACTCAAAATATTGGTTGAAGAGAAAGTAGGTCCAAAACTAGTAAATAATACCCCAATATGATTTGCTCCCGGCTAAGGTTGCCAACAGGGGGAAAAAATGCATAAACGGTAGAAAGGATTCTAAATAGAAAACCACATAGCAAATAACTCTTACAGATGAAATTCAAACAATTATAGTCAACAGGTGTATATGAAATTCTAATTGCTAAGATAGCTATTATTGGAACAAACACGTATACAATGACAAAAAAAAAAAAGGAATTATACCAATGTGTCTGACCAACCGCAAGTTCTTAACCTTTCCATATTTGCTCATAGCCTGAAACACACAAAAAATAAATAAAAATAAAAACCAATGAAGATTCCATATAAACCCTCATTTGATTGTAGGAGTAGTAAACAAAACATAAAAATAAATAATAAAAAAAAGAAATGAAATGAAATGAATTTGAAAAGCTTGTAGTGTCTTTGAGTTTTCCAAATCAAATTTCCAGGGATTCTATTTCCCGGAAGCCAAACAAAGGAGGTGAAAAGTAAAGTAAATGAGAGCTTACCTTGCGAAGGGTTTGTTCAGTGGTGAGGTGAGAAAGGTGACCGACGAAGATAGTGCAATAAGGGTCTCCAATGAGCTTTGGATCGCCAAAGGGGTCGTCTGAGAAGAATACCCAAATTATTAGTAGTTTTGTAGGCTGGGCTAGGCTAGAAATAATAGACCCGAAGAATTGAGAAGTGGGTAATTAATTATTCAGAAGAAGAAGATAAAAGAGATATGCGTGGAATGGAATGGAAAGGAAGACGTACAGAGGCCAGCTTGGGAACAGAGGAGAGCTCTGTAAACGGCGTTGTCATGAGGGAGGATGTCAGTGCCGTCAATGCTTCCTGCCTGAATCGGATGGTATGTCTTTGCGTAGAACACCGAGTTTACATTCCCACTCATTCTCTCTCTCTCTCTCTCTCTCTCTCTGCATCAACCAAAACTACAAATTGTTCGGATCCTCTGCAGTATTTTTGTTTAGGTTGTGTTTGGTTTGTTTGAGGATTTGAGGTGAAATTTAAAAAGAAAAAAGAGAAGTTAAATTAAATGTAAATAAAATAGGTTTACATTTCACTTTAATTTCGTACAATTTTTTTCCTTCCCTTTTCTAAATTGAAAACAAAACAAAAAACAGAAAAAAACAGCACACGAAGCAGAAAGGGAGAAGCCCCAAATCAACAACTATGACATCTATTTATATTTTTAAGGTCAATTATACTAATATTTAGTTTGGCATAATTTAAAAAAATCAAAAAATTATTATTCTATTTAAGTCATATCACTTTTTACGACATTACTTTAAATCCAACTCATACACGACATCACTTCAAATTTAACCCATACTCAACTCATATTTCATAAAAAGTCAAAAAGTACATTTATTTAATTTATCACAAACAATTGGTCCGTTAAGTTTGAAACTCATGTTATTTTGTTTTTTTAATTTTTTAATTGTGATATATTTAATTTTGAATTTTAAATATTATTTTAAATAAGGACAATTGAAAATATTATTACTTAATTTCAAAGATAAATTTATCAATTTGATAAAATATAAACTAATTTGATAAAAATAAATGTCAAAAAAATATTTTTAAATTTTTAAAAATTATTTCTATTCATTAAAGATAAAATTATTTTAAATTAATAAATTTTTACATTTTACTTTTTTATTTTTTTTTATCAAATTAATTTTTAGTATATGTTTGGATGATAATCATGTAATGGGTGTTTTTTTCATTAAATTAGTTTATATTTTTTCAAAAGTCAAATATGACGACAATTTTGATATCATTATTAACCAATCCAATAAATTAAAAAATCCAAAGTTAAAAATATTTTATATATTAAATATATCGATTACACGTTAAAAGCTTAATAACCATCCATTATATGATAATCATTCAAAAATATCTGTTAACAATAAATACAACCATCTATTACATGATAACTATCGAAAAGCATCAACAAAAATAGCCACCCATTACATAATCATCATCCAAACACATAATAAAAATTAATTTAGTAAAAAAAATAAATGTGTAAAAGATTTATCAATTTTACATAATTTTATCTTTGGTGGGTAAAAATAATTTTTAAAAATTTAAAATATTTTTTTGACATTTATTTTTATCAAATTAGTTTATATTTTATCAAATTGACCATTTTGCCCTTAAAATTGAACAATGGTATCTTCAATTGTCCTTATTTGGAATAAAATTTAAAATTTAAAATTTAAAATTCATAGTTAAATGTGTCACAATTGAAAAATTATGGATCAAAGTGACATGAGTCCCAAACTATAGGGACTGTTAGTGTAATTTGTCCTATTTTTAATGGAGATAGGGTTGCTTACAGTGAGCTCGGCTCAGCTTGTTAGCGGCTTGGCTGGTTAGGAACTCAACTCGCCTCGATTTATTAAATAAATAAATAAATTTGAACTTGAATTTTAGGCTCGTTTATTAAACGAGTAAATCGCCGCTGGATTCACGCACAAATAGCATTTTTAATGGCATTACCCCTCTCAATCATACAATTACAAAACTTACTCCCTACCAGCCATGTAAAATAAGCAAGTATCCAACTACAATAAATGTTTAATTGTGAGTTCATTCAAGCAATTACCAATTCTTTCCATGAGGTTTTCTAATAATACCAATGTCATTTGGTGTTTCAATCTTCAGCAATCAAAATTAAGAAACCAAGAACACAAAACATAAATCAAAGTAAACTTCAACTTGCCGATTTCAACAAAATTAAAACAAAATTTTATCTTCACTAACCACCCAAATTATGACAAATACTTCAATCTTCAGTTGTTGCTTTAATCAAATTATCACAAGACTTTATTTTCACCACCCTATTGCAACTGCTAACCAATGACTCTACTACCTCTAAAACCACAACAAAACTTTGATTTTGAGTTCAACTTCAGCCAAACTATCACAAAACTATTGTAAACCCCCCTCCCAAAAAACAAGGCAAAAAACTTTGTACCCCATACTACAGATAATCAATCAACAACATAATCACATAAGTTGATTTACTCAAAAATTTACTCTTCTTCATCCAATCATGGTTAGTAATCAACTACAATAAATGCTTTGTTTTCATTTTCATCTGATTCGATTTCCAATTTTTTCCAACTGGGTTTTCAACTATAGAACACATAAACCTAGTGATTTAATAGTAGAACCTCAGCGAAATCACCGTCATGACCAGGGTTGTGTTGGGACTCAGGTCGAATCTCGATATCGGCTGACTCGTCAACAATTTCTTGCATTGTGAATGAAGTCATCAAAGGAATCAAAATTTTGACAAACCAGACCCTTCTCTTCGGAATAAGCACTGATTAATGCCCAAGCGTTTATCTTCATCTTCGTCGTTGTAGCTTGGATCGTACTCTTCTTCTAAGTCTATTCTTGAAAAAAATTTGAGTTCAAACAAAGAGCGAAAATCGGAGAAGGGTTTTGAAGGGTTAGAAGAGCGAGGAAAGAGAGAGAGAGAGAGAGAGAGAGAGAGAGAGAGAGAGATTGAAATGAGTTGAAGATTTGGGGGCAAATTTCCATCTTTGTGGCGTTTTGAACATTTTAGTCTCATTTTATGGTGTGTTTTTAACTTTATTCTCATTATAGGGTAAAACGGCATTAGCAAAATCGTTTTCTAGAAAACGGTTTTACAAAAACCGTATTTAACGATTAAAATAATAATAAATTTTGGACCCAGAAAACGGCTTTACAAAAGCCAGTTTTACTTAATTTTTAATTAATTCTGAATTAAGTAAAAACGGTTTTATTAATTTTTTTTTAATTTATATTTTCAACATAAATATTTTTTCTTCAAATTTTTTTTAAAATAAAAACCGACTTTAGAAAAGCCGTTTTTGAACAGTAATTTTTTTTAATAAAAACCGGCTTTAAAAAAGCCGTTTTTCAACACTAATTTTTTTTTAATAAATATTTTATGACCAAAAAATATTTTCAACTTAAATATGAAAACTACCAAAAAATATTTTTCATAAAAAGCAGTTTTAAAGTATAAAGTTTTTACATTAATTTTTTTAAATTTATATTTTCAACATAAATATTTTTTTACCACAAATATTTTTAATAAAAAATAGTTTTTAAAGTTTTTTCGAATTTTTTTGTTTTTGTTTTTGTTTTTGTTGAATTTTTTAATATTTTAAGTTTTTAAACATGCCTAGCATAAATATACTAAATACCAAAAATACAAAAAAAAAAAAACAAACAAACAAACAAACAAAAATTCATTACATTTTTCAAATTTTTGTGTATTTATTAATTTTTGAAAATATTTTTTTACAAATATTTTACCTTTTAAACATATCTAAGTAAAATGCATCTACAAAAGTTTTTAAAAAAAAATGTTTAAAATTTCAAAAATATTCACTAAAAACAAAAAAACTCAGTTTTCAAAAAACTTAATTCTGAAAACTAAAACTTAGGGCTTGTTTGGTTTGTATATTTATAATTTTTGAGAAATTTTTTAAAAAAATTTTGTAGTTCAAATATTTTGAAAAAAAGATTCCAAAGTATTTCATTGAAAAGTATGACTATTTGAAAACTGAGTTTTCAGAATTAAGTTTTTAGAAAACTCAAAGCAAGCATTACATTTAAATTTTTATTTTTATTTTTATTTGTGCTGTAGTTTTCTAAAAAAACCCATCTTTGAATGCATTGAAATTTCTGCTCTCTTACGCATCTTTTCATTCCCAAGTCCAATCTTCCCACATGAGAAAACATAATTAAAAAAAAAATTGTAAAACCATTTTTTATTAAAAATATTTGTGGTCAAAAAATATTTATGTTGAAAATATAAATTTAAAAAAATTAATGTAAAAACTTTATATTTTAAAACCGCTTTTTATGAAAAATATTTTTTGGTAGTTTTCATATTTAAGTTGAAAATATAAATTAAAAAAATATATAAAATATTTTTTGGTAGTTTTCATATTTAAGTTGAAAATATTTTTTGGTCATAAAATATTTATTAAAAAAAAAATTACTGTTGAAAGACGGCTTTTCTAAAGTCGGTTTTTATTAAAAAAAATTACTGTTCAAAAACGGCTTTTCTAAAGCCGGTTTTTATTTTAAAAAAAATTTGAACAAAAAATATTTATATTGAAAATATAAATTTTAAAAAAAATAATTTAAAAACGGTTTTGCCAAAACCGTTTTTAATTAATTCAGAATTAATTAAAAATTAAGTAAAACTGACTTTTGTAAAGCCGTTTTCTGGCTCCAAAATTTATTATTATTTTAATCGTTAAATACGGTTTTTGAAAAGCCGTTTTCTAGAAAACGGTTTTGCTAATGCCGTTTTACCCTATAATAGGAATAAAGTTAAAAACACACCATAAAGTGGGACTAAAATGTTCAAAACGCCACAAAGATGGAAATTGGCCCAGATTTGGGGGCTTTATGGGAAGGTGGTGATTTAAAAGGTTTCATTGACATCCACTGGCGTGTTTTTTCACATCAATTTTTTTTTTCATTATACTTAAAAAATTTATATTTTATATTTTCATCTATTTTACATTTTTATAATTTCAAAACATGCAAAACAAACTTTTATAATTCAAAAATTCAAAACAAGTATATGTGGATCTTTCTTTAAACACGGATGATCTACCAAAATGGATTTTATTGAAATCATGCCCAATACAAGTACCTTTGAATCACCAACAGGGGGTTGGTTCAGTGGTAAGACCTTCGAATCCCTCGCTCAAGGCTTGGGTTCGAGTCTCCATAGCCCCTTGTTGGGGTTAAACATACTCCTTAGCGCCTGGAGCACGCGGGGGGCCTAAGCTTCGGCCCCGACGTAGGTGCGGTGGGGTTCCCTGCAGATATGCTGTAGGTGCTAAGGGGCAATACTCCCTGGCGGATATGTTGGAGTAGCCTATCTGCATATCCATTTTTTTGAATCAAAAAAAAACAAGTACCTTTGAATCTTTTTTTGGACAATGTTGATCTGCGAATCCTTCTTTGGACATTGATGATTTGCCAGAATGTAATTCATTGGAATCTTGCCCAAAACAAGTACCTGTGAATCTTTTTGTGAACATTGATAATCTTTTAATTTTATGATTTACCATAATGGAATCCATTTGAATCAAACCCAAAACAAGTACCATCCATTGGAATCCAGCTCAAAACAAGTACCTGTGAATCCTTCTCTAAACACTAATCATCATTGTCCATGGAAGGATTCGCAAGCATTTGTTGGTGGTTGATTCAATTGGATTCCATTCTGGCATATCATAATTTCGAACATGCTATCATATTTAGCTTACTCTTTTCTCTCTATACTTTTCTTGTTTTCTTTTATTACCATACCTATCTTTTTCCTCTCTTTTGTTGCATCTACAAAGATGGCTAATAACTTAGTGGTGAAGGACATAACGATAATGATGAGAGGTAATAAATTAAGGCCATGTTTGTTTGGCCTTTTAGGTGGTGGGATCGGGTTCATAATCATGTGGGATTGCTAATCCAATTCCCTTGGATCGAAACAAAATGTCTATTTTGCCCTCTATTTATCAAATACAATAAAATATCTTCTTTTATGCAATAAGGGTTTTTACATAAATTCATAGATTTAATCCCAACTAACTAATACCACCACACTACTTATATTGGGTCCGGTTTAGACCTAACCATTTTTCATTTTCTTAGATCCAGAATTTCATATCTTTAGTTGTTATTTGTATCCTCTTCATCTTGTTGTTAGTTGAGTTTGGTTGTTAAGAGTTGTTGGTTGTATTTGAAACATGTTAGGAGTTAGTTTTTCAAGTGAGTTGTTGTCCGTTATACTTTGGTTGCTCGAGCGGTCTTTGAGATCTCCCAATATTTTTGCAGGTCTACAAAACTTTTAGAAATTGGTCATTGTACGCTCGAGTAGTGGTTTGGTCGCTCAAGCGGTCTTCCATTTTTGTGTCTTACACTTGAGCAATGGATTGGTCACTCAAGTGGTCTGTGTATATGTCAGATCGAGGAAGGGCATTTTTAAGTCACTTTTTCATTTATTTCTCTCTCTAAAACACTCCAAACCCTAATTTCTTCTCTCTCTCTCTCTCTCTCTCTCTCTCTCTCTCTAGTTCTTATATAAACACCTCCATCCACCCAAATCCATTGATTTATCCACCATAGTTCCTTGGAGAAAATGGTAAAGCTCATAGAAGGGTTCGTTTTAATCGGAGAAGATTTTTTTTCAACTCCGTCAAGCTTCAACTTTTGCTGTCCTCTTCTTCTAAATTTGAGGTGGAGATTTCTTCAACCTTTTGTATGATTCTTAGCTTGGTTATTTGTTCTTTAAAAAGGTCTAGTGATTTGGGAGTTATGGGTTGAACCTAGGGTTTTGATTTGGGTTATTTTTGGAAATATAAAAGAGGGGTTTTCAAATTAATTCATAGGGAATGTTGTGGAGATGGTTATAATGTTGACTTAGAAAAATGTAGCCATTAGGGCATAAACTCACACTTGCTTCCTTTTGTTTCACATTATATCATCATGGCATATGCTATAGATTCAGGATTTAAGATTTATGAACGTATACATGCATATGTCATCTTTTGTATGAGAATTAAAGAAGGGTTAATTTTGTATAAGTTTTTTCTATTTTTTGAATACTATGAAGTGAGTTATTACAATTTTTGGGGCATTACAACTTGTATAAGAGCTACCGGGTTTAAATATTTTGAGATTGTAGGATGTGGTTTTTACCGTAATGGGTTCATCTCGCTAAATAGTAGTAGTAGAAGTCGACCTGGTAAGCTCTGTGATAACATGTTTATGTGGCTAAATAAGTATGAAATTTAGTTTCTTAGATATTGATTGTGTCTACGAGTTTCTAGATGTTCAGTTAGAAGAGCACTTGATCACTGTTAATTCTAACTAGAACTCTGGCAATGTCGCGAAATGATTATTATCTAGAAAGGAAATTCGTTTGTGATTATATGACTTGGTTCTTATGTGGAATGAATTATGACATTGTCTATTGCATTAGGACATGAGTGAATTAGCTTCGGTACATTTCTAAATGTGTTGAATTATTGTGTTAACTTTATTAGAATGTTTGGACACGGACGTGGAAGCAGTAGACGTGGAAAGTCTAGACGGCAAACCAATGAGGAAGTTAGTCAGGCTAACGTGGCTAAGCCAGTAAGTCAACAAACCATGGGCATTTTAGCTTCAGAGATGACAGGAGCCTTGAAGGAATTTATAGACATTCTCAGGGCTGAGAATCAAGTCCAGGACCATGTTACTGAGATAGGGCCATCATTTCTGAAGAGGAAGTTCTTTAGGTCTAATTTGAATGAGTTTATAGGCGATCCAAAATAGCCATTAAAGGCTGATGAATGGCTAGAGTAGATGGTGAAGATGTTTGAGATGCTTGGCATCGACGGCGACGATTTAAGGGTGACCTTGGCATCCTTCCAACTTAAAGGCGACGCAGGTAAATAGTAAAAGTATGCAAGGGGTCGTATCGGGATAACTTGGGAGTTTTTTGTCAATACCTTCTAAGATAAGTTTTTTCCACCCACAACTAAAAAGAAGTTGAGAGAGCAATTCTTGAAGCTCAAACAGTTGAACACACCAATGGCTGAGTTTAAAGTGGCTTTCACAAGTCTTTCGAGGTTTGCACCGGAACTTGTTGTGACAGAGGAACGTTGTTGCATTGATTTCGAGAAAAGATTGAGGATCGGGCTCCTTTTCAAGGTGGTCGGGTCTATGATTAGGGATTACAATCGCCTAATAGAGACGGCGGCTCACTTAGCAACCATGATTCAAACTGAGGAAAAGTGGATGAAGAGCTTCAAGTAGAGGAGCCAGAATGTTCAGAGGGATAAAAAGGGCAACAAAGGCAAAGGGGTTTGTAGACACCTTATTTTTTACGGCCCTTATGACTTGGGCTCCACCGATTGCGCACCCAATGATGAATTTGTATATGCTTGTCAAGTGCTCGAAATCTTCAGCAAAATGCCTTAGCTTTGAGTCTCAAAACCCTATACATCTCTTGCCTTGTTTTTGGACCAAAACAACAGTTTTTCAAGCCTAACCATCCTGGGACCTGCAAACCCACTAGTATGGACTGCCGGCCATTTATGTGGCCTACCTGCCACTTGTGTGTTTTTTTAAATCTTTTTGCCAACTATGCCAGTTGTTTCCACAGATGCATGCACTAGCCCATATGTGTCTGTATAGATATTTCTGAGCTGGTCTTATGTTTTTCAATATATAGAAGACCCTCTCTCACATTTTAGAAGGTTAGAAATTTTGGACTAAAAAATATTTCTCTCTCTTTACAATTCTCTCTCCTCTCTCTCTCTCTCTCTCTTTTGCAAGTTTTTCACTTTTTACCTATACACCCTAAACCAAACCTTGTGGTATTTGTATTGAGGTGTTTTTGAGCTTGAATTTAGCTCTTAAGGGTGTGCAAGTGTTGGTTTGTAACTCAAAAAGGGTATCATTCTTCAAGAGGTACAGTTCTTGGCTTGTTTTCTTTCTTTATTTGCCATCTTTCCTACTATTTTTGGATTGTTTTTACTCTGAATTTTTTGACTGAAACTTGTGGTTCAAGGCCATTAAGGGTGGAGGGGTGGATCACTCTTCTTTGCACCTAATTTCTTAGGCCTTTGCCCTTGTGTTTCCTACATTTTTACTATCTTTTTTTGAGCTTTTTACTACAGAATCTCAGAGGTTTTTCAGAGGCTAAAATCATGTTTTGAAGTCCAAAAAATGGAGGGGGTTGCCTCTCCTCCTTGTGCTTGTTTACTAGCTTAAATTGCTCCATGTTGTAGCTTACTCTTTTAGCTCTTTTGACTTCAATTCCAGCACTATTTTACCCTATTTTAGGACTGTTTTTATGTGTTTGCTCCATTCATGCTTTGTATTGTAGGTTTGTAGTGTAATGGTCCTCATAGGTTTTGTGGTTTAGACTTTAGCCACCAACCTATTTGTAATAGTATTTATTTCTTGGTTTTCAAACTTGTATTCGTCTCTAATCACCTTTACAACCTCACTCTTTTCTTGATATTTTCTTTGTTTTGAAAGTCGTTTCAAACCAATTGCTTGTTTAAACTTGAGATTAAGGTATTGTGCTTAATGGTTTAATCTCTTTAGAAGTTCATTACCAACGGCATGGTGTCTCTCTCATGCCCAAAACAACTCTTTGTTTGATGTTTCTTTCCCTTAGAGGATTTAAAGCTCACTATTGGACTTAATTGATTAAGGAATGGATGGAAATTAAAATGAAGTAATAAAATTGAGACTAAAAGTTATGCAAGATAATGAAGCAATTTGGTGTTCAATTGGATGTTAATTGAACACATGGAAACTTGGGTTATTTCATACTTGCTAGTGATGAAATGGTTCGAGTTTCCAAGGTCAACCACTTTCATTGATTAATCCATGATAGGGAGGAGGTTTTGTTGGTCTTTTATTACCATTTATTGAGATTGTGTCCCTTGGTTCATAAGTCATCACGCAATGAAATTGCGCCGATTAATGGCTTGCGAATCAAGCCTACCCCTCATTTGACCTGTGTTGATGATAAGGAGAGGCAAGATGGACAAACATCCCCTGAGAATACTCTGTTTGTGCTCTGTATGCTTTCTGTTACAGCAGGAGGAACCAAGCACTAGTAGCCGGTAGGCCACTTTTACTGGACGGCAAGCTACTTTTTTTGTCGGCCAGCCACCACTTCTGGCCTACTGGCCACTTTTGTCAAACCAAGCAGTACCTTTTTTGGTCCAGAACAGAACAGAGGTTGAGGTAAAACAGTGCAAGTTTCTGGCTACAAAACAGAACCCTCTTGGTAGCAAAACAGAGGCATCTTTGGGTGGAAAATCTGCATGCATGCATGAGCATTCCTTACTTTTTGGAGCTGATTAGTTAGAGTGCTTAAATGCGCTTAATTAATTCTCGAAGCTGATTAGTTAGAGTGCTTAAATACGCTTAATTAATTCTATAGTATAGCTTCGTTCTTTATATTATTATATTTGTGTTGTAAATAAGTAGTTAGAATAACTAGTTAACTTGGTGTTGTAATTAATTAGTTAGATTAATTAATTTTGCATTGTAATTATTTGATTTAGTGTTATAATAATTAGCTAGTGTAGTTAATTTATTTGATTTGTAATAGTTAGTTAATTCGTAGTGATTAGTTAGCTAGTTAGTTTATTCGAACCCTCCTACATGAGGGCAAAAATGTAATAATGTGTAGATCTTCCAACCCTACGTCTTTCTCCATTTTATTTACCTGCTTATGATGGTTAGCTTATAACATCATGTTTCCTTAGCATTTTTCGTGATTTGCATCTACTCGTCTTGCATGCATAGAAGCTCGGTTCACCATTCTAACAAAGTATTGTTATTGCTAAAATTCTTTGAATACGTGCTTAGACCGCATGCCTTGAATTGATTCACATGCCATGTTAGTAGTCGAGCCTATTAATTGCGTATTGCATACGCTGCATTAATCATATTGCATAGTTAGGATCATGCATTTTTTCTAACTCTTTTATCTTTTTGGCTTGCCCTGAAGTACTAGGTGAGCTTGTATCGCTTTAGCATATTGCATTGTATGTTAGTATTACCAAGTCATATCAAGCATGCTTTCCATGAGACTAAGTGCTTAAGTGATATAACTCTTGAATGCCTGTAGATGAAGGCTAGTTGCTTGAATTGGGATGCCTTGATGCATGTACATATGAGATCACTATTCAAAACAATTTTTAAACAAACATGAAATCAAATGTTCCAATTTTTGCCAATTAGTCTATACTTATGTGTGCGTCACATAGTAAGATAGCCTAATAATCGGAACAAGAGCATGTAATGTAAATAAGAATCACATTATGATTAGTAGAGGCCGATCTTTGATCGGGCAAGTGGGGATGCTCAATTTATGACCTTCCCCTCGCATACCTAAGTTCCCGAGTCGAGACACTTTGGTGATGACGGATAAGTGGCCTTTGGCACGAGTCTCGGGTTTCCTAAATTTTTCAAAAATATTTAGGTGACGACTCTGTATTCAGCAAAGCAGTCCATTTTTGGCATTTTGATTCAAAATCAAATTTCCAAAAGATTTGTTAGATTTGGACTCTTTTGTGTTTATCTATTTCACATTGCACTTGTAGAATCAGATTTAGAACCACGAGAGTCCGAACTATAGGGCTTATCGTCTTACGAAAATAGCACGAAAAGTTGAGCTCCAGGGTTCCATCCTCACAGCAATCCCAAGCTTCGCAGTCGAGGTCCATCTTTCTCGTTATGAGTTCCAGTTTGGAAAGGGGCAATCAAGGTGGATTCACGTGCTTCAGATGTGATCAGTTGGGCCATAAAGCTCCAGTATGCCCACAAAAAGAAAGAGGAGGGCAACAACTAGCACAGTCTTCGGCTCGTTCTTAGAGCCAGAGTTAAGAGAGATGTCAGCTGCCTACTTGTTATTAGTGTGGGAATACTAGACACTTGAGGAGATTTTGCCCTTAGTTTGGTGGCACATTTGGTACACCTGGTTCGAGGAAGACGTAGATTTAATTAGTTATCATTTTGTTTTAAATATGGAACTGATGAAATTATTGAGTCTGATATGTATATGATTTTGTAAAAAAATTATTTTGGAATAAGAAATTGAATGCCTAAATGGCTTAAGAAGGTATAATTGGTGAGTTGAATTAGTTTAATTTCAAGTACGGAACGATATCGGAGTTTAATTAAATTTTCGATTCAATTTAGTAAAATTAAGATTTGATTAATTGGGTCCGAATTAGAATTAATTAAGCCAATTTGGTTATAAGAATTAGTAATTGTGATTATTCTATATTAAATTCACTTATGAGGTGTCCAATTTGAATATGTAATTTATTGAGAAGAATTTTGGTTATAATCAGAAATTGAAGGCTTTAATGATTTGGGAAACCAAAATTAATGATGTTAATAAGTTGAATAATGCTATATGCACTAGTATACCAACAAATGATGTGACATAATTTTAGAAGTTTTGGATATTTGTAATTTATATAATAAATGGGGTCATTAATGATATCATAACACTAGTTGGTACACTAGTGTGTACACTAATTGGTGCCTGTAGTACCACCGTAATAAGTTTAATTAAAAATCTTATTTAGATTAGTAAAATTAGATATAATAAATTAAGCCTTAATTGAAGTCAATTAGACTAATTAAATTACGTGAGATTTGGAATTAGTTATGATTAATTAAGTTATGTACTAATCAAGATTAAATAGGACTAAGTGAGATTAAAATAATTTTAGAGTGATTAAATCAAGACTTGATTGAGGTTCATTAGATTAGTTAACATGAGAATTATACCTAATTAATTAAGTTTAGAAATTGGCTACTAACTAATGCATAATTAATGGTAAATCTAATCTAAATCAATAATATAAGTAATAGATAAATGTTGAGACTATTCTAGAATTCAAAAAGAAAGTTCTTTGTATTTTGTAATCAAAACTTTGTGCTGGAAAATAACTCAAGCAGCCGAGAGAGAGAGAATTCAAGTCTTACCTCCAATTTGCTGGAAATGATGAAAGAAAAGCTAAGGAAAAGTTAGGAAGAGTGAAGAAAAGAGAGGAGACTCAATAAATTGAAAAGGAATTCAACTATTTAAGACTTTAGGTAAGAAATTGAAACTTAAATCTTGTAGATAAATCATCTAGCAACTTAATTTAAGAGGTAATTGGGTTCAATTTCATGTAATTAAAAAGAAATTTGCAAGAAAATAAAGAATTGGAGTTAAGTTCAAGTTTATGGAAGTTAATTTATAAATTAATCATTTTGAGTTTGATTTTTATAGTCTTGCATAAATTTGAGTTTCATTTTTACATGCATGAACAAATTCTACAAGTTTTGAGTTTCAATTGCACATGCATCATGGATTTTCAAAAGTTTTGAAGGATTAGTTTCGTGATTTGAAAGAAGAATTGAAAAATCATGGATTTATGAATATTTTGAGTTTAATCTTGAAATTTCATTAAATTGGGTTTGATTTTAAACTCTTTGAAGTATTTGAGTTTCAAATTTACATGCATTTTGGATATTGAAGAATTTGAGCTATTCAATTTCATATTTTGAAGAGAAGAAGGAAAAAGTTTTATAAACATCAAGTTCATGAAAATTTAGAGTTTAATCTTGAATTTAAATGAGATTTTGATTTTGTTTTAACAACTAAGAATTCATTTGATTTTGATTATTAATCCATGCATGCAATGTAATTTAAGAGTTTTATTTTATTCAATTTAAATTAGAACATTTATGATTTGATTTTGGAACAAGTAAAATTAGTTAGTCTTGATTTTAATTACATACATGCAAATATTTTTCTAAGAATTGTACAACTTCAATTGCATGTTTTGACATGCAAATGTTTTTCTAAAAGTTTTTTAGCTTTAATTTCTTATTTTGTAAGGAAAATAAAGAAAAGTTTTGGAATCATTATATTCATCAAGTTTTAGTTTTAATCTTGACAAATCAAAGAGGGTTTTGTATTATAATTTAAAAATTAGTCATGGGTTCATGTTGATTAATGAAATTACATATTTAAATTAAGTTAAGCATTAGCCTAAGTTTTGAAAATGTGTTTGGAAATTATTTTGCTGATTTTTAGAACCCAGAAAATTACAGATCGCTCGAGCAGTCAAGTTATCGCTTGAGCTAACTTTGAGGTCATCTAGAATCTATTTTTACAGACCAAAGTACTGAAAACTTGTGGTCACCACTTGAGCGAACAAAGGTTCACTCAAGCGAACTACACTGTTTCATCATATTTTGGAAAATTATTTTAAATTTATATTTTTGACCTCATCTCTTTCCAAGCATATTTAAGCATTAGTTGAGCCTCATTAAGGATTATTAAGCTCGAAATCCATATAAGTCAATTGGTGAAGAAAGAAAATGAAGAATTTAATTGACAGTTAAATTACAATAAAAACCCACCTTAAGAAATTGGATTAGATAAAGAGAGTTTGTTCGAATTATGTGTTTAATGTGTATTTGTTATGTTCTTTGTGGAGGTTGGACATCCCGAGGTCTAGCATTCGTTCAAGCCCACTGTGAGTAATATCTCTATAAAAATAGGACTTTTCTTAAGTGTGCAATTGCACACCATGTGCCACTTACACAAAAAGTGTAAGTGTAAGGTGTAAGTATAAGGTGTAAGTGTAAGGTGTAAGGTGTAAGTGGGTTGCATATGGTGTGCAACCTCAAAAAAGGTGTAAGTGTAAGGTTTAATTTTTCACAAAAGGTGTAAATGTAAGGTGTAAGTGTAAGGTGTAAGTTGCACACCACAACCAAACCCATAAAAATATATCCAAAATGTATTTTGAAATTGTTCAATAGTGATATTTATGAAATCTTATTTTATATTTATGAATAAATGTCCTTTTTGAAATGTATTCATGGCATCCTTTAGTGAGGCCCTTGCCTGGGGGAATAATACCTTAGCCTATGGATTAATTGAAACAAAGAGATCTTTGATGTTAGACCTGAGTGGTCCACATTGAATTACATGTTATGGTTTATTGATTGACCCCGTTGTGGTCCCATTAGATTGACCCTAGTGGTCCTATTGGCTTCGACACATTGTTATATTGTTACTCTATTAAATGTACCACGTATAATGGCTTGATTGGTTATTGTTAATGCAAATGATTGATATGATTGGATATATGATTAGTTTTGGAAATTGGAAGATATGTTTTATGAGATGATGGAATTTGTTATAGCAAATGTTTTGATATGAATGTGGAATATGATTCGTTTTGGAATTGTAAAGCATGTTTTTATATTATATTGGATTTCATTCATTAATCTCTTTATTTTGGTATTACTCGTTGAGCTCTAACTTACCCCTCTCCATTATATATATGTAGGTGAACAACTAGAAGATTAGCATTAGAGATTGTCTCGAAGTCTGCTATTTTTGTCAAGCCACCCAAGACGTGCCTCTGTGATGAGGCTTTAGCTTTTGTTTTTGTCAAGCACGCCAAGCTTTTTACTTTGTCAAGTCTTATATGTGTGATCTTGGGTTGTATAAGATGTGCCTTTGTATATATATATGTGTGTGTGTGTGTGTGTGTGTTAAAGTGTGTTTTGAATATTATAAATATTTTAGTTTATCATGTGTGCACAGTTTAATGGACAATATTATTTTGTTTTGCTTCCGCTTCAAGCCCCAATATTATTTAAATATTTTGAAATTTTGTCTTTGAGAACGAAGGTAATTTAGGATTACTGGTCAGTCATAACCTAAATCTTTAGGGGCGGGTTTAGGTTGTGATACTTCTACTTCTAACACAACCTCTACTCCCTCGTGTAGACATCCTATAAACCAAAAAAACAAAACCAAACTCAGTGAACAACATAACGGCATTCCCCATAGCACACACACTCAGCACTACTAAGCTACAAGACATATTACACACCAAAATCACACAAGCCTATTCACATAAACAGTTACACATTTAATCACATAATTGAATCAAATCCACAAAGTAGCTACTTGTCCCAGAACTCTCAAGGAATTCTCATTAGAAATCACGTTAATCAAGCGTATTTCCAATAAGACCTCAAAGCAAATTCATTGGCTCCCAGCACAATCCATGAAACTTAATCCATAAATACAACACATAGAGTCCTAACCCTTATTCTAATTATATGCAAATGTCCTCACCAAGCATAATAAACCCAGTGTGGTAACAATCACTTCCCACGAGCCCAAGGTATTCAAACCCGATTGACTTTGATACCAAGTTGTCACGCCTCACTTTTTATTACCTAAATAACATTACCATAATCATTAACATAAATCCATCTCTATTAAAAATATGCGGAGCCGTACATACATTACATCCATAAATAAATGAAAGTCCTCTCAATTGTACATATATGGAATACAACAGGAATTACATTTAAATGAAATGTCCGTAGGCTTACATCTTTGCATTGAAAGTAAGGGTTTAACCTTTTACAACAATGGTGTTTTGCCAACAAGTATAGCCCTCGTGGCCAACAATTAAGGAAGATCACTAATCTTGAATCATCTCTCAACTTGCACCTGAAAAATGATTAGCAACGCGGAATGAACATAAAGTCGATAAGAGATCCTAACATGATTCTAAACAATAACAATATACATATATCTATGATCATGAATGCGCCATGACGTACAATATAAATAATGTGACAGTTTAATATTCAAAATATACTTATATAAGTACATTGTCTAAAAAAAAAGTCCATTTGAACACCACAAGATGTAAAATCATTTGTTTTCTTTCCAAATATCCAATTAAGTTCCAAAAGCATTTCTTTACAACATAGCCTTGTTTTGTTAAATCTCCATGTTAATATAAAAGAATTTCATCTCCACATTTGTTTTGAAAGCACATTCACATATACGAGTCATAAACCAATCCCAAGAATTTCATCTCCACATTTGTTTTGAAAGCACATTCACCTCAACTTGATAGACGTGAGATTGCCATTGGGTTTGTCAACGGAAATCATTTCGTCCAGGTATAACATAAACTTATCAATTTGTGCATGTACAAGAAGTTATGAGGTATGACCACTAACTCAATTGACATTTGGTGCAAGTTTTTTTTGCAGTCAGGCCATCCAGTTCCTTCTATAGCCACTAATTAGCGAAAATACCGTCACCCTTGCGCTGTTGACTAGGATAATGCATACGTGCGCCGCATTCAGCATTTCAAGGACATTATTCATGATACTATAGCTACTCGAGAGACATTTGATGTTGTTGATGTCGCATAACACATGTGTAATAACCCTCACACTGCTTTGATCATACTCATATGCATTATGTATGATTTTGCTTTGTTAAGCTTGCATTTGAATCTTGACTTGCTTTGCATTCTTGACTTGTCTTGCATAAAGTGATGCTTGAGTATTATGTTCCTTTGGTGGGTGTGTGTGTGTTTTGCCGAGGTTATCTTGAGCCTAGTTCACCTTTGAATCCTTGCACTTAGAACCACTCTAGAACAGTTTGTCTGACCTTCATCTTCACCTCAGCGTGTTAGCCGAGATGTTATACACTTAGTGACTTTTGTCCCTGGGAAGGTATGACCTAGACCGAGGTGTGGCACATCCCTGGCCGAGGTGTGGCACAGCTTAGTCAAGTGTTGTCCTCCCTAGCCGATGTCTTTGTTACCTTGTTGCCGAAGTTTGTCTCTAGCCGATGTTGTCTCTTGCCGAAGTCTTGATGTTAGCCGATGTCATTACTCGCCGGAGTCCCTTGCTGCCTAACTTCTTGAACACGCTTTGTCAGAGTCTTGTCTTTTCAATCAGTCACCTTTTTAAGTTGAACCAACCAACTGCTGCCACATGTCCGAGCTGAGTGTTATATCAGCCGGCACATCTAGAAAAGTCTCATTTTGTGTTTCAATCGTGTTCTTGAGGAGAGAGAAGCTCTAGGAAGAGTTCTAGAGAGAGAGGGTAGATAGCAAGCTTGATCCTTGGTGTTTGATCCGTTGGGTTTGTGATTTGAGGTTAGAATCTTCACCTCCTCTTGTTGTTCTTGATGATCACCTAGCTGCATTGCATGATTGAATCTGTTTTGCATGTCATACTTTGATTTAAGGTTGGTTTTGGAAAGAAAACGTGACCTTCAAGTGTTCTTGGGGAAAAATCTTGATTTAATCCGAAAGCTTACATTGAAATCCATGCTTTTGTGTTTGTTTCACCAAGATCTTCTAGTATGGGTACCCAGGTCCATGTTTTCAAACTCATAGCATGAAATCTCTGGTTTTGGTAAATGATAAGTTATGATCCTTGCATTTCATTTCATGTTCTCCATGATCATGTTCTTGATGTTCTTGAGCAGAGGGAAACCCAGGTTTTCCCGACTTCATTTATCCTTGAATGTGGCCTCGGAACCTCACCTTGGCGAAGAGGTGTGGGACCTCGGCCTAGACCTGGTTAGGTGCCCAACGTGTTTTCCAACATAAGAGACAGTGTTTGTTTGATTTGACTTAGTCTTGGAGCATGCCGAGATCGTTTGCTTGCATGTGAAACTTGTTTGAAAGTGTATTCAGTGAACTTGCCATGTATTTGTAGGACTTGGACTTGCCTTGACCCCGACGTTCGAAGAACTAAGTGAGTGGCATTCTTAATAAAGCTATGTTGCTTTGACTTGATAGAAGTATTGTTTTGCCTTGTTTTGAAAAGTGTTTGTAAGCATGAATGATTAATCCTATCTTGAGTATCAAACGTTATATCTTGTTTTGATGACCATTCTGGAAGTCCGTGCGTGCCAGGGGACTTTAAGCGTTTGTGGCACTAGTCCGTATTTGCTAGGGGACTATAAGCATTTGTAGCACAAGTCCTTAGTGTCGGGGACTATAATGCAACGACATTCTTGTATAGAGATCTCTCTTGTCTTGCCTTGCCACTGACGGTTTTACCGCGTGGGTTTGCTTGTTCGGAATGTCATCTATCTTGTATTATATTGATGTTAATGAACATCCCTTGAAGCTTTGAAAGGTTTGAAAGACGGACTTGATATGTACTATGTATTGTTTTGTTAAAGACCTCGGATATCATTCATGTAAACCCTTTATTATTTATGCCATTCACTGAGTATCCAAGCTCACCCTCTCTATATATATGTAGGTGATGAGCAGGGCGGCGGAGACGCCTAGACTTGTTTGCCGATGTGTTTGCCGACGTGTTTTGTATTTCGTTTTGCAACGTCTTGAAGATTATGCTTCTTAGTTAGTTCATTGTATTTTGTATTGATGGCCGAGAAGCCTTTTGGTCAGGATGTAATTTTTGTACTCAATTTGATGTATTTGAACTATTGAGAGATGTATGTCATTTCAATTGAATTAAGCACTGCTCTCATGGACCACTAGTAATCTAATTTTTATTGCTTCCGCATTTGTAAGCCCCATTTATTTACTCTGATTTGTGTGTGGATTCTTGTAAGAGGCCTTTGGTAACCTCGGGTTACTGGCCATCTCGGCGCCGACCTTCTAGGGGCGGGTTGGGGTCGTGACAACATGTATACATTTGACAATGTTATAATTATGAAAGAAATTAATGGATGTGTTTTTGATATTGATGTGTTCTGTGGCATGGATTGATTGTTATCGACCATTGTTAACATTCCATTCTAATTACAAAGTATCATTTACAAAATCAACGATCATTGTTACCATTCCATTCTAATAATAAAATGTCATTTTCAATGTCATCAACCATTGTTGTCATTCCATTCTAATAAAAAAATATTAACCATTGTTACCATTACAGCAATGTCATCTTACAAAAAACACCTCAAAAAATTCATCAACTAACAAATGACATGTCACGAATCAGCTGTATGCCTACGCCTAGGCCTATGACTGTATGTCAATGTCGGAGATGAAAAGCGACCTCCAATACAGCTAGGTCCAGCAAAACTAGGTCCAGCTTCGTCAATGTGTTGACCTTCAAGGACATGCGTCATAGCCTCGGTAGCTTGGTAAAGTCGATGAGGATGTTGAATCCCGTCCTCATAACCAGCCTGAATGATAGGATGTGCAATCTGCAGTGCATGTGCAATACGCTATATTTGAAAAGAATATCATATTTTATGGAACATATTAGAAAATAAAAAGTAAGTTACAAATGCATAAAAGAGGATAATATATTACACCGGCATGTTGGCTGAAATCCTGATGGTCATGGACACGTGGTTCATCAGTGTGCTGAACATATAGGTGCGTGATATTCTTATACCAATCCATGTAACCCGGTACACATTCCCAAGGCTGACGAACTGGTGTGCTCCTCCGCTGCTCAAATAACACGTGGTTATCCCAAACCTCCCAAATCCTATCCAAGTATCTATATATGACTGTATATCGTGCAGATATGTTGCCTCGAGCACCACGACTGGGAGCTAGCGGTGTATCTGGGATGGTTTGAACCTTGCCAAACTGCCTCAGAACTCTATCTGGATGATAGAGTTTGACCACGTCTAAGCACTTTAAGCATCCAATAGTAGAATGTAACTGGGTTACATGGATACCGATCTCTGCAACTGTGGTGTGGATCCCAAATAACCTGTAAACATAAAGTGTTTTTGAATTAAAGTATATAAAGGGTAAGATAAATGGAAAGTGTTAAAATTATCTCAGGACGAGTAAACTTACATCAGTCGCTACCAAACTATCAAGCTCCGCTCGAAAAGATTTCAAATGATCAATGGAGGAACCCGCCTCTCTCCTAGATGCCCAATGGTATACGTGTGGCATGTTTCATTGTAGCCCATGTTCTGGTGAGGTCGGAATGCTTGGAAGTGCTCATAAATCCACGCCTCCAAAAGAGTCATATAACCACCCGTCTGCTTAACACCAGACCGGCTAGCATACCCAACCGCTCAGATAAAAATGCTAATGCAAAGTGAGACCTCAGCGTAAGTATGAATGGATTCCAAATCTATCAATAAGCCAAGGTAAACAACAGGAGCCCTGTCGCCACTCTTGCCAGTGAAGAGCGTACATCCCAACAGAAATAACAAATAAGCTCTAGCAGCGCACTGTATAGCCTCATCTGGGTCTGAATCTGTGACACTAGCAAACCGACCAAGAACCACTAAAGCTCGATCAATTCCCACCAAATAAGAGAAACCTCTTCATGTGCTACACGTTTAGTAATCCCCAAGCCAGAAACCTGTAGTGTAACTCCATGATGATTCATTACATTTGGTACGCTGATTGATCTACCTATAATGGGAAGGCCAAGAATAGTGCCAACATCATCCAAGGTCAAGGTTATCTCACCAACTGTCATGTGAAATGTGTTCGTCTCAGGTTGCCATCTCTCAACAAAATTGGAGATTAGAAACTTGTTGATGAACCGATAAGTGCAACGAGCTAACTGTGACAGCCCAGACTGCTCAATAATGGCTTTAAATCTGGTGTTGTTGTCTACTGACCACTATGGCCATGCAAGGATCTTCAAAGAGTGATTATGACAATTTAGGAGCCCTCGTTCCTATAACACAAATGATATCTCATTAGAAACTACCATACAACACAAAAAAAAAAAAAAATCATATACAAATGAATTTCAATTATACTCAGGAATGTTTACCTCCCCGTGCCAAACAGCTGCATCGACATGACTATTGAAACTCTGCAGTATTGATGGATCAGTCGGTCCACTTGGAAAAGCATGAGCAAGGTCCTTTTCCTGGATAGTAGGAGTATCGGGTAAAGAGGCATCCTCCACGGCAATGTTTGGCATATCATCACCTTGAACTCGTCTTTGGCTTCGGCTTCGACTTTGACTAACACTGGGGATATCATATTCTACCGAAACTAGATCACAACCTCAACCACGACCACGACCTCGACCTCGTCCTCCCCCACGTCCTCGTCCCCGTTCATGGTCAACATCCAATTCACGACGTCGTCTATTTGAAGCAGTAGGTGGGACACGTTGTTGACATTCAGAATCCACATTATCTGCAAAAATTAATATGTTTAATGACTATACAATTGTAAAAAGAATATACAAAAAAAAGGGGAAAATAAAAAAAGCAAACTGTTCGGAAGTTGAAAACCGAAACACAAAATTAATTTCGGAAGTTGAATGTTGTATGAATTAAAAATATTCGGAAGTTGACTGTCGAAATAATGAAAAAATTTCAGAAATTTACTGTTGAAATAAATGATTATTTTCGGATTTCTATTTCCGAACAACTTGTTTACTTTCGAAAAACCAATTTCGAACAACTTGTACTCAGTGTGCGTTCGTTCATTTTGAAAATGGTAGAAACAAAACTCTACATTACAAATTAAATAGGAATGAGGATTGAAAAGTAAACTAACCTAAATACGAATGAGAATTGAAAATGTGCTGAAGTTCAATAGGATGTCTTGATGGATGCAGCTTTGGGGATGAAAACTGCGTGAAGTAGGGAGCTACGAGGAGCCACGAGGTAATGTGTGAAACAGGGTAATGTGAGAGATGCAGCTTCAATGGGTGCATTTGTACCATTGGGAGAGCTGCGTATGAGGGTTTGGAGTGTGTGTATGAGGGTAGATGTGGAATGAAACGTGTTTGTAGTAAGTAAAACAATTACGATTTGGGTGATTCTACTTACACCACTCTTTTACCTCCTTACACCCTCCATATAAGATTGTTTTTTTCTTCCAATTTTATCCATATGTGAAATTACTTAAAGAGACAAAATACTAAAATTAAATGTATTTGATTATCTCCTTACACCCATTGACCTTTCAATTCCTACTTCTCTTTTTCCTTTCTCAACTTTTCTTTTCTCTTACATATCTCTTTTGAAAAAATGATAATCATAGTGTTTTGATCATCAAAAAAATCAATGGATGAAGAAACGGTGGTAAAAAACCATCAAAAAAATGAAATGGTGAGTTTTTTTTTTTAGTTTGGTAGGTTTTTGTTTCGATTTTCTAGGTTAGTGTGCGACTTTTGTTCGGTGTTTCAAAATTAAACAAAATAACATAGTCCGGCATCACAGTGCCGAAAAAAAAAATTATAAGTCTAGCATTCTATTACCGAACAGCCCCAAATTATTATTTATAACAAAGTGACTCTATAAATGTATAGCAACAGAACACTAGACAAATATATTTTTTCCAGCAACATAACACCAGACAAATGTAATTTGTCTACTATTGTGTGACTGAACAGACACTTCACAGTGGGCTCCACTGACTTTGTTATGAAGCAAATTGAAAATTTTCAATTGTATGGCAACATAATGCTGGGAAAAACTATTTTGTCTAGTAACACAACACTGGATTAATTAAAATTCATTAGTATTTTATTACCGAACAATCCCAGCACAAATTATTACCACATCATTTGGGAGGCTATGGCTCTGTAAATGTATAGCCACAAAAGGCTGGACAAAACCATTTATTCCGGCATTATAGTACCGAATTTTTGTAAATTGTTTCGCATTGTGTGATCGAATAGGCACTTCAATGTGGCTCTGGAAATATATAGTAACTAAAAGCTGGAAGGATCTATTGTTTCGGGCAACTGAACACCAGAATAATTCAAATTGTTTAGCAGTATGTCGCTGAACTGGCTCATAACACTGAAAAAAACAATGTTACTTCCAGCAAAGATACCATATCCCTCAAAAACACTTTAATACCATTACAATGCATTACAAACAATAAGAAATCCATATATTCGCCAAAATAAGTTTCCATTGACATAAATATTGAATACAAAATAGATGTGAAACTGTTTAAAATTCTTACAAAAGTATGACAATTCATTACTTGTCCAACCAAGTATCCAGTTTACAAAAGATCCAAGGCATCCACAAAAACTATGCCATTAGGAAAAAGGATATCCCAAATTTTGTATGGCCTAGGCATTCACAAAAACTATGGTCCGCACATCATCCAATGTGACAGTTATCTCACCATCTAGCATGTGAAATGTATTTGTCTCTGGATGCCACCTTTCAACGAAGGCAGATATTGCCACTCTATTGCCATGCCGATATGTGTGATCAATAAGGACACTAAGACCAGACTGCTCAACCAAATGTCTCCACCTAACATTTTGGACTATTGGTGACATCCATGGCCACTCGGCAAGCTTTCGAGAACAATTCAAACATTTAAGAGGTCCCCGTTCCTGCATTTTACATAAAACATATAAATAATTTGAAGCATATAGTACATATGATTAGTTTATTGTTGAGAAATTCTCAAAATACCTTTTTCTTTCAAACAGCAGCAACAACATGGTTGCGAAAGCTAATTAGCAATGAAGGATCCTTTGGAGCACCCATAATTGGTTCTGTGTTGTCATCATCCACACCAACATCGTCCTCCATGAGGTCGGCCTCTACACCAATATCATTATCGACATCGTCATCCTCCACGCCAATATCGTCGTCAACATAATCATTATTCGCATCCACATGGTCATCCTCCTCTATAGGGACATTCACTTCCACCGGTTCAGGTTCTGTTTACCTAGCACGTCTTCTGTTGGATGCCGTTGGTCTCTTACGTGAGACATCACTAACCATTTCTATGTAAAAAAAAAAAACATTAAACCCAATATTAGCAAAAACTTGAATATATTAAATGACTGATGTAAACAATATCAGCAAAGAAACCATAATTTCATAGATAAAATGAGCCATTATGACTTCTTGTTAACTAAATTTCTGGAAATGTTTTCAGTCCCCTGGTAGGATATTAGTTGCCAAAATGCCCATAAAGGAGCTTGTGGGCAAAAAATAGTAAGGAACTTGGGCAATGTGGGCAAATAACAATATAGCAGTACCATACTTCTATTAAGCAAATTGTAAGAATTCAATTTGCAGAGTTTTAGAGGAAAAATAAGTTGGGACTAATGATCTTTAAGTACAACTGGAGATACATTTCATTTTTATTGGCATGCAACTGGAGATACATTTATCATTTTTAAATGGGCCTACTTTTTTCAACTCTTAGTCCCTCCGATGCATCAGAAGTGACTTGGTGCTGTTTTCAATACACACTCGCTTTGAGTTTTTTTTTTTGGCACCTTGACTTCATTGACCATTACCTTCCACTTGTGGCATACTTGAAAACAAATATTCCTTCTTCAACTTACACGATTTCATATTCATTCCCATCTTTAAGTGGCTTTGTCTTGTTGCCTTGTATTGTTTCAATTATTCTGTGAGAACATCAATGATATACTTGTCTCTTTATACACATTTTCCTCATAAACTATACCTCAAAATCATTTGCTTCAATGTCAATTCATTGTAATTCTACCATCTTCCCCTTCCTAAAACTATCTACGATAGCATTGATTTCAATAGCTGCTAATTCAGTTTCCTCGAGCAGGCTTCCTAACCTGCTGTATTCATTACTTCCTCCTCATCATGTGACTCCTTGACCTAAATGTTAAATCTACTGTCTTGGAATTTGCACGGTAATCTACAATAGTCGAGATAATTTTTCAGTTATTTTAATAAGGTAACAATAATGCAACATCTTTTTTTGTTTTCATCAGCCCCTTAACTCTCCACAACTTGTTAATTGCTGCATCTATTGGGATTTGGGTGGAAAAACAACAATTGTACTACAAAATTTAACAGCTTGTAGCACAAAGGCTTCTCTTTTCAACTTTTTCCCCAAAAAAAAAAGAACAAAATTTGAAGTGTCTTTCTTTGTTCAGGGTAATTCTATACAGACAAAATTATATGCAGAAACTTCATACATAAGAATATTAGAAGGCCCACAGCTATGTCTATAATTGCAAAAAAAATTCATTAGCATTTTCCTTTCCAATAATACTACAAAAGGAATCAATCTCAATAAAATCATAGAATCACTCTTCTATCCCTTGTTTGAGCAGGTCAAATCATTCCGAACAAAAAGAAAAGTGGATCAATGGCTTTTCAGCAATTCCATGCAATGCCCTGGAGCTCTGCATTTTGTAGAAAGAAATGCTACTATAATAAGCTATGGTTTACAAACTAATTCTACTCCGGTTGGAAAGCAAGATCATTTTGAAGATCCCACATTCAAATTCCAAATTAGAACATCAAAACAGAGAACAAAAATTTGACAAAATAGAGGACCAAAATTTGAACTTCAACATTCAAAATTAGCACAAAAAATTACAAACCCAATTAAATTAGAAGATCAAAACTACCAAAACTGTGTTGGGAATGTGTTATTTTTTGTTTATTCAAAAAAAATTATGATATAGATGATAGAGATACATATATATGTCTGTCAATATAGAGAGAGAAATAAGAGTTTTTTCACTTACCTTGAGCGAATGAAAAGAATGAATTTAATCGTCCACGCCGATAACACAGACCATAACGCCGTTCAAATCCCTCCCACTGTCTGAAACACTCGCCTTCTTTGCTTCGGACCCGTCATCTTCCTTGCTGCTGCTTCTCTCTTTTCCCTCCAAAAGTTGAGTGGTGTAAAAAGATGAAAGGTTTGATTTAAGGTTACTATTGGTAATACAATGGGGTGTAATGAGAGTAATATTTTTTTTTTTTAGTGGTGTAATGAAATGATAGATGTAAGGAGGTAAAAGAATGGTGTAGGTAGAATCACCCTTAGGATTTATTATTTTTTATTTTTGGTGTGCGTAGTGGAAAGGATGTGCAAAGAGCCGATATTGTGTGTGCAAATTGGAGCTCCCTTCATTCTCTCACGAAAAGACGGTGACGGTGCAAAACTATCCTCTTAAACACAAAATCAGTCCCAAATTTCCCGAGAAACAAACTCCACGCTCGTCAAACATTCTCTGAATCCGAGTCTTCTTTCTCTTTCGTTTTTTCCAAATCCGATCAGTAAGTATGTCTGCCCTAATTTACCGCCGAGTCTTCTTTCTCTTTTGTTGTGGCTGTGGGACCATCGAGTCTGAGTTTTTATAGGGGTTTTCTCTATAAAGGTTTGCCATGGATTCGGAGGACGATATGCATGACGCGAACGACGCCGAGTCCCTTGACGACTACTACAGTGGCGATACGGCTCTGGGTTACAGCGATGACGAAGGCGGTGACTATGAGTTCATGGACAACGACTCCGATGACTCCAATGACATTGTCGCGAGCCGACTACAGGTGAATTTCTGGAAAATGAAGAAAAAAGTTCGATAGCGTCGAGTTTTTGGTTTTGAATTGGAAATGGTGGATTGTTGTTGTAGGTTTCTTTGATGTGTAATTGTGCTATTCTGTTCTGTAAATTAGTTTTTGTTTAGTTTGACTGATGGGTTTTTTGATCGAAATCTTGGACTAATGCACCCATTGAATTTATAGAGAATATGGTCGCTAGTTGTTCGATTTCTGTGCAGAAACGAATTGTAGAAAAGAATTGCGTGTGGACAATATGAGATTGCTATGTGAGTTTCATGACATTGCAGGTTCCCATATGTATTGAAGTAAACTACAATTTTGCTAGATGAGACTGTTTATCATGCGCACTTTTAAAGTTTAGTTGTTCTATTTGAGGGGTTTGTTCCTTGGTTCTAGAATTATGTTTCTAGTAATCTAATCAGTGAAGTGTCTTCTCTGTTATTTGTAAGTTCTATTGGCCTATGTAGTGGGATGGTTCTCTGAAAACTTTGTTGGCATGGTTTGAGGTTTTCTGCATGTGCCTTAGGTAGTTGGCCATCTTGTGTTTTACTGTAACATGTAACACTATTTTGTGATATATCAAATTTTAGCAGCAGTGTGGAACTGGTTTGTATCTAACTTTGAGGGGCTTGTCTAAATGGTGCAACACTATTTTGTTTGTAGCTTTGATCCTAAGAAGGGGTGTGGAGGATAGTAAAGACTTTCAATCAGTTTGCTTGGTGGTGTGTAAAGTTGTTGGTTAAAGTGTGGACTACTCGATTGAAAGAGGTGCTAATGGTGGTGGTGTCAGAATCACAAAACGGGTTTGTGGAAGGCAAGCAAATTTAGGTGCATATGGCTAATGTGTTTGTTGACTCCATATTTTTTTTTGGGGTCATGGGAAAGGGGTTATAGGGCCTGGGGTGAATTGTACATTGTATATCTGTGTCTATTGAGAAGGCATATGATTATGTGAATTAGAATTTCTTATTATATTTGTTTGGATATGGAATTTTGTGATAGCTGGAGGCAATGGATCTGCTTATGTATTCCAAATTGTAGTTGGGTGGTTTGAGGAGTTTCTTATTGTCAGACACTCGAACACATGTCAGATTTGCTCATGTTGCTTGGTTTGCGGTGCTTTTAGTTTTCTTATTGATGTTGGATCTACTTATGTCGGACACTCGAACACATTCCATATCCTTACCTAAATGTTGAGGGTCTGACATGAGTACTTAAAAAAAATTAGAAGAGTCCATATAATTTAATAAAAAAGCTTTCCCTTGCTCCTCAAATAAAGAAGCTCCACTGGTTGATTATACCTGTGGTTAATGATGTTTTTTGAGAGGTTGGGCTTAGAACAAATATGCAAGACTAGGAAATGGATAGAATGTTCATTTTTTTCTTGGGGAGAATTAAGTCATAATATAAAACAAGGAAATATACAAATTTACAAGGGGAAGACCCTAGACCCTACAAGAAACAGAGAAAACAAGCCTAATCTAAAATACAAGACAAAAAGACTAAGGCCTTATTTGTTATAACCTAAAAAAGTCAAAAAGTCACTATCATCTTATTTGAGTTACATCACCTCTCTAACATATCACTTCAAACCCAACCCATATTTCGTAAAAAGTCAAAAAATGCACTTATTTAGATCATCCTAAACCACTCCTAAAGAATTAGGAGAGAAAGCAATGTTCACAGGCCACATGAAAAGCACATGGGGGTCATGAACAACCACAAAACCTGGACCAAATTAAAAGAACAAACACAGCCCACAAAAGGCAAACAACAAGGAAAGAAAAGGATAAAAGCAAATAGAGGTCTGATCCCAAAACAAAATAAAACTAGCTAAACCTTGCACAACCCGCAAGGATATGGGAAAACTAGATGAAACAACCACCACCAAACAACTGAAAAGCAGGACAACAAGCACCAAACTAAGGTGGCACTAACAGCAGCCAGCAGCTTAGAGAGAACAACAGAAACCAAATTCCACACCGTTACACAACCTGTAAGGGAAGGCAAAAGCTAAAAGGAAACACGAGGGATCTATTACATCCATCCATGACCAAAATAAAATAAAAACAAAGGATGCAGCACTATGTCAGCAACAACAGACCAGAGGAAGCCGTAACCTTCCACCAAGAAATGATCCAGCCTCACACCCATCCAAGACACAGCAGCCACTCCAACCTTCTATGAAATCCAGAAAAGCACACAACATGCAAGGAGAGAAGAGAAGAGCTTCCTCAAAGCAACACTCAGCTAAAATTTATAGCTCACTTGTTTCAACCCTCAACAAGGAACTCCCTCACATAAAGGACAAGCCTGACAACCTGCAAAATAAACAATTAGAAATCATATGAGGGCTCACTACACTCAACCCTCAAAGATACCTCAGATATAAACAACTAAAAATATAAGGCTTACTTCTCTCAACCCTCAACAAGGAATTCCCTCACCTATAGGACCAGCAAGACAACCTGCACAACAAACAATTAGAAAACCATATAAGGGCTCACTTCACTCGACACTCTAGAACTAATCTGGAGAAGCAAAATATCAGCAACCTAGCATACATGGCTCACAAAACTCAACCCTTATATTCCCTAAAAGAGTACCGGCAAATAGCCTGCAAAGGAAACAATTAAACTGTCCCAAAAGGTGTTAGGACAGGAACCACAAGGAATCAATTGTTAATGGGGGCCTTCTTAGGCACTGAGGGAGGAAGTTTCCACACCCTTATGAACCAACCATTAGTATTGTCGTCCTTGAAATTATTCACTGAGAGGATCCTACATCTCACCATACTCTCAACCTTCTTGATTACAACTGTTTCAAGAGACTTAGTAGATTGAAAAATTCTCAAGTTTCTCTCCTGCCAAACATTATAAATGGCACATGTGAAAACAAGTTTCATAATAGTAGTAGCCAAAGAATTACCAGAAATATTAACGTGCATCCTCTCCACCAATTCCATCCAATCCATAGATGGCCAACTAACATTACATTTACTCTGCAAGGCATTCCAAATTTGACAAGAGAAAGGGCATGGAAAGAACAAATGGTTATGGTCCTCTACTTGAGCAGAACACACAACACAGAGAAGAATCCTTGATGCCAAACATTACTAATCTATTGAGAGTACTAAGCCTCTCTTGGATAGCCATCCAAATGATAGTTCTAACTCTGGGAATATGAAATTTGAACCAAACAGATTTACACCAAGGGACTTTAGGTCTGTGAGACCTCCAATTATCCCAAGCTGAGTGAATAGAGAACTTCCCATCCCTATAAGGCAACCAACAGGATTTGCCACCCATATTTTAGTGCTATCAAAGGAGGCCTAAGTCTAGCCCAACAACACGCACAATAGCAGCTTAGGCCTAGCAAATTGCATAGCAGCACATGTTGTTAGGAGTTGTTTAGATTTGGATTATATAGTTATCCCCTATGAAGCATGGACACTCCAAAATTGGTGCCGTGGCAGTGTCCGACATGCCGGGGACACGGGGACACGCCGGGGACACGTACGGGACATGCCAGATGGCGTGTCCCTTTAATTTAATGATTTTTTTGGAAGGGGACACGGCGGGGACACGCGTGTCCATATCTGGACACGCCATGGGACACGGCGGGGCTCTTTTTTGAATTTTTTTATATTTATTTGGGGTCAAACTATAATATTTAAAAAGTTAAAAAAAAAAAAACCAACGGGCAAAGCCCTAATTGAACAACTGAGGGGTTAAATGAGTAAAATCAGATCTGCAAAGCCCTTCTCTCTCTCATTCGAAGTCGAAGCCCTTCTCTCTCTCAGTCGAAGCCCTCTGAAGTCGATCGAAGCTCTCTCTCTCAGTCGCAGCCCTCCGAAGTCGATCGAAGCCCTCCGAAGTCGATCGTAGACCTCCGATCCAGTCGTCTCAGTCTTTGTTTCAGTCGATCTAGTCGTCTTCGACCTTTGATCTAGTCGTCTTCGAAGGTAAGCCCTCTTTCTCCTCTGTCTCTCTCTTTCGCTCTATCTCTCTGTGCTCTGCTTTCGGTTCGATTGAGAGACTGATTTTTATTTTTATTTTTATTTTTTTTATATGTTTATATATATTTTTATGTAAGATTTTTAAATTTTTTTTTTTTGTTTATACGTTTATATATATGACTTTTATTTATTTTATTTTTTTTTGTAATTATATGTTTATATATATGTATATATATATAAAATTGTATTTTAAAAAAATAATAATTATAGGTTTATATATATACATATATACAGTATGTAAACTCTTTTTTTTATTTTTTATTTTTTAATGTTAATGTTAATTTATAGGAAAAATGTCTAGTTCAAATTTTGCCAACAACACACAATCTGCCTTTGATGCTGAAGATGATAAGCCACTGTGGAAATATGTGACTAGATTAGAAAAATCTGGTGCAAGAGGGGGGAATTATACTTTTCAATGTAACTTTTGTCGGGTTACACGTAAAGGTTCATACACTAGGGTAAAAGCCCATTTGATGCAAATTAAAAATCAGGGGATAGAAGTGTGTCTAAAAGTAACAAGTAAGGATAAAGCTGATTTTGAGAGAGCAATTGCAGAAGCAGAGTTGAAATTGAAAAACTCTAGGTTGAAGAAAGTCCCATTAGGTTTATGTTTTAATGAACCAGAGGAGATGTATGGATCAAAAAGGAAGAAGTCAACTGCTATAGGGAGTGGAAGTAGTAGTAACCCTGTTGTGAAAGCATTTAACATTGGGGCTCGAGAATGACTAAATAGTGAGATAGCTAGAATGTTTTATTCAGCAGGCTTGCCATTTCATTTGGCAAGAAATCCTTACTATGTTAGTGCATTTACTTTTGCTGCAAATAACAACATACAAGGATATGTACCACCTGGGTATAATATGTTGAGAACTACATTGCTTCAAAAAGAAAGGATAAACATTGATAGGTTGTTAGACCCTATTCGAGGCACATGGAGAGAGAAGGGTGTGAGTATAGTCAGTGATGGATGGAGTGATTCCCAACGAAGGCCATTAATAAATTTTATGGCGGTTACCGGAGGTGGGCCTATGTTTCTTAAAGCAGTTGATTGTTCAGGGGAAACAAAAGACAAGTATTTTATTTCCAACTTGATGAAGGAAGTAATTATGGAGGTTGGGCCTAAAAATGTGGTTCAAGTCATTGAGATAATGTCAAGAAATTGCAAGGCGGCGGGGCACCTAATTGAAGCACAATTTCCTCACATCTTTTGGACTCCTTGTGTTGTGCACACCCTCAATCTTGCCTTGAAAAATATTTGTGCTGCCAAGAATGTGGAAAATAATTCAGTTGCATTTGAAGAGTGTAATTGGATTAGTGAGATTGTGGGTGATGTGATGATGATCAAGAATTTTATTTGTAATCATTTCATGAGGTTGGCAATGTACAATGAGTTTGTGAGTTTGAAACTTCTTTCAGTTGCCGAGACACGCTTTGCTTCCTCCATTGTCATGCTTAAGAGGGTCAAGTTGATAAAGTAAGGTCTCCAAACAATGGTAATAAGTGACAAATGGAGTTGTTATAGGGATGATGATATTGGTGAGGCCAAGTTTGTGAAGGATAAGTTGTTGGATGACTTTTGGCGGGATCAAGTCAACTACATACTTTCCTTTACTGCTCCCATTTATGATATGATTAGAGTTTGTGACACCAATAGACCTTCTCTTCACTTAGTTTATGACATGTGGGATACAATGATAGAAAAAGTGAAGATGGTGATATACAAGCATGAAGGAAAGCGACTAGAAGACGAGTCTACATTCTATAATGTAGTCCATCAGATTCTTGTAGATCGGTGGAACAAGAACAACACACTTCATTGCTTGGCACACTCATTGAATCCAAGGTGATTACAACACAATTTACTATTTTTATTAATTTAAGTTTGATATTATTCTTTCACATTTATAATGAGGAGTACTTTTTTTTCATTTTAGGTATTGTAGTGATGTGTGGCTTCATGAGGATCCAAGCCGAATTCCCCCACATAGGGATGAGGAGGTTTGTCTTGAGAGAAAAAAGTGCTTGAAAAGGTTCTTTGATGATCCAACGGAGCGCATTAAAGCAAATTTGGAGTATGCTAAGTTCTCAACAAAAGAGGGGCCATTTGCTGACATTGATTCCATTGGAGATAGATGTGATATGGATCCTCATAGTTGGTGGGTTGTTCATGGTGCATCTGCACCCACTCTTCAATCTTTGGCTTTAAGGCTACTTGTGCAACCTTCTTTTTCATCATGTGCTGAGAGGAATTGGAGTATATACTCTTTTATCCATTCAATGAGAAGAAACAAGATGACACCCCAACGTGCAGAGGACTTGGTTTTTGTTCATAGCAACCTCCGTCTTTTATCAAGGAGAACCCACAATACCTTGAAGGAGAGACCAAGTTATGGGATATTGCGGGTGACACATTTGATTCATTTGATGATGTTGGGATGCTTGAGGTTGCAAATCTATCACTTGATGAACCTGAGATGGAGGTTGTGTTGTTTACAGATGATGGAGGTGCAAACGAAGAAAAAGGTGGTGATGATAATGATGATGAAGACGTGCAAGAAATTGGATCTACTTGAAGTTTTGAAAGGCCTACTTTTCTTTTCTTTTTTCCTTCTTCTTTGCCTCTTATTTAGTGTTTTTGTGAAGAATATTATTGGATGTTGGATGTTGGATGTTTTCCCCTCATATTTATTGTTGGATGTTGGATGTTAAATCTTTTGCCTCTCTTATATTTATTGAATTAATGGTACTATGTTAGTGTTTGTTAATTTTGATTTAAAATGAATGTAATACGAATCTACATAACACATAAAAATATATATAAAAAAAAAAAAATTCGCCGTGTCCCTTGCCGTGTCCGTGTCTTCATTTTTTGGAAATTGCCGTGTCCCGTGTCCGTATCCGTGTCTGTGTCTGTGTCCGTGCTTCATAGGTTATCCCTGTTTCATTCTACTATTTCAGATTTGGTGGTTATCTATTTATTTGTTATGCTAGAGTCAATTTGGTTGTTATCTATTTATTTGTTATGCTAGAGTTCTAGTTGAGTCAAAGTGTTATTAGGATAAGGAATGGAGATGCTTGTAATCTTATATATTTGATTGAGATCCATGAAATAAACAATCAGAGTTACCCTACAAGCAGGGGCGGAGCCAAAGAAGGTTCAGGGGGGTCACGCGGCCCCCTCAATTTTGAATCTTTTTTGTTTTTTTTTTTGTTTTGTGGTCATATACAAAATGTATTCATTTTTTTCTTAACATTTTCTTGGGCTAAAGATTTATTGTATTGTTCACAATAAGTAGTTATTTGATATTTTGAGAGCACTATGTGGTATTATTTATGTAGTAGTCTAAACCAATAGTGTAGTGGGAAATCTTATGGATTGAATATAATCAACTCATTATTTTCAGGTAGTTGACAAACTAGTTAGTGTGACTTGTGATTTCTCATGCTTTAAGCATCACATAGGCAACGCCATATGGTACTCTAAGACTGTAATAATTTCCATTCAAAGAACAATATCATATTTTTAATATTTTCTATCAATTAAAAATTAAATAGATTTTATAATAATTTGTGCTATAAATGATGTGTTTTTATTTTCTAAAATTAGGAATTTTGATTCATAATTTTTTTGTGCTAAAATTACAAACTTACATCACCATCCTGCACCGAGCTATTACACACTATTATAGAATTTTGATTTGTTCCTATTAATAATGATTTTGAATTTCTTATGCTTAAATTTAGCTCATAAAATTATTATTATCTTAATGTTGATCATGATTTTTTTTTTGATTTTTTTTAAAATAAAAAATTATAATTAATAAGTGTTCCCTCTAACTTAATTTTCTGACTCCGCCACTATAAGAATTTGGGAGGTGGTGAAACTCTCGAACAAGTCTGCGGTGTGATAGGCCTAACCTATCATAAATCATATGATTTTAATTTGTTTAATAAAATAAACGACAATGATTCAAATTTATTTATTAAACATATCTAACTTGCAAATTTGAAACACATAACATTATAAGTCTATAACTAGTAATAACAAAATAAACAACAATAAAGTAGTGCATTATGAATTTATGACACATGAAATCATTAAATGTCGAAAGAAAAATATGTCAAATCCTTTTCATAGTGATTTAAGAATAATATAAAATTTAGCACATATACTGGATCATGTCTAAAAAAATTATTCAAAATCCTCCAAAAACCATTTATACCCTAATAAATGTAATTTTGAAATAAAAACATGCATATTCATAAGTTTTTTTTGTGAAAAATGAAAAATTTCACAGCTCCAATTGCTGTGACTATTACGCTACACCTGTTACATTGCAACCTCATTAGTGCCATCGTTACTGTTACAACAACCAGGACCGTTATTTGATACATTGACTATAAAATCTCCTTTTGAAATCATTTATGGTCATTTCATTCCTCACATTCTTCATTGTTCCTCTATTTCTTACCGTGGTCAAAGTAGTGTTGACTGCTGAGGCTAATGAAATTAATGAGCATATAAGAGAGGTGCTATAAGATGTACTCGATGACAGAACAATCTTTTTCAATGGGAGATTTGGTTATATTGCGTTTTAATAGGGACAGATTTTCAATTGGATCATATAGCAAGTTGAGTCGGAGGAAGTTTGGAACTGATTCATATTCTCAGTACGTACTAATGCATATCTTTTTGATCTTTTTGATGATCCCTACTTCCCTATTCTTCTTTCATGGAGAGTCATTGAATCCTATGAAGGTGTCTAGACTTGCTGACAATGCTGTGGATGTTGTTAATATCAGGATTGTTATGACACGTAATGGGGAGCACTGAGGGTACTTGGTTTATTGACCAAGTTGGCCATTGACGAATTGTTCTTAGATTGATGAGGCTAAGTTGAGACTGTGTTTGGAGGATTTGTTCCAGCGATTATCCGAGACTTTTTTCGACTCATGTTCTTTCCACTCATTGGGAGCTAATGTAGTTTAGGATTTAATTTCTTTTATTTAGTTATTTATTTCATTTAATATGGAGTTAATTTTGTTGGTTTTATATTTTAAAGTATGATATGGGGATGTCCGCCAGTGACGGAGCATGAAATTAGTTCAGAAAAGGCACCTATTATTAATTACAGTCTTGAAAAAGTTCTAAGGCTTGGTTTGGGATACACTAAATAATACAAAAAGTCAAAAAGTCACTATCCTATTTAAGTCACATCATCTTATTTAAATCACATCACCTCTCTAACACATCACATCATACCCAACCCAAACCCAACCCATATAAAAAGTACACTTTTTTAGAACATCCCAAACCAACCCTTAATTAACTACAGTAAGATAATATAATTTTTCTTAAGTTTGTAGTTTTAGCACAAATAGCCAAAAATCAAAATTCCTATTTGTAGCAATAAAAGTACATCCGTTATAGCAAAAATTACCATAAATCAATATCCCAAATTTTTATTTTTACAAAAAAAAGATCAAGGAGAAGGCGTTGCTTGTAAAGATTCTGTTGTGGATAATGCAAAAAAGCTCTAGCCAAAGAGAGTATTGAGATAAGAGAGAGTTCCTGCCACAAACAGTGTGTTGTGATACAAAAGTCATTAGGCACATCTTGCATAAGTAATTATATAATAAAGAAGAGGCAGCTTATGTCCATAGTCCTTGTGGCAATTTGGTCCCTATAGTTTCATTTGTATCCATTTTGACCTTCAATGTTTCACACTGTGTTTTTAATAAACAGTCGCTACCCCCTGGTATTTGCCGCTTTCCTAATCAAAAGATAGGAGAGCACCCCTTCTCCCGAAGGTATGGGGTCATTTTGCTGAGTTCCTTTGACATGGTTCTCTCAAGCGCCCTAGTATACTCTACTTGTTCACCTGTGTTGGTTTGGGGTACGGTACGAAGGAAACAACCCATACCAGAACCGGACTCCCTTCTAAACCGAAAAGCTGTGATGCAGTTTAAGTTTAGTACTATCGTGTGCTGCAAACAATGTGTCATCGTAGTTAAATATGTAACATTTATTAAGAAACTGGATAGAAATCAAGGGCAAAATGATCCATTCAAAATGGAATGGACAATTTCAAATTGGATGCCAACCCTCAGTTACTTTGAGGAGAGTGAATGAACTATTTTGCCTATTGATTTCAATCTAATTTCTAAAAAGGGGGCGGGGATTATCCATTGGACTAAATTGACATAATATGAAAAATTTAAAGATAAAAATGATGTGATTAGAACTCCAAGGACCAATTGACATTAGAAAACTAGTGTCCACATATATTTTTATCACATGACTACTTAAGTGAATAGTCACATTCAACATTAGGGTTGGCTTCAAATATTCTTATAAAACCCTAACTTTTCTCTAATTTGAAGGATGGCTGATTGAAGAGAAAAACGCTGACGACTATTTGTCTCCTTCTCCCCTCTTATTTCTTCTACATATATGACTCTCTGCATCTCATTTGCTATTCTTCTTTGTTGTTTTCTTATTCTTTTTTCTTCTTTATTTCACTTATGTTCTATGTTACGATCCCACATCGGTTAATATTGGCCTTGACCATGTGCGTATAAGTCTCTTTGGGCACCTTTCCCTTGCAAGCCGTTTTTCAAGGATGAGTTCTACCCAGGGGTTCGTATTATTTGGTATCAGAGCCAGCCACCATGTTGAGGATGAAATGGGATGCACCTATGTGAGTTTGGGATCGAATGGGTGTGGCTTTGCAGTTCGAGTTGTGGAGGGACCGGATTAAGACATCTAAAAAATGGTGTTGAATATTGATAGTTGATTGAAGCCGCTAGAAGGGAAAGGGTTACCATCGGGTTAGTGTAGATAGAATGGGCTGCTGTGGACGTTGACTGCGGAGTGTGGTGGTATGTTATACTCCTACATTGGTCAATATAGGACTTGGCCATGTGCATATAAGCCTCTTGGGCACCCTCCCCTTGCAAGCTGATTTTTAAGGGTGAGTTCCACCTAGGGGTTCGTATTATTCTTCTTCCCTGCAACTTCTTTACTTTTGGATTTACTTGCTTCCCCTGCATTTGCTGCTGCTGATTTGCTCCTTCATTTCATTTGTTAGTGTTTCTGAATTTTCTTTTGATTTCCCTTCTATTCTCTCTTTCTCCTCCATTGCTGGTGTTCCTCATCTCACTTTTATCCTCTATTGTTGTTTCTTTCTTCCTTTCGCTTCTAAGTGATTCCTTCTCTGCTGCTTCTTTCTCTGTTGTTGTTTTCCCTCAAATAAATTATCATTCCTGTCCACTCATTTTGTTCACTCATTTTGTCATGACCCGAGCCCGCCCCTAGAGGTTTGGATCATAACTGGCCAGTAATCATGAGATTACCTACGCCTTAGACAGAAATCAAATCAATTTTAATCATATGGGGCCAGAAGCGGAAGCAGAAATATAAAATTTGTCTAATGAGCTTGTATATAAATGGCATGAGCAAAAATTTCTTGTATATTAATAACTCACACCCATATATACATGAAAAGATATCATATGTCCAAGACCATTCAAATATCTTAACCATACAAAAACCAAAACTTATGTACAGACATGGTCAAACATGACCAACCAAAATGAAGCAAAAGAAAATCAAAAGACAAAAGCCTCGTGCGTGAGGCATCCTTGGCTAATTTCAAAAAAACTCGGTATTCCTTCATAGGTTCACTAGGGTTGGACATCCCATTGCTCACCTACATATATATATATATATAACGGAGTGAGCGAAAGCCTAGTGAATAACATCAAAGTAAAGAGGTTATATGAATGAGTTCTAATATTAAACAAGATCATTTTTGTAATAATTTCGTATCATAACGGAACGACTTAGGGTCCAACATATAATTGATGTACAGAACATAATTGATAATATCTTAACGGAACGATCTTAGGTCCAATCATTTACAGCTGTATAATGACCATTTGGTCAACTCATAACAGATAATCAGACTTATCAGATATTCAGAACGACCATGGGTCCATCATATCAAATTTACGAAACGACCTTGGGTCCAATTCAGATATACAGAATGATCTTAGGTCTATTATACACATTTGTGTCACATTAATCACATTTGTAGATGTCATGTTGATCGGATAGATACAAACTCATTCACACTTGCAAAATCATAAGTTCAGAAGACTTACCACATTAGGATATTCAGAAAATAGAGTAAATAAGAAAATATCTTTACTAAGATATTACTTACAGTAGTTTGGTTGTTGACATGCAGGCGAATGAACCTACACAATTCATAACATATACTCATTGATTTACATTGCTTAACCAGATTGTTCTTTAGCTTATTTAATTCTTTTAAGTCTCATTCTAACTCATTAATTCATTTGGGATGCACAATATATGCTTAAGAATACTCAGAAGTGAATGAGAATGCCAAAATGGGTAAAACATGACTTTTCAAAATACGTTAAAACAGGACAGTTCACTCGAGTGCAACGTTGGTCGCTCGAGCGGACCACTAGGTTTGCAAAAGTGCTGGATGGTCTGAATCTAGGCTCAATGTTCGCTCGAGCCAAGGTGCAAAATAAAAAGTGGTCGCTCGAGCGGTGACTTGGTTGCACGAGCCAACTGCAAATGTCTGCAAAATAACTGGATGCATGAAATGTGCACTCGAGCGAAAGATTGTTCGCTCGAGCGGTGAGGCAGAATTCTGGAATTTCTAGAACAGAGTTGAGCTTAAAACACATAGTTTCAAATTAGGAACTTGCATGGCTCATTCACAACTTAAAAGAACACGTAGTAACTCTTTCAAAAACACAATCATGTACTCAATTTCAAGCCCTTAGCTCAAAACTTCCAGAATTCTTCCAAATGAACCACAAATTCTCATGCATGTATCAATAGACTTCAAATTCTTTTCCAAGACTTCAAAAACATGCAATTGAGTTCTAAAACAACATGATTCATGGATGCATGTAGAATTCAACTTCTAAACGTAACATAAATAATAAAACTCATGATCAAAATGATGATTCTACACTCTTATGTGCATGCATGTATGATCTAGCTTCATATTTCCTTTCCAAGGCTTACAAAGCATGGAGATTAGCTTCAAAACAACTTAATTCTTGTATGCATGTATGAAATAACCTTCAATTCAAGCTTTAGATAGCAAAATTATGTTCTAAAATGATAGAACTCTTCTAAATAATGCATGCATGTATGGATTGACTTCAATTCTAACATTCCTAGCTCAATTCTTACATTTAATCACATTAATCTCTTTGAATTCTTACATTTAATCACATTAATCTCTTTGAATTCACATATTAGATGACTTAAACTCTTGAATTATTGTTCAAACTCTTACCGAAGGCCTTCAATCAAGCAAATCCTTCAAGAACTTGAGCTCTACTTCACAATTCTTCAATCTTCTTGCAAGATTCTTCAAGTTTAAGCCTCTCTCTCTCTCTCTCTAAATGAACTCTCCCTCTCGCTCTAGAATGTGTCTCAGCAGATTTGGAGCTCAAAAGATGAGTTAAACTAATCACTTATCATATATATACTAATTAGCTTAATTAACACTATTCAAGGATTAACTAAATAATTTAGGTTTAAGATTAATTAATTAAAACTTAATTTTTCTAAACTAAATCAAATTTTAATCAAACTTTCTAATAGGCTTTAAAAATTATGCCATTCACAATAAATTAATCAATTTCGATTTCTGAAGCCATTAAGGCCTTCAATTTCAGGTTATAACAGAAAGTGCAACAGATATTCCTACGGTTAACAAATATGCATCCAAAAACCATATTAATCACATAATTAACATTCAAATTCACACTAAACACATAAGCATATGCAAAATTAAAGAATTAAAAGTATATTATGTGACGGGTTTGTCACACATTTGGTGTGACATAGGTTCGTTTAACCACTTTATTGCATATGATGAACCTTTCGATTTTTATTTGAAGTGGTTGAATTAGGTTTTATAAAATTATATGTTCTAGTTAAATATTTCTGCAAATTATGGGTTTTATAAAATTATATGTTCCCTTAGCATTTCCAGCTACTGTAACTGTATCGCATCTCCTCACTGCTGCCTTTGTTGGTTTGCGTTGTATATGACCAAACTATCTCAACATATTCTCTCTTAACTTATCTTCTATCGATGTTACTCCTATCCATTCACGAATATACTCATTTATAACTCTATCTTTTCTAGTCTTGTCACACATCCACCTTAGCATACTCATCTCATCCACACTCATCTTATCTACATGTTATTTCTTAGTTACTCAACATTCCATCTCATACAACATCACTGGTCTAATAACCGTTTTATAGAACTTTCCTTTTAGTCTAATAGGTATTCGTTTATCACACAGTACCCCACATGTACTCCTCCACTTAAGCCAACTTACTTTAATTTTGTGGACCACATCTGTTCCAATCTCCCCAACTATTATGATAATTGAGCCTAAAAAACGAAAATGTTCACTCTTAGATAGTTTTTGGTTCTCAATCTTCATTTCTCTTCCATTTTCATTTCTACTGTTATTAAAATTACACTCCATGTACTCGGTCTTAGTTCTGCTTATTCTAAATCCTTTAGATTCAAGTGCTTCTCTCCAACTCTCCAACTTAGGGTTAACTAGGCTCTCTAGTCTCATTAACTAACACGATATTATTTGCAAAAAGCATACACCATGGCATATCATCTTGAATATTTCTCGTCGACTCATCCATAACTAAAGCAAAAAGATATGAACTTAAGGTTGGTTGGTTGGTTGATCCTTGGTGTAATCCTACAGTAATTGGAAATTGGCTTGTCTCTACAGTCAGTGATCTAATAATGGTCACCACACCTTCATACATATCCCTAATCACATCAATGTGGCCTTTTGTCACCCCTTTCTTTTCTGACACCCACCACACCCCTTTCTTCTCTGTGACCCACCAAATTATATACCGAGACACTCTATCATATGCTTTCTCAAGATTGATAAAAACCATATGAATATCTTTTTTTTTTTTTTTTTTGTTCTCTATACATTTCTATTACTTTCTTCAAAAGATAGATCGCTTTCATTGTTAACATACCGTACATAAATCCAATTGATTCTTTGACACATCTGTTATATCTCGCAATTGACGTTCCATCACTCTCTCTAACACTTTCATTATATGACACATCAGTTTGATTCCTCTATAGTTGTTGCAATTTTGAACATCTCCTTAATTCTTATAGATTGACACTAAGTTACTCTTCCTCCACTCCTCTGACATTTTCCTAGTAAAACAAAATCTTGCTAAATAGCCTAGTCAACGAAGCAACCCCCTTCTTACCCAAGCATTTCTAAGCTTCAATAGGGATGTGATCGGGTCCTAAAACCTTATTTGATTTCATCTTATCAAGTGCAATCTTCATAAATTTGAGTATAAAACATAGAAAAAAAACTTCAATTGCCTTTATGTGATGAAGGAATTGTGATTTTGGGTAAGGTCTTTCTGCTAACATCAACATTGCCATGATGCTCTATTGGTGCACCTTTTCAATTTGAGTTTGCAGTTACAAGTTGATCGGTTTCTGCCATTCCTTATTTTGTTTCTTCTGGATTTCACATGTCTTGTTTTATGTTTCAGAAAAATTATATTGTCTTGAAGGAAGCAGATATAGACCAGCGTCAAGGGGATGATATCGTAACAGTTTCCACGGTCCTCTCAATATCAGAAGTGGCTGCGAGCATTCTACTCCGTCACTATCATTGGTAAATTGATCATTTTATCCTGCCACCTATGGTTGACATAGAGTTTTATTTTTTTATTTTATTAATTTATTTCTTTTTAATATATAATCTGTTGGTGGTATTACTATGATCTTTTAGAGTGGAGGCATGTGTTTATTGCAAGTCTGTATGATGTGAAGCATAATTGAAATTTTAGAAGCTTATGTCAGCAACTCAGCAAGCTGCATCTTGTATGTATGTATGTTTGTTTGTTTGCTTATGTGTGCTAAAAAAATTCAAATGAACAGGAGTGTGAGTAATGTGCACGAGGCATGGTTTGCTGATGAAGTTAGAGTCCGCAAAACTGTGGGCTTGGTGGAATGGCCAGTTGTTCAATATCCAAATTCTAAAGAAGTAAGTTATTGAAAGCTCAAGATATCTTTGTACATTTTGATTTTGTGTGCATAGCATTTGCAGCTGCAGACCACATGGCTACAGTGTTTTTCTTCTCCCTTGTTCTGATGTACTACTTTTTTGCTTTTAAATTTTCTTTGGGCAGCTGACTTATGGATTTGTTTTGAAAACCATCCTCTTGATAGGATAAGTACTGCTGCTTGTGGACATCCTTTTTGTAGTGCATGCTGGAGAGGTTCACATCACCTTACCTTACTTCTTTTGACTTCAAATTGCTGGCTGATCTTCTCTCCTAAATACCATTTTAAAGCATGTTTTTACAGTTTTTTTAATGAATTTAGTAGGAGTTACATTTCAAGCATTTGAAGAAGGCCACATATTGGTAGTTACTCTAGTAATCTTGTTCTTATTGCTTAACTACTCACTTTTTTCCAATTATGCATTTGTTGTGAGTTTTTAATCAAAAACTGGCCACACCTAAAATTGTGTCAAGTTCTAATTGTTCAAGTTGACTTTGTAGTATTAATATAATCTGCTAAACCCTATTTGGCCACTCCAGAAGCAACCGTTCATGCCCATTATAGGGAATCCTTAATGAAGGAGATACATTAGTTACATTTATATATGAAAAATTGAGATAACATAGGGCCGTCTAAAAGTGGAACAAGTGTTAGAAGTGCAATTTGATTGATTCAATATCAATGAATCTAGGAAAGAGGGTTGAGGGTTGGAATGAATGGATAGCAAAAATTCTTGGAAGTCCTTGGGGATTCTTGATTGGTGCTGAGCTAACTATAGTGCAAAGTTATCTGTCTTTGCTGGGATCCACTTTTTGAATGTAAGTCTAAGCAATACCAACAACATTTCTAGTGGAGCATCTTTCATAATCCTTGGAGACGGATAAGTAATTTTGAGTCATTCACATCTAGATCATGAATATCTGGAATATGTATTATGCCATCAGATGATGTTTTGCTAACTCAAATTGGCGGGTGTGATAACTTTGGTCTATTTTTGTCATAATATCCACCATGGACTGCGCAGCCAATTATAAATCAGTCCCTAAACTTTTTCTATCGCTGCATTGTTAGCATAGATAATTGAAATATATATGTAAGATTATGTATAGAGAAAAAGATATACATTGTACATTTTTATTAAGAGAAATGAAATAAATGACAGTAATTATATACGTATGTGTATCCTTGTCCGTCGCTTTGAATATCCAAGCAACTATTGATTTATTTGAAAATTATACTCCATTAGTTTTACTTTCTAATTGCCTTGGTAATGTTGTAATTCCCTGTTGTAGACAGAAACTATATACACAAAAACATCCCTTTCTTTATGGCAAGTCAAAAAGATTTCAGAATACACTTTAAGGATATGGATCAAAACTTCACATGCATGAAATATTTGATTTTTCTTTTTTTTTTTTAAGAGGAAAAAAACATGATCTACAAAAGAACATTAAACCAAAAATTCTGGAAAAAAGATTCTCATGGACAACACCAAAGAAAAGAAAGACTGAATGATCGAAGGGATATGGATCAAAACTTCACATGCATCATGCGGCTGCACTGCATCTCTAATTAATGCACAGAGCAAACTGGATTGCCACTCAAATCAAGAAGTATTCATATACCTTTATAGGACCAGAACTGAAGTCCCAGCCTGAGTCGGTATCATAGTGAGTGTCAAATGCACCCCAGTTTCGTTCATCAACACTTCTGTCCCCAGAGAACACAGATTCAACACCCCCGTGTTCACTGCACCAACAAAATCATACAGAAATTCAGATTTTTGAATAAAACAGTAGGTGTAGATAGATGCCATGCAAACGTTTAAACGTTCAGACACCAATAAAAAATTTCTAATCCAACGCAGAAGGAAAATATAGAAAAGATACAAATTAAAACATGTACCTCTGGGTCTCTCTAGCATGGGGTGAACCATCTGCTCTGAAGTTCTTGCTAGATGGAGAATTTTGAGCAGTAGCTGGACTTTGAGCTATACTGTCTTTGCTGTGAGCATCATCGGCAATCCTTTCCCCTCCACTTGGTGGCGTTTCTGAGTTATGATTAGCATTTGTTGATGAAACATGTACACCCTCTTTTGTGGAAGATGCTTTACTAACAACTGAATAGGATTTTGGCTTGGGAGGGGCTACAACATTTTCCACATCAAGAGTGAGCTCTTTGACAAATGTGAAACTTGGAAGTGGCAAGAGTTCATCAGAATTACAATACAACCACAACTTGCACATCTTGGCTTCACGTTCCCTATACCAGAAAATTTTCAATCCACAAAACATTTAGGCCAATCAAAAAAGGGAGCCATTAGATGCATTTTAAATTGACAAGTAGTGCAGACACTCAAAGATCCATCATCAAACACTTCCCGCCAAAAAGATACTCAAGCTAAATGCCAACTTAATCCTATATGAAAACTGTTTGACATACCTTCATCTTCAAACTTGTCCAATTTTCATCCCAATCAACTGCCCCTTCTCGGATTTCAGGTTGCCAACCTTAACAAAATCAACAAAAAGGAAGAAAAAGAAAATTACAGAATCAAAACACAATAATGAAAATAAAGTAAAGCAGGGAAAACTGATTTTCAGCGATTTCCTTGCTAAGAAACTTGTCTGTAGTTTATATGCCAATGTATGGGCAATTACTTCACTTTTACTATTTTCCATACTGTTTAAATTTTTCAAAGAAGGAATAAGGGTGTACCACAAAACAAAGAAGAAAGTGGCCACTTAATTAATACACAAGATTGATTGTGACCAATATGGCAAGAAATTTCAAAATAGTAGAAGTAAAAACCTCTGCCTTCATCAGTTATATGCTTATAGAAGCAGGGTAATGCATACAAGAATTGTAAGAAAAGCATATAAATAAATAGAGGCCAGTCTCTCTATATTCATTTAGCACTGTATATATTTGTTATTTTGTATAATCTTAGATCATCTAGACGATGAAATCATCAGCCAAAAAAACTAAAATCTATTAAAGGATGTGCCAATAAAAGCAGGCTGTGATGGAAAAACATTGCACTTTCCAGTAATATATTGCACCGTGTGCTTGAAAAAAACATTGTGCTCAGAAAGGGATTCAAAACCAAAAACCCAGAACACAAGCAAAGGATATGTATGAAAGTCAAACCACAAGAATTACATATTATATATGGACAACATATGCCAATGTGCAGGAGTGATTGTAATTAGTAAATTCATCACCAAAGCCTGGAAAAATTCCGAATTTTGACTTCTGAATTTAAACGCCTTTCTTTGATTTAAGTCAAATTGTGTTGGGAATGATTTGTTTTTGTTAGGGTTAATCTGTTTAGGGAGTGGTAATGATTTAAAAGATTTCACATTATTACTATGTATCAGTTGATACTCCTAATACCAAATCGCTTTGTATCTTGATACATTGACTATTAATGCTTCATATCTCTACTACTAATTAATTGTTGAATTGATTTACTATTTTGATTTTTTTTAAAGAAGACTTTATGAATTCTATGATAGGCCATAACTTTATTTTTATATTATTTATTTGTGTAAGTGTACAACCTTTTCACGGTGGAATTTAGTTTCTTCCTTAAATCAAGAGTAAATAAAAGTTTCCATTTGGGGTTCCTTTGAGTATGGGTTGTAAGTTTCTCTCTAGTTATAATGGTGCGCTCGTTTAACTTATAATGTTTAATGATATAATGTCAAGTGTATGGAGATCAGAACTAACATGCAGGTTTTTTTTTTTTTTTTTACATGTATGTCCTGCTCTTTGATGTTGTGCTTGAAATTACAATATGGAGGATTTGTATTCTGTTAATGGCTTCAAAGATCAACTGCTTCATCTTGAAAATTTATTTAAATGTGTTTTTAAATAGGCAATTTGGAGTTTATAATTTTTTCATTTATTGTTTCTCGTTTTGTGATTACATTTGATTATCATCATAAACCAGAAATTAATTGAGAGAACTTGTATGTAAATCGTCGGTGATTATCTGATTTCATCTTATTTAGTTTCTTCCTTAAATGAAGAGTAAGTAACTTAATAAATGTTTCCATTTGGGATTCCTTTTGTGTATGGGTTGTAAGTGCATGAGCTTATGAACTCATCAATTGGGTGCAGTTTTTTATTGCAAGTGTTTAAAATTTTTCTTCTTTAATTTTGTTTTGTCAGCAAAATGGATTGAGCTGGTTGTTCTAACCAGAGTTATTCAAAGTTTTTACTCTTCCTTTTTAATTCTTGGAAAGTAGATATCTGTGCATTTTATTCTTATAAGCAATTTGCACAAAATCTAAAGATTTTTTGTAGTTTTTATTTCCCTGAGCCATTTGGAACCTTTGCCATAATGTAAATCAAATGCATTAACAAAGTAAAAAATTGAAAGCAGGCCTTAAAGTGAGTAACCAAAGAGATGTTGATACAAACAAAGCTGCTGCCTAGATTTCATTCCAGTGGAATTTTGTATGGCTATTACCAGTTGCAATTAATGCTAATTTATTACATTCTGCCCCGTTATGAATTTTCTTTATGGTTTAGACATATTGCCAAACATGTGGTAGGCAAATTTTAAATGGAACAAAATATTAATAAAAGAACAGCAAGAATGTATGACGGAAAACAGATCGAAATACAGCATTGAATATAGGATCAGACAGAGAAGAAGAGCATACCAGATTTTTTGTTTGCTGCAGATGACACCAACTGTAGAATGAAGAGTCATATATATAGAATTTTCTACATCTGAGCTTCTGATACAAACCACATGGACACACCGCTTGTCCAATCTGGAGGTCCAAGTAATTGCCACAATCTGAAATCTGTATCATATTTGCAGATTTTGGGGTAAAACCAGAGTCACATCTTAGAGATCAATTTTACCTCTTTTCTTACAATCACATGGAATACATAAAGAGGCAATAGCCACATGTTGAAGCTAGAGTCCACTACTTTGCAGGATACAGATATAGGCTGCAAGCTCTGTTGTTACTCCACCACTTTGCAGGATAGAGATATAGGCTTCAACCTCAGTTGGTTAACTGAGAATTCTGATAGAAAAAACAGGGCAAATTAGAGAATTTGCTGCGTTGGATTCACAGCAGCTGTTTGCTTCCATTCTTTATATAATGTTATAGATTTATTTCATGTGCTTTATTTCATGTTTCCACATATGTTTAATTCTTCGCTTATTGAAAATATCTATCAATGAAGACATTTATGCCCAATAGTGTATCTTAGAATATCATATTTTTCATGCAATTAACATATTTCTAGATTCGATGAAGATAACATCTATATTTATACAAATTTATTTTTTGTGTTAGCTTACATGAAAACATCCATCGATGGTGGCCCTGGATGTTTGATGCTGAGATGCCCCGATCCATCTTGCGGTGGAGCTACCAGGCAAGATATGATCAATTTATGGGCATCTGATGATGATAAGAAGAAGTTTGCTCGTTACCTTCTACGTTCTTATATTGAAGACAATAGAAAGGTATATTTGGGATATGCCTCCTTCCTGTTTTGGTTTAGTTGAACTTGTCAAATGGGGTTTGTCTCTACAATTGATAGCCCTTTTGGGTTTAAGCAAAACCAAAGAAACTGATTGGATTGATTGAACTGGTTAAAACCCGCCGGTTCTGTTTTGTTTTCTAGTGGAGTTTGGTTTGATTGGTTTTTTTACTTTAAAAAATTCAATTTTCAGTTTGATGTCGGTTATCTAAAACATGAAAGCATTTTGGACTGAAACCGATCTAACCATATGTATGGTTTTGAAAAATACTTCGTTGTATGTTTTGGTTTCGTTATGTGTATTGTCATTGTCTTTGTTTGAAGTGTATATAATAAGATATTCTACCAATATCTTTGTTGTTTGTTTGTTTGTTTTTGTTTTGTTTTTTTTAAAATTTTTTTAATTGTTTTTGTTATGAACACTTATCAGAATCTTTGTTGGTCCCAATGTATTTTAGATTTTGTTTTCATGATTTGTGATTTTTAGCTTAACAATAGAAGAAAGTGAAATGCTTTTTTATGTATTTAAAAGATAAAGAAGAATAAAAATGTGAAAAATGGAAAATCCTATTAAGAGTACAGGATCTTCTGATTTTTACTTGTGTGTTTCTTGAGGATTCGGGGGTTTGATTTTTCTTTGTTATAGACTTTTGGTGGATTGTTATTTTGTCAAAGACTTAGGCCCAACATTCTTTTTAATAATAAAAGTTGGTCTAATTTGTGAAGGCCCAAACTGATGAAACTGAACCAAACTTAACGGACCAAAGACACAATGGTTTGGTGGTTTATACCAATCAGTCTGTTTCGGTCCATGCAAAGGCAAAACTGAAAAGTTCGGTTTGGTGGTCAATTTCCACTAATTCTCGACTGAACAAATTACATCCCTTCACAAACTTACGGATTGTATTGTGAATCAAAAAATAGGTTGGCAAGTTTAATGAAAAATATACTACCAATATGTTGATGCATTAGTTTATTATTTTTTCTGAAGCCATGATTGTACTGTATGCTCTAGCGATTTCATCATCGTAGCACATGGTGAGTTTAATAAAATCAAATGGCCAAATCATTGCCATAAATGAATCTTAAAGGCCGGATCCACCTTCTTTATTACTGTTTTAAATGTTTTTATTTATTTTTTCATAAAATGTGAATCTGTATTGTTTTTCTACCCCAACAATGTTGTGATCTATTTGAAACTAATTGACTTATTAATTGCATTACCTTCTCCATTTGTATTGTTCATTTCATCTAAATTTTTTGAAAGAATTTCAGAAGTCACAAACAGTTAGACAAGCTTTAATAATTTCATTCAAATAAATTTCCCCGATATCCATTTCCCAATAATTACATTTATAATTATGGTTGTGGTCAGTTTTAGAATCAATGTTACTATGTCTATTCTTATTTTTAAATTTAAAAAAATAAAAAACAGTTTAACGTCTTTTGGAATGTGTAAATGATTAGAGACATTTATGTGAGGTCTGCTAGTTGAAGCTTCATTCGAATTACACCAACTTTATGTGTGCAATCTTGGTAATTGCATTGAAGTGCATCATAGTAACCACCATTGCAATCAAAGGTGCAGGTACAATTATCTAATGTTGATTTGTGAAATCCCTTCCTTTTCTCTTAGCACATTTATTTTCTGATAAAAGAGTACGAAATTAAAACAATAACCAAAATCTTACCTTAACACAATCCTACTTACCAAAAACAAGAGAGGTCGACTTCAACATGTTTCCTATTTGAGTAGTATCATATGAAAAAAGATGCTTTTGAAATTTGGTAGAGGCAAAGATCAAATTCTTTCACTTGATAAGAAGTCCTAGCGATTTGCAATGGTTATACAAAGAGAACAAGAAGAGTAGTCAAGAATACATTTTAACCTTCAAGCCCTTAAAAAGGGGCTTTGGGCAGGTTATTCTACGAAGGAAGGTAAAAAAAAAATACAAAGTGGAATTGTTGGGTTGTTACTTGTAGGACACGACAGACTATCGAATACCAAAAATTGTTTTTGACCTGCGAACAAGGAAACAATAGGGAATCTCGAAATTCCAATATTTCAACTAAAATATGCCAAAATGCACCGAAACACTACAAGATGTACTGAAACAATGATTTGTTTCTACACCTATTAAAAATATTTAGTAATGATCATTTCCAAGTCACTTTTTGTTAAAGGATAAAAATGTGATAATAAAGAAAAATCTTAAATTTCTAAGAGAATTTGAGAAATAGAAAGGATAAAAGGAGAGACTGAGAGCATGATTAAGCCACTTGCTCTCTTTCTTTGTTACTACAAATTTCATTTCCCCCTCTCTTTCCATCCCTACTATTACCAGAATTTTGCAAATATGAAAGTTTTTTCTTATAATAGCAAACCTCTTCCCCTACTAAGTCTAACCCTTCTGTTTATGAGCTCTTGAGTTTTCAATATTTGTAGACCTCAACATGTATAATTATTTAATTATGGAGAATATATTAACACTTACATAGGATTTAGTTTTTGTTTTTGAACATTTTCAAATTCTTTTCTCATTTCCTTCTGAAACGTTTTTGTTTTGTAAATAACCCAAACAACATCTCGAGACGAAATTTTGATCATTGCGTGTGAATTGTGTGATTTCTTGCAATTTAGGATTTGAACTTGCAATTCGCAACTTCTTGAATTTTGAATTGTAATATTTTAACAATTATTCGTTTTCCCTTTTGTCACATCTATCAATTCTCATAAACCAAAATAAATAAAAAAAGTACCGATTAATTTTGGATTTTATTTTGATGTGAAAGAACTAGGTTTAATTGATAATAAGATGCTTGGCATGATAAAGCATAAATTGTATTTTAATGTAAACTACCACCGTCTTTAAGTTAAAAAAGATAAATAGTTTGGATTTTGAATGTCAAACTGTTTTGAAGTTTGCAATTATGTAACTTACATAAAAAAAAGGCGACCTGGTGCACAAGGCTCTCACTAAAGCAAAGTCTAGCAAGATGTATGGAACCTTAGCTCCATTTCTGGAGAGGTGGTTTTGGTGATTCGAACCCACACTACCACTAATGATAATGGCAAGCCTTGCCATTGTGCCAAGCTGCCCTTTCAATAATTTAACTTTATGCTATTATAATTTTAATTGCATTGATTGAGCTGGCAAGCTAACATTACCGATTTACTTCCAAATTAGAAATAGTTTATATATTGAATATCCAACTAGTTTATGGTTTGCAATCATGTCCCTTATATTCCAAAGAATGTTGACAATTTTTATCCCTAATTTTTTTTGTTCGTCAATGTGCAGACATATCAATTATTAACTTTCATGTGGAAGGTCATACATTGTTTGCTCTGTTCTGTGATGCAGCTTTTCTGGAGTGTTTTTAATAGACACTACCATTGTTTTGTGATGTACAATGTGCCTAGGAGTTTTCCTTAGCTTCTTTTTCTCTTTCCTTGTGTGCCTTCGCATGGAAAACTCAATATCAACACTGTAGGAGTTGTATTTATTTGTTAGATATGTACTAATTTCTGAAGTTTTAAAATCATTTTATAAAATGAGGAATTGCTTGGATTTTTTCTCGTCAACTTTTCATATACATCTGCCTATTTATTTATGTTTTGCATGTGCACAAGAAAAAAATGATCTTAAAAAAATTGGATGCTGTGCTTTCACTTTTTAGTATGCTGCATGCTTCTCGATTACCCTTGAAGTGGATTGTGACTTCAGGACATGTTATGCCATCTATTTTTCTTCCTTTTATGCCATCTACCAGTTTTTTTTTTATTTCTTTTATTTCTTTTTTTCTTTCAACTCTCTGCAATTTTTCCCTTTTTTTCTTGTTTTTGGGTAGACAAAATGGTGTCCTGCCCCAGGCTGTGAGTATGCCATTGAATTTGTTGCTGGTACGGGAGGCTATGACGTTGCCTGCCTCTGTTCATATGCCTTTTGTTGGAATGTAAGGTTCTTTTGGATTGCATGGAAGTTTATGGTTATAGTTTTGTGTTTTGCTTTGCTTTATATGAGATTAAAAGCGTCTTGTTTTAAGCTGAAATTGCAGTGTACAGAAGAAGCTCATCGTCCTGTGGACTGTGGCACTGTGGCCAAGTGGATTCTGAAAAACAGCGCAGAGTCTGAAAACATGAATTGGTAGAGCATCTGTTGAAGTGTAGAAAGTTATTTCCATGCTTGATACTGTGCTTGCTAATTTATTTCTGGTGGATATTCTAATTTTTATGCTGAATAGTGTAGCTACTGTAATAAAGATGTTAATTACTGTTCCAAAGAATCTTGGATGTAGAATAAAGAGAGAAAAACAACACGCTAGGTGGCCTTACAACCTAATTCTCACACTATTATTATACCAAAACCATCTACTGAATTGTTGCAATTGGTGTTTGATCTTGAAGAGAAGGAAGAGATCTTCAAATAGGGGATTTTTATGATCCGATAAAAAATCATACTTATTTAAATGTTCCTTCTATATTCTATATTTCCTTGAAAAGGGTGATCAACCTACAAAAACTATTTAGGATATTTTAAAAAAAGGTGGAGGTTTAACGGAATAATACATTGCCAAAAACTTGATATTTATAGACCAAAATCCCTAATAGGAAACTTATGCCATTATTATTTGGAAATATAATGAAAAACATTCTAACTAATAATTATTTAAATTCGAAATACTAATAATAAACATTTGTGGGTCCAAAAAGTCTTCGGTTCATGCAATGGACCTACAGGCTTTCCCTATGCTTCCAAAGCTGATAATAGGTTTCTATCCCATCAAGGGAAACACCATCAATTCTCTTTTGTTGGAAAGAACTCAACTCCGGCAAGTTAGAAGCATGTCCAAGAATCCCATCTGAAAGAAACACGCCGAAACAATAGATAAATTTTCTTCAATTTAACAGTCCCAAAATCCATGTATGACCTTGAAGAATATGACATAACTTAAGAGATAAAACATTATACAATACTGTATCTTTCAACTTGTCAATATTCAACGTCATAAGGTACTACATGTCGACCTTTAAGTTTGGTATTGGTGATCCATGCCACATAATAAGGTTGTGGATACTTGTACCATAGCCGACATGTGGTGAGCCCTATGGGTGCCACATCATCAATATCACACTCTTATGTGGTAGACCTTCGAGGTACCACAACCAGTTGGAGTTGTATGCCCAGCTTAAGTGGGTGTGTACAGGCTAAGAAGTGTGGGGCTCACTAGTGCAGCTATTGCCCTACCTAGTTATACGAACTCCAATGCAAATGAGTTAAATTATGAAGAGCTTGACATTGCTTGTGCAACAGAGCTAAGCTCACTCGCTCAGCAGCTCCACAGTTCACTTAGAGCCCACTGTCACGGCCTAAGTTTTTCCAAGCCAACCGTGCGGCCTTAGATGATTGACACTCGCTTGGTTTGCACCTAAGTAAGCCTTCTTGGAAAAGAGCTAGGAGAGATTCACACACACTTGAAGATTTCTAGAGAGAGAAACAATTCTAGAGAGAGAAGCTCTTGGAGAATGTTTGCTTTGTATTCACTTGGATGGTTTCGACAAATGAGGTCCTCTACTTTATATAGGCTATAAGGAATATTCTAGAGATACAAAGGTGGAGAGGATTCTAGATCCTTCCCTCATCTTCTCAAATATCCTATTTTAGAATATACAAGAATAATGTACTAGCTCTTGACTGTTCTAGAGAATTCTAGATTGTTCTATTTAGTGTCAAATTTTATAGCCATTCTCTAGGACTTTTGGCAAGACGTGACACCGTGCTCGCATGGTCCTTCATACCTCATCCTAATAGGGAACACACTCTCCCTACTCCCTCTTGCTCAATGGCAACATGGCTGGCCCTTAGCTCACTTATGTTCACTTGGTTGCCTAGGTTGGGAGCAGGGCATATGCACTCTCGCTTGGGATCATTGAAGGATTGTGGATTGGAGGCTAAGACTACGGGTTCATCAAGGTTGCTTGGTTGTCTTCCTGCAATGACAACTCCACCTTGACCAGACTTAGAGAGAGGGGACGTTGACCTTATACTCACGCTTGTTGCATGCCATGATACAGCTCCCAAGGTATCATACCTACCCTGCAACTCCTTTGATACAACCTTCCCAAGGTCTGAACATAGGACGCAACAGTAGGGCTGATATCACCAATTTGTCCAGCTAAAGAGAACTTGCCACCTATCCCATGGTAGCTTGGGCTTCAATACTCTTGGAATCTATATAAGGGTATCATGCATGCAACCACAAATCATCAACACAACATAATATAACATCATAACACATAAACCTTTAGTGTTCAAGGTCTCTCCTTTCATCGCCATCCATCACATCACATCTCTATCTCTATCTCTATCTCTAAGGTTGCTTCAGTCTTCTCCTTCTTCACCTCTAGTGATCTCGAGCCATTGAAGTGCCTGCCATCTTTGCAGAGGTCAACAACCGACCACCTTTAACCTCACTTACCCACAAATGTTTAGGATGCAACTTCACTTTCAAACCCAAAATTTTAACAATTTTTTGGATGCAACATTAGTGCAACTTCTAATATTAATCACTAGAGAGCACAGTGTATCACCACAGTTCTCTTTTGTATGAATAATTTGTTTTTTGGAACTTTCTCGGTTTTATTTACATCTTTAATAGAAGCCAACAAAGGTTGAATAAAACCAACAGCATCAAGGGGATCATCATCGAACTCGAGGTCAATTGGATCAACAACTTGCACATCAATCTTCTAACCCTTATGTTCTTGTTTTATTTTTTATTTTTTATTTTTTTTTACCTCTATAGTGCCTTCATAGTTCACCACAATAGTTGAACTAATAGGCACATTAATTTTTGGAGAAGGGCAGTCCTGATGGTGTCCAAACTAGACAACTAAAGCACTTGGGCCTAGTATTATCTTTGTACGAAGAATAAGTAAGTATAGTACTAGGTGATTTGTCAAGGAGTTTGCCGCGGTTAGGATCCATCTAGGAAGCATAGATACGGATACGGGATACGGACACGACACGATACGGATACGGCGATACGACAAAATCTAAAAAAATAGGATACCGGTACGGTTAGGATACGTTTGTGAAAAATATATTTTTTAAAATTATTAATAGTAAGTTACACATAAGCTAAAGAACGTTGAGAAACTACAATATAATTTTATAATGTAAAATGTTGAATATAACAATTTCTATGTAACAATTTCTACCTACTCCACCTACAATTTCTACCTACTCCACCTACAAATACTCCACCTACTCCACATTAGTTAGTGCTCCATTAGTTAGTGCTATAGTTAGTGTCCCATATAGTTAGTGATGTAGTTAGTGATTCATTATGGTATAGTGCTCCATTATGGCTCCATTGTATCCCATTTCTCTCTATAAAAGAGAGCTCTTGTAAGAACATTATTAATCAATCAATAATATCTATACATTAATTTCCTACATGGTATCAGAGCTATAGGTTAAGCTCCTAGTGTTCTTCGCCTTCTGGCGGGCGGTAACCTTTCCTTGGCCGCCCGCCGGACCTCAACCTATTCCGCTTGTGTTTCTACACATACCTTCTTCCATAGCTGAGCTCTTACCCCTCATTTCACCCTCAGAGATCGCAAAGCAAACAAAGAAGACCACGAGGATATTTTCATCGTGACCTTAAGCGAGAACGTCTTTGGTTTCAAAAGATGTAATAAAATTGCTGATTTTGGTCTTGCTCGCGAGATCGCTTCAACCACCATATACGAATATGTCTCAACACGCCGGTATCGTGCCTCGGAAGTTCTGCTCAGCCCCAATGTATAATTCTCAGCTTGATATGTGGGCAATGGGTGCAATCATGGCTGAACTGTTACTCTCGCCCCTTTTCCTGTGCTCAAGTGAAGCAGATGAGATCTACAAAATATGCAAGATAATAGGCACTCCAAATGAGATCGAGTGGGCGAAGGCCTTAAACTTGCAAGTGCTATTAACTACCGGTTCCCGGCTAATCGGGTGTCCATCTTTCTGTATTGATGCCATCTGCTAGTAAGGATGCAATCAATATTATTACATCACTTTGTTCTTGGGATCCTTGCAAGAGGCCAACAGCCTTGGAGGCCCTCCAGCATCCGTTCTTCCAGAGTTGCTTTTACATTCCACAATCTCTTCGCTCCAAAACTGCTGTCACTAAGAACACCTTTATCTGTTGGAACAAAGGGTGCCTTAGAGCAGAAGTCTGTTGGGAGGTATTCTGGGACTAAATCAAGGCCAGTAAACAACTTTCCTCCTGCCAAATCCCATGTGTCTCTAACAACAGGTGTGCAACGTAAGTTGGAAATGAATAGTCAGGATGCAATTAAGAACAATAATGTTTCAAAGATCGTTGCCAAACAACAGCCAAGATACCGACCACCTGCACGAAACAGTCCAACCTCCATTTACAATGGAAAGACTGCATGGGGAGTTTCAGAGACAACTCAGAAGTTGGCAAATATAACTGTTGGTCCTGCTAGGTTGCCTGCAAGGCAGGCCTTTCCGGCACCTATGAAGGCTGGGGGATGGCATGGCAATCGACTTGTTTCTTGGCGTTCTCGGAGATTGACCGAAGAACATTCACCAGGAAAGTTGTGGGATGAAGAGTTGTGCTCTGTTGAGATGTGGTAGTGAGTTTAATAAATGGGTCTTCTGCTTTATATAAATATTTTCTTGTGTAGCTTGCCCAGTGAAGTTTGTCTAGTGTGTGATGATCCACTGTTTCAACTGGTGTCAAAGCTATTTGAAGTGGTGCCTCCTATCCTTACTGAACTTGACAAGGTGAAGAACCCTTGGCCCAATGTTGATGCCCACAGTGGGGTGTTGCTGAACCATTGACATTATGAGGTTCACCACAGAAACAGCATTCAGTTGGATATCCAGAATTGCCATCACACCAAACCTTCCCTTATTTTATTCATCTCAGGGATCAACCCCGATCACAAATTTCCAAAAAAAAAAAAAAAAATCAACCACAACCCGCACAACAAAACCGGCCTTATTTTTTCGCCTCTTCAGCTGTTCTCTTCTTTTTGCCTTTGTCTTGGGCGTCCCTTGCTGGTGCTGCCTCCGTGTTTCCCACGCCGCCGAGCACGTTCACTTCCTGTTGCTCCTCAACTGTCACATATGGCGGACCTTCAAATCTGAGCATCACGGTGGCCTTCCGCTTTAATTCCTTGTTTTCGCCGACATATATATCTCTACCGCATCCGTATACATCTTGCTGGAAGCAGAGCAGTTGGCTTTACTGCCGCACCTCATTTGTTCTACTCAAGGCGGCGAGGTTGTTGACCGCAGTCATGGTCTCAACACATGACCTTAATGTATAATAATTGGCCTCAATATCAGATTGAGCAGCCATTATCTGCTCAACTGCCACCATCGGATAGTTCAACGGCGCAAAACCAGGGGGGCTTGGTCCAGGGGCGCTTAGTTGAGGTTCAAGGGCAACTGCCCCGGCTATCTCTCTTGTGGACTCGTTGAGGTCGGGAAAGAGAGTGAGCAGACCACGGGACGAAGAGGCTATGTTCTGGGTAACGGGGCGGGAAGAAGAAGCCATTTTCTGGGCAACAGAATGTTACAGAATAGCTCTCTCAGAGAACGAAGAGTTTTTCAGCTGGTTTGTTATGCATCAGCGGCAGCCTCGCCTTGGTTTAAATAGGCAAGGCAGACACGCGTATCACGCGCCTCTCAACGCCAGACGACAAATCGGCGCGCCTTTTGATGGCTCGACTTTTGATGGCTGTCGGGCATGTTTTTTGATGGCACGCCTTTTGATGGCACGCCTTTTGATAAGATTGGGCACACCTTTTGAGGGTGCGACTTTTTTGGGTCCGACAAGACTCTGTAAACTGTTCCGACTTTGATTTCGGTTAGCTTCTATATGGGTCAGACAAGACTCTGTAAACTGTCCCGACATTGATTCCGGTTAGCTCCTATGTGGGTCCGACAATACTCGGTAAATTGTTCCGACATTGATTTCGGTTCTCAGCTACAACGGTTCGACACAGCCATATAGTGTCTTCTACAACGGTTCGACATGACCCCGTAAACTGTTTTCTACAACGGTCCGACATGACCCCGTAAACTGTTTTCTACAACGGTCCGACATGATCCCGTAAACTGTTTTCTACATCGGTCCGAGATTACCCCATAAACTATCTTCTACAACGGTCCGACATGACCCCATAAACTGTCTTTTACATCGGTCTGCCATAACCATACGATCTTTTACAACGGTCTGACACGACCATACAGTGTCTCCTATCCACTTTTATTTTATTTGTCAGATTATTTTTTCCTATTTTGTTACTCTCTCCAAATTCAAGTTGGTTAGTTCCTAACCCCCTTAGTTTGAGGGGGGCTGTTGAATATAACAATTTTTATGTAACAATTTCTACCTACTCCACCTACAAATACTCCACCTACTCCACATTAGTTAGTGCTCCATTAGTTAGTGCTATAGTTAGTGCCCCATATAGTTAGTGATATAGTTAGTGATCTATTATGGTATAGTGCTCCATTATGGCTCCATTGTATCTCATTTCTCTCTATAAAAGAGAGCTCTTGTAAGAACATTATTAATCAATCAATAATATCTATACATTAATTTCCTACATAAAATACTAACCTTTTAAGAATTTTGTATTAATTTAAGCTAGTAGCTTGTTTACTTTTTAAATTTTTAATAGGTCTTGCAAATATTTCATTTCAATATCAAGTTTAATATATTTATATTACAATAATAGAACAATTCACAACTTGTCCCTATACTTTTTCCTTTAACACTAGTGAAAAATATTATATTCAAGTTTACTTGTTTATTTATTTATTGATATTTAATTTTACCATTGTTATATTCTCTTGTTAATTCTTATTTTCTATATTGTTATTGGGGACTTGCATGAAACAATTAAGATACATCAATTTGATAAATTTTTTTATTTAATTCACTATACTCTTCTTATTGAAGAACTTAACAAAGTATTAGAAAAATATTCTTATATTTATACTTGCAATTATATTATATTATATTATATTACTATGCAAGAAATGTTATAATTCTAATTTCATAAAACAAGTAAACATGACTTGGAGTATCCGATACTTCAAAGTTAAGTATTCGATACTCCAAAGTTAAGTATCCGATATTTCAAAATTAATGAAAAAATAATTAAGAAGTATCCGATACTTTTAATAAGTATTCGATACGTATCCGCGAGTATCCAAGGAGTATCTGAAGGAAATTAATGTATTGATATTATTGATTGATATCTAATGTTCTTACAAGAGCTCTCTTTTATAGAGAGAAATGGGATACAATGGAGCCATAATGGAGCACTATACCATAATGGATCACTAACTATAGCACTAACTAATGGAGCACTAACTAATGTGGAGTAGGTAGAGTATTTGTAGGTGGAGTAGGTAGAAATTGTTACATTCAACAGCCCCCTCAAACTCAAGGGGGTTAGGAACTAACCAACTTGAGTTTGGAGAGAGTAACAAAACAGGAAAAAATAATCTGACAAATAAAATAAAAGTGGATAGGAGACACTGTATGGTCGTGTCAGACCGTTGTAGAAGACCGTATGGTTATGGCAGACCAAGGTAGAAGACAGTTTATGGGGTCATGTCGGACCGTTGTAGAAAATAGTTTATGGGGTCATATCGGACCGATGTAGAAAACAGTTTACAAGGTCATGTCGGACCGTTGTAGAAGACACTATATGGCTGTGTCGAACTGTTGTAGCTGAGAACCGAAATCAATGTCGGAACAGTTTACCGAGTCTTGTCGGACCCACATAGGAGCTAATCGGAATCAATGTCGGGACAGTTTACAGAGTCTTGTCGGACCCATATAGGAGCTAACCGGAATCAAAGTCGGGACAGTTTGCCGAGTCTTGTCGGACTCATATAGGAGCTAACCGGAATCAATGTCGGGACAGTTTACAAAGTCTTGTCGGACCCTCAAAAGTCGCACCCTCAAAAGGTGTGCCAATTCTTATCAAAAGGCGTGCCATCAAAAGGTGTGCCCGACAGCCATCAAAAGGCGTGCCATCAAAAGGCGTGCCCGACAGCCATCAAAAGTCGAGCCATCAAAAGGCGCGCCGATTTGTCGTCTGGCGCCGAGAGGCGCGTGAGGCGCGGGTCTGCCTTGCCTATTTAAACCAAGGCGAGGCTGCCACTGATGCAGAACAAACCAGCTAAAAAACTCTTCGTTCTCTCTGTAACACTTCTGAGAGAGATACTCTGTAACACTTCTACAACCAACCCTGAATATGGCCTCTTCTTCCCGTTCAGCTACCCAGAACATAGCCTCTTCGTCCCGTGGTCTGACTCTCTTTCCCGACCTCAACGAGGCCACAACCCAGAATATAGCCATTGAACCTCAACCAAGCCCCCCTGGTTTTGCGCCTTTGAACTTTCCAATGTTCTCAGTGGAGCAGATAATGGCTACTCAATCTGATATTGAGGCCAATCATTATACTCTGAAGTCATGTGTTGAGACCATGACGGCGGTCAACAACCTGTCGCTTGCCGAGTAGAACAAATGAGGTGCAGCAGGTAAAAGCCCAACTGGCTCTGCTCCAGAGCATGTATACGGATGCCCGAGCAGAGATATGTGTGCTGAAGGCAGAGAACAAGGAACTGAAGCGGAAGGCCACCGTGATGCTCAGATTTGGAGGGCCGCCATATGTGACAGTTGAGGAGCAACGGGAAGTGAACGTGCTCGGCGGCGTGGGAAACACGGAGGCAGCACCGGCAAGGGACGCCCAAGACAAAGGCAAAAAGAAGAGAACAGCTGAAGAGGCAAAGAAGTGAGGCCGGTTGTTTGTGGTGGTTATGGGTTATGGGTTGTGGTTGTTTTGTTTGTTTGTTTGTTTGTTTTTTTTTTTTTTTGTGTGTAAAATGGTGATGTTGGAGGGATTAAAAGAAATAAAGAATGTTTTCCTTGAAGTGAGAGCAGACAGAATAGACAGGAGCCTCATGACCTCCAAAAGTGTACTGTTTTGCACCATTTGCAGCATCCCAAACCTTGATGGTCTTATCATCACCACAGGTTATCACACAAAGTTGCTTATTGGGGTGAGAGAATGCTAGATCATTTACTCCACCAACATGAGCATCAATCTCCAAATGTTGCCGTACATCATCACCTCCATGATAAGAATATATTTGTACACTGTGCCTCGAATATGCAACTCCAAATAAAGAACCATCAGGGCTCCAAATAATACGGTTAACAGATACACTGGGATCTTTGACTAGAGCAGTCTGCAGAGGCATTGAACATGCACTAAGATCCCAAACTTTGAAGTTTCTTAAAACCAGTCTCTCCCTAGAAGCAACTTCCCACAATGCTATGTCCCCCACATTAGTACCAACTAGAAGTAGAGTCTGTTGGTTAGGATGAAAACCCATGCTCATAGGAGCTGACACCTGAGTTAAGGTCCTTGCAACAGTCTTGGGCAAGTCATCTGGGCCATTAAAAGCTTGACTATGGCCATGACCAGCTGTTGAAAGGGCTACTAGGGAAGCACGTGAGAGAGCAGCTACAGATGCACGAGATAGAGCAGCTGCTGATGCACGACTAAAGTCTGAAAGGGCTGTTGTTGAGAGGGCATAAGCTGAAGCTCGAGAACGTGCTGGAAGGGCTGCAGTTTAGAGAGTACAAGCTGAAGTCCGTGAAAGGGCAAATGAAACAAGGGAGAAAGCTGCTGCTGCTTCTAGAATTGAATCTGAAGCACGACGTAAAGCTGAACGAGCTACTGTAGATAAGGCTGCTGCAGAGGCTCGAGAAAGGGCTGTTGCTGAAGCCAAGGATGAACCAACAAAAGAATGATAATGATCCTGAATCATTTTTTCAACATGGGTTCTCGACCAAGCAGTGCACCAAGGCCAAGGGAAAATTCTTCTGACCCTGCGTTGAATCCCCAATTTAAGGGAGGATCTGAAGGGCCAATGAGGACTTGTGGGTTGTGTAGAAAGAGGAATCTCGTCTGATGAGCCATACATCATCGATGATTCCATATATTCTTCGATTCGAGACACATCTACGGAAATTTGTCTCTCTAGATTTAGCATTTACATAAGAAGAGGAATCAGATTGACCACAGACTTATGAGAATCTGTTGAACCACTTGGCATGTCAAACCAGTTTGATGCGATTCTGGAAAATGTCGCCAGACATCTTCGTGGATCGACTCTCAGTATCCCTGAAAGAAGATCTCCCGATTGGTTGAGGTCCGGCGAGCGGCCAAGGAAAGGTTGCCGCCCGCCAGAAGGCGAAGAATACTAGGAGCTTAACTTATAGCTCTGATACCATGAAGGAAATTAATGTATTGATATTATTGATTGATATCTAATGTTCTTAGAAGAACTCTCTTTTATAGAGAGAAATGGGATACAATGGAGCCATAATGGAGCACTATACCATAATGGATCACTAACTATATGGGGCACTAACTATAGCACTAACTAATGGAGCACTAACTAATGTGGAGTAGGTGGAGTATTTGTAGGTGGAGTAGGTAGAAATTGTTACATAGAAATTGTTACATTCAACAATATCGGTATCTGATACGGATACGATACGGATACGTCACCCTATTTGAAGTATCCGTGCTTCATAGGGATCCATAAATGTCCTCACTCTTTGTAAAAGTGTCCATTGGAGTGCGCAGAGGAGTCCTTTTTAATATTTCTTCCTCCATTTGAAGAGCTACTTGTATTCCATCTACCATAATGTTGAATATGCTTGCACCTAAACCACAAGAAATCTACAAATTTAACTCTTGCATGTTGCACAAGGAAATGTTGGTCCATAGTCCACCAATAGCATGACACTACCCACAAGCTTAGTAACGGAGCGCATGTTCGTGAGTTGGCACACGAGGCTTTGGTGGTGCCTGAGTACCCTATTTAGTCTAGGATGACTCCCCAAGATGTTACAACGTGAGGCATAGCTGGTGTGTACCCCAAACCTCATGCCTAGGATGTGCGCGTAGTGTCGACAATCACGCCTCTTGATGACGCTAACCACATGGAGACCTTAGACAATCTTATTGATGCCAAAGTCTCGCCCTCAAGTTGCCTTGGGGTTGCCCACCTCAAGCCTACTTTGGGCAGGGAGGTAGGTAGAAGCACACTATACACCCTTAAAATTTCATCTTGAGCCATTTGCTGACTAACAGAAGGAAACATCGACCATGTTTGAGGAGTCGTAATAATTTTTCAAAAATTCTACAAATTTCCAAACATCATATTCTTTAACTATGGGAAACTACATGTTCTCACGAGCCAATAAAAATCTCATATGAAAACTCCATCGTTTCACCCCACAAAACCTTATGCAAAAGGTTTAGCCAAATTGCCCCACCAAGCTACTTGGCTTGCACCAACATGCCAACTTGGTTGGGCATGTGCGTGCGGCGCTGAGCATGCTGCTGGGTGTGCTGTTCGACTCGGGGCCATCCACTAGGTCATGTTGGAGTGTCAAACCAGTGACATGGAATCTCGATGCCACACTAATGGGCACTCCAAAAGGCCTTGACTGAGCACTTCAAGGTCACCACATATGCAAACGCCATGGAGTTGGACTTGAAAGGTCAACTCATGACTGTTACCCTTGTTTTTTTCACCCACTTTCTTCTTAGGCAGTGCTGGGCTTTGTCTCATTGAATTTTTTTTTTTGGTGGCTTGGGCCAAGTGAGGCTAATAGAGGGGCTGGAGCATTTGGTTTTGGGTTTTGTAAAAAATATGGGTTGAGTTGATTGATCCACTTTTGGACCTCCTATATGTTGTCTTCTCCAGTACGTGAGTACTAGTTCAGTTCTTATTGAGAGAGGGTTGTCGAAGCCTAGGTGGGCTTCAACGCATGCAAAGCAAACAGAGGGTGGGCCAATATGCGACCATGATCGACGATGGCAAGGTGAGGCTGCAAAGGTTGTAACAACGATGGACGTCTGATGATGATTGCTAAAGGGTTCCACCCCTGTTTTACAATACTTACGGAAGGAGGAAGGGAAACAAAGGAAACAAGGATCAAAGCTCGGGTTTGGATACCAAATTGATGTACAATCATGTAAGAGGAAGGGAGAAAAACAACAATAAAGGTGGCCACAACGTAATTCTCACACAATTATTATATCGAAACTAAATAATACTATGCCAAAAACCTAATATTTATAAACCAAAAAACTCAAATTTAAAATAGGCAACTAAACCTATTATTATTTGGAGACATAATAAGAAATATCCTAGCTAATAATTATTTGAATCCTAAATGCAACTTCTTTTTTTGAACTTACATTTCAGAAAATTGAGTTTTTTATTTTTATTTTCTGTGTTTTTATGTTTTTAGTGAAATTTGTTATTAGTTTGCGGTTTGTATTTTTATGTTTTAGATACTTAAAAAAAAGTATAATATTTGTGAAAAAAACCTGGAAAAAATTCACCAAATACAAAAAATAAAAAGAGAGGAAAATTCAGTATATTTTCGTATTTTGTTGTATTCAATGAATTTTTTAATGATTTTTGTATAAATTTTATACTTTTTAAGTATATCAAGATTAAGCAGGTCTAAAAATTTAAAAAAAAATTTTTTTTGATTAAAATATTTTAAAAAATCACTAAAAATACAAAAGTACGAATTGAAAACTCATAAAATTGTTTTTGAAAACTCCAAAGCTAATAAATCTACCAATTATACATGTGGGTCCAAAAGTCTTCGGTCCAAGAAATGAACCCATGGTCTTCACCCTATGCCTCCAATGCCGATAATGGGCTTCCATCTAGTTAAAAGCTGCACCATCACCACGCTTTTTTCTTTATTTATTTCAAAGAACTCAGGAATGAATGTCTCTTATTTTTTTGGGGAAGAATTTACATTATGAAATTGGAGGTTTATGAAGTTCATCCTCTGTCCCCAATATTTTGTATGATTTTTTGTTTCTTAGTGTGTAGACCTTCTATCTGATGTTCATCTTTTGTCTCTAACCTTTTGTACAACTTTTTTGTTGCTTGGTGCTCAATTGACCCTTCTTTGGTGAATTTTGTGTCTCAACATATGCTTAGTCCAATTGCTTTTGGTCTTCTAGGTTAGATGATTTGATTTATGTTTTCATATGAGAATAGATCTTCACTAATGAATGTTTTTTTTTTTTTTTACTTTAGCAAGGAAGGGAAAAAATTTCTTAATGGACCAAGACTACGTTTTATTTTTGCATTCTTAGTTTTAGCATCCACTAACAACTATTGAAAATGTGAATGCAATCTGATTGTGGGCTATACTGTTTCAATTTGATACGATCAATGAATTTATGACTCAACACTCGCAATTTATTGCTAGCTGGGTTCCTACGATCAAGGAATTTATGACTCAACACTTAAAATTTATTGCTAGCTGGGTTTAAAAGAATCAGGGTTGTTGTGGGGTGCACTTGCTTTGGGAGCCTTACTGTATGAGTTCTAGCATCAGGTTTTTACATTTTATAAGCCATGAGCTTACAAGAAACTTTTAGTTTATTTTATTTAAAAAAAAATATTTTGTCCCTCTTTTTATTTCTTGAGTTTCCCTTACTTTTTAAGACTCTGTTGTTGTTCATTTGCCCATGTGCCTAAATGTAACCACTGAATTGATTTTTAGATATGTGAAAGAAAAGGAGATTCTGATGGATTTTTTTGTTGCTGATTTTTTTTTTTTTGATGTTGCACATTACCCATATATAAGCCTTGGAGTGTAGGTTTTCTTGGTGTGTTTCTGCTGACCCTTAAACAACCTGACAGCTTTTTTTAATGATCTTAATATTTTAACTGCTCAATAACCTATAATTTTACATGATGGTTTGGTTCCAGTGGTTTAGCAAGAAAATTTGTTTAGTAGTGCAGATTTTTAGTTATACAAAAGTTATCAAAATAAAATTTCACATAATATTCTATAATATATTGTAATGTCATATATAATGATATCACAAAGGTAATTCAAACTTATCTAATTACAAGTACAAAACTAAGGAATATATTATTAGTTATAACAAAATTAAAGAGACCGAGACTGCGATTTTGAATTAATCGAATAGAGTGAGAGAAGAGACAAAATGGTTCTTCTCGTGAAAGAAAACAAAGGTCTCGTAAATACGTTAAGAATTCTATGCTTAGAAAGAAGGCTGATCTTAACTTCTTCTTTTATTGTTATTTTTTTAAGAAAGAAAAACTCTAAACCAAAAGAAAAAAGATTCCAAAACATTAAATTTTTTTTTTTTTTTGGAGTTCTTAAAAAGGTATTTTTTTTATTTAGCAAAAATTTCCGCATTAAGCCAAATCATTTTGTATAAAAATTGTGTTTGTATATCATTACTTAAAATAAAAAAATGACACCACGATGTTTGTTATGTCAATAATAGTACACTTACCATATTTGTATCGGATATGTTTGGTTTGAGTTTTAGAGATGAGTTTTAGAAAAAAATTTCTAAAAAATTGTTTGGTTTGAGATTTTTCTCAAAAAATTTTCAAAATCACACACTCTCTCTTACACATCAATCAATCACTTTTTCTCTCTCCTCTCTCATTCTCAATCACTTTTCTCTCACACACATTTACTCAATTACAACAAAATATCAAATCATCTTAAACTCCCAAACTCCAAAACTACTTTCAAAATATACAACCAAACAAACAAATTTTTTTTTCTAAAACAACTCTCCCAAATTTTTTTCAAAAACAACTCTCCCAAAAACAAACCAAACAAGTCCATCATGTTTTTTGTTCGGTCTCACATCCATAATGATTGTTGTAATGGATTCCACATGAGTCTCATTCATATTGAACCGCTCAGTAGTTATGCCACATTAGATAAAACATGTTTGACCTAGTTAGTAGTTAGTTATGCCGTATTAAGTAGTTATGCTACCTTAGATAAAACATGATAAAAAATATGACAAGTATAGCATTGCTTGTATAAAACTAAGGAAATATAAAGAGGAATTCCAGAGAATATGAAATTTTAGGATGCAAATATACATAAATAGTTTTTTAGGAACCATCAAGAATCGATTGTCAAAATCATCCAACCCTTTATATTATTCATTTTATCTCCCAAGTTAACTTAACAAAACCTCTTTATATAATAAGCCCTTAACCAAAAGATGAAAAGTTAAATAGCACAAACACGGACATGTGACACGACATGGACATGATGACACGTTGATTTTCTAAAATTGCAGGACAAGACACGCCTGTGACACTTTAAAAAATTTATATTTTTAAAAATTTATTATATGTGAATAGTTTATTCAAAGGTAATGAAAAAACAATATAATACTAATTAGAATTAAATTTCATATATGATATTTTTCATAACTTAAACATTAAAATATTATTCACGTAACAATTGCAAGCTAAATAATGAAAAACAGTTATAGAATATAGAAATATACATGATGTATTCATCTTATAAATGCTTAAAAATATATTTAGAGTGAGTTTCATTCCAAAGAATACAGAAGATTGTTACTATAAACATATTCACCACATTGGTTGTGTTCGGAGGGTTCAAGAAATGTTGCCAAAGTGTTCGAAAGTGTCTGTAAAGTGTCCAATATAATAAATTTACATTTTTAATTATGATAGGTTGAAGAAGTGTTGGACACACTTTTTAGGAGTGTCCGCAGACACGACACGCTTCTTCTGTAGAAGTGTCTGTGCTTATTAGTGTTGCAATGTGAAACATCAAGAGGTTGTAGAGAACAGCAAAAAGTAGAGATTATAAAGGAAGTAACCTAATGGTCATCCACTAATACATGCATGTATCCACTAATCAACTACTGCATGTATTCACAACAATCACTCTATTTTAACAATTTTAGTGGTGTTAATTTATGTAAACCACTAAATTGTTGACATAATACTATATAATTCTAATTTTTTTTTCAAAGTTTAGTTTAGTGGGTTCAAGTTGTACCTAGCTCTGCCCATGTTTGGTTCCTTAATTCATAATCTTCACCCATGGTTTGGTTGCTTCAGCTCATAGTTGTCTTTTCAGTGCTGAAATATATACATAAGAAAAATTCTTTGTTTTTTTTTTAATTGACTGAATCTCATTATATGATAATTATAATTTTTACATGGAAGTGCTCATCTCTTGATCGTACGGTGTTGTATTGAGCACTTCCTTTTTATGTCTATGTCAATGGACCCATAAGCCAAGTGCTGAAGTTTTGCAATAATGCTTTTTTGGTGGATGCACATAATCTGTAGGCTATTGTATGATAAAGTGTCCGTCTAATTCGACTCGTGCTCTCTATGGCATATAATTCTTTTGACTAGTTATTCATTCCTAAGTTCCTAACGTGATGCCTTTCTTGAAGTTTTGTGACATGTTTTTAGTGCACTGGAGTGGAAATAAATGATTTTTTCTGTTCTATCCGTGTATGATGGTATATTTGAATGCTGATTGAGGTCAAATACTGAAGGCACTTGGTTTGTGGTTCGTTGGTTTGATTGACCAGTTCAATCATGTCTTGTGTCATTAAAAATTATTGGGGATGGTTTATAAGATCTAAAATTGTGTAAATCTAAATTAAAAAATGGCGTGTTATATATGAAGCGTTTATGTTAGAAATACTGGCAGTTGAATTCATCAGGATTGTCTTGGTTTAATAATTTAATGAATAAGTGTGCCCATATGGTTTCATGTTTAAAATACAAGGTTTAATTTTGTTGATTTTTTTTTTTAAATATTAGTAAACTATAATAAAAAGGATATTAAATAATTGAAGTGAGCATATATCCCTTGATAGAGCGGAATGGGAAAAAAATATTCATTGGCTCATTGCTGAGATCATGGGGTTATTAGAAGTGCATTTTTTGAAGAAAAAGTTTATGCACTTAATTTTCTGGTTTGATTCCTGATGCTTAATGCTTTTTTTATTTTTTTTTTTATTTTTTTATTTTTTATGTATTTTTGTTAACTATAAACAAAATCATCTATTAAACTGGAGGGGGCTGTTGTAGTTGTTGTTGTTGCTTTTTTTTTTTTTTCTCCATGTTTAAGGAAAGCAGGATTCTTGTTATGTTGTGTCTTATATCATGTGTGAAATGCTAAATATTTGATGTTGACTGTCAGGATACTAGCTAATTCTAAGCCTTGTCCGAAGTGCAAACGACCAATTGAGAAAAACCAAGGTTGTATGCACATGACATGCACGCCCCCTTGCAAATTTGAATTCTGCTGGTAAGCACTGATACCTGCTTATCTAATTTTATATGCAGGTTCATTTTATATAAAGAATTATATTTGGGAAATTAAAATTTTCCTCCTTGCATATTTTTTGTTATTATTCTATTCAACCTTTGTGTGTGAGGTGCGCATTGTCTTTTCCCGTGGCATTTTTCTCAATATTGTTGGGATGTGATATTTTTTTAATTATATATAATATATGATGTGATGTCATTTGAGTATTTACTCATCTTACATGCAGGCTATGTGTTAGTGCATGGTCTGATCATGGTGAGAGGACAGGTGGTTTCTATGCGTGTAATCGTTATGAAGCAGCTAAACAAGAGGGAGCGGTAATGGAATTTTCATGTTTGCTTTAACTTTTAAATATTATATACCGAATTCTTTGTGCTACATTTATGCTTTGGTGTTTCAAACAGTTAGTGGTTATTTTATTTTATTTTATTTTTGTTGTTGTAGTATGATGAAACTGAAAGGAGGAGAGAGATGGCTAAGAACTCTCTAGAGAGATACACTCATTACTATGAACGGTGGGCAACCAACCAATCGGTATGTATAAATTTGTCAATCCTGTCTCTGTGCTGCCTCAATTCTTGTAGTCATACATTATTTTTGGATTTGGAGACCATTTTTGTTTCTTTTTGCTCAGTTAGACCATTTTTGTTTCAACATCATTTTTTCTCAAACTTATGGCACTTTTTTTGGTTGCATATGTGAATAGGTCTAATTAATGATTTTACAATCTCAATGTTGGTAATTCCCACATTGATTTGACGCCCTAATATTCTATTAATTTATAGTGAAATACTAATTTCAGTCATACTAGAGGTAGAGGAGTTGATGTGGTCTTGTTCTTCTTCATATAATCGCAGACTACTTGGTCATAGTTGTTAGCTGTTCTCATTCTAATTTGTTAGTATCAACTTTTGGCACCTGTTTGCATTGTTAATGTAGAAAGGATTTATTCAAGAGGTTTTTTTGCCCAAGATATTTGCAGTCTCTGATGGATTAATGTAATATTTCTTGGTTGGAATCATTTTTAGTTTCTTCTGTTTGAGAGAAGAGGTCAGTTTTTCTCTGTGCAGTTTTTAGCTGTTGTTTATTTATTTATTCTTTGTTATTCTTTATTTTATTTTAAACTTTTGGTTGTTGTAGTATATTTAAATTATTGCAATATTGTAACATGCACCCATTAATTTCATTTAAGTAATTTTGTTTTGAATGTTTTCTTTTGTTTCTTCTTGGTGCTTAATTTGATCCCTCCTCCCCTTTCTTCAATACTGACAGTCGAGGCAAAAAGCTCTTGCGGATTTACATCAAATGCAATCTGTGCATGTAAGCAAACTTTACTATATTTTGCAGTTTTACTGTGTGTGTGTCTAGGTAGTTGCTACATAGACAAGTAATGTGATGGATGTATCAGACGGCAGAATTTCCTCTGTAGTATTATTATGCTTTGGCTGTATTCTGGGACTTGAGACTCTGGTGTTCATGTCTTATTCTCTATGATCTCCCTGCACAATTTCGTTGTTTTCTTGATGCATTTCCCAATGACGTACCAAAATTATGTGGAATGAAGAAAATTTCAGTAGCAACTTTTGTCTGTATTCCTGTGTTTGCTTGTCTAAAATTTGACCATTTAAGCTGTTTTAAACTTGATGAATCTTGAATTTGTTCTTTTATTTGTGCTGAAGTTTTGGAATTTTTATTTTTATTTTTTTTCTCTTCTTGTTAAGAGTTATTTTCAAAGTTGTTAATCAAGTTTCAATTTGGCATTTGTAAACTCATGCTAATTGACGAAATATATTCAAAATGGAGTAATTAATTTTATGTTGTTGAATGCTCAAATTTTGCCTAGTGTATAGAGAAATAGAGAAGACAGATGAGAAATTGAGAATGTTGTTTGAGGATGGAATGCTAATAGAATTGTTGCTTCTTATTGTTTGGATAGCATTTGAAACTTTGTGAAATAATTTCCTCATGATTATCTCCCTTTGATGATCTCAGATATCATCTAGCAGCGGAATTGTCAGTGTGGTTGGTGAGATCCAGAAGAATTAAATGAAAAAGATAAAAAGAATGAAAAGAGGGAGAGAGGAGAGAAGAGAAGAGAAGAGAAACATCATTCTGAGGAAAAGAGAGAATGAGAGCACATAAGGTTCTCTTCCCTGTTCTTTAATATTTATGCTTGTAGAGAAGATTACAATACTACCCTTCTCACTAACACATAACCAACCCTCCCCTTGAAGTTGGGCCAAAGATATTGTGAAGGCCCAACTTGTGAAGGGCTGAGTAAAACAATGTACTAGACACTCCTTTGATCAAAATATCTGCAAGTGGATCCCGTCTTGACAAACAGGGTACAATTCACACTCTCATTCAACTTCTCTTTGATGAAATGTCTATCAACCTCCAGATGCTTTGTTCTATCATGTTGAACTGGATTGTGTTTGTATGCAATGTTAATTGCAGCTTTATTGTCACAAACAATACAGTTTCATAGGACTTTTCTGATCAAAACCCAACTCTTTTAAAAATGATTGCAATGCAACCACAACAATTCACATATTCCATGAGCGATCTAAATTCTGCCTCCGCACTTGACCTGGCAACCACAAATTGCATCTTGCTATGCCATGTCACAAGATTATCACCTACGAAAGTGTAGTATCCCAAAGTGGATCTCTTGTCAGTGATGGATCCTGCCCAATCTGCAATATACCCCTATTAGATGCTGACTTAAAGTACTACAGAATCCTATACATAGCCTCCATATGAACTTCACGAGGTGAATACATAAGTTGGCTAACCACACTGACTTCATATGCTAGGTCTAGATGAGTGAATGAGAGGTAAATAAGTCTACCAACAAGTCTCTAATAATGATTCCCATCAACAGGAGTATCACTTTCACTATCTCCTAGTCTGTGATTGTATTCAATAGGAGTATCCACCGTTTTACACCCCAACATCCCGGTCCCCTTAAGAAGATCAAGAACATACTTATGTTAAGAGATGAACATACCATGTTTAGATTGAGCAACCTTAATACCTAAAGTATTTTATGCTCCGTTTGTTTGGGCGGAAAACATTTTCAAATGAAAAGCATTTTCTACGGAAATATTTTTCCAAAAAATATTTTCTAGATTTGGTGGTGGTGGTGGTGAAATGAAGGTGAAGGTGGAGGTGGTGGATTGGTTGTGGAGCAGCAGGACGGCGGCGGCGGCGGCGGCAGCGATAGCGACGGTGATGGTGGCAATGGCAATGGCCGTGGTGATGGTGGTGTGGTGGTGGAGGTGAGAGTGGTGGTGCTAGTATGGTGACATTGGTAAAACTTTAGTCCGGAAAACATTTTTCGCCTTTTAATAGTGAAAAATATTTTCTGCTCATATAGTCTTGTTTTCTGTTGAACATGAAAAATGTTTTCCGTTGTCTTTCATTTTCCATTATTCCAAACACCAGAAAATACATAAAATATTTTTTACCCAAACAAACGGAGCGTTAGTTCTCTGAAGTCTTTTATTTCAAATTCCTTAGCCAAGGAATTCTTCACTTTATCCATCTTAACTGTATCATCCCGGTCAATACTATATCATCAACATACACTATCAATGTAGCTATCTTCTCATGTGATGAATGTTTGACAAACAAGGTGTGATCAGCTTGACATTGATGATACCCAAATCTAAGCATAGCTTTCGTAAATCTCTCAAACCAGGCCCTCAGTGATTGTTTCAAACCTTATAGTGACTTCTTGAGACTACAAACCTTTGCACCATTATTGGGAAGTGGAAATCCAGGAGGGATATCCATATATACTTCCTCTTCCAAGTCACTATGGAGAAAATCATTTTTCACGTCAAACTACTGAAGAGGCCAACCCAAATTAGTTGACAACGAAAGAATTACTAATGGAATTCATCTTTGCTGTTGGAGCAAAAGTCTCTTGATAATCAATTCCATAGGTTTGAGTAAATCCTTTGGACACTATCCTAGTCTTATATCTTGCAACTGAACCATCTGCTTTATGTTTCACAATGAACGTCCACTTACATCCAACTAGCTTCTTCCTATCAGGTAATTCAACCTACTCCCAAGGGTTCTTTTTCTTTAGAGCATTCATTTTCTCACATATTTCTCCAATTGGGATCACTCAATACTTCTTGGACATTCTGAGGGATAGACACCGAAGAAGGCTAGGATATAAATGCATGATAAGATGGTGAAAGATGATTCAAGGACACAAAGTTAGAGATAGGATATTGAGTACATGACCTTACACCTTTACAGAGAGCAATAGGAAGATGAGGAATAATTTTATGATCAGAACTAAGTACAACACGATTACTTGAGTCAGAGGAATCAGATTGGCAAGGAAGTGGAAAAGGTACAGTCTTATGCTTCTGTCGTCTGGAGTATACTTTCAACTCAACAGATGTAGTATGGTCATGTGCATGTTCCTTTTTCATAGAAATCTCCCGCTTCCCCTTAGAACCTTGAACCAATGGACTTAATGACACAATAGGTAGCTTGGAGAGCAGATCTTCACCTAACTTGTCATGACCGGAACCCGCTCCTAGAGGTTTGGATCATAATCGGCCAGTAATCATGAGATTA